>CM066034.1:660575741-660663808 GCA_033557465.1 Ichthyophis bannanicus | reverse complement strand
AAAGGCATTACTTCTTTAAGAGAATCCATTGTTCCCAGACGCTTATTATTGAAAAAAAAAAAATACGATGCTGAATGCAGTGAATGGCCAATCAGTGAAGACAAAATAGTCACATGGTTACATCGACATGAGCTAGCACAGAGGATTCCTAGCATGTGTTCGTGGATGAGCACAGGAGCCCTCCACCCACGGCTGGCTTGCCAGTAGGGGCAGTGCCACAAAATCAGACTTATGGGGCAGTGTTTACTAACCACCGTTGCTGTGCTGGTTCCGCCGTTAGTGTGCTAGGTGCCATATAAGGGAAAAACTGGTCGGTGCAGGCAGCAAAAATGAAAAAAACGGACCGTACGATGTGTGCGTCCGCTCTAATGTGTTGTTCCCACATTAATCGCGTGGGAAAGGCTAAGTGGGGCGCTGCTGCTTAACCAAACAACAGAGCCGTAGTACAACAGTGACGACATTGACCCATGGTGCAGGGGCCAGGTGTTCACACCCCCATTGTGGCCCAACAAAAAGACCATCTGAGGCATCAACTTTTATGGGCAAAAGTGGTGTAGGAGGCATATTGATTATGGGCGGCAGAAGCTCGGCGCACTTATTTTTTTAAAAAACGGCATGAGGCTGCGCACTGTTTATTGTGGGCGGCAGATGGCGGCGCGCTGGTAAGGTTGGGCTGCAGAGGGTCGGCGCTCTGATAAAATTGGGCAACGAGAAGGCGGCGAGCCGGTGGGCAGAAGGCGGCGCGCTGATGTGTGAATGGGCAGCCCAATAGTGGGAGGGAATAAGTGGCGCGCTGATGTGCAATATAACAGGAATGGAGCCATAGCACAATGGTTACGACACTGACCACCGATGCAGGCATTATGGGTTCAATTCCCCACAGTGCGCATTGAAAACAGCTGTCTTATGCATTATTTTAAGGGTCATGCCCATGTTGGGCGCGGGTTAAGGTTCCCAGCCAGAAGTCGGCCGCTCTGTGACTTGTAATTTTTGTGCGCAACCAATACGGCGCGACCGACCTTGCTACAAAGTCTGCGCAGCTGTTGCCTAAACAGAGCCCCAGCACAATGGGCAAGACACTGAGCAATGGTGCAGGGGCCATGCGGGTGTCAATCCCGCACAATGCCCAGGAAAAGTCTAGCTGAGGCAGTATGGTTTATGTTGGGGAGAGCTGTAGGAGGCTGTTTCATTTTATTTTTGTGATAACGACTAGCAACGCACACTCACAGCATATTAGATAGGGCCGCCCATAAGGCACATGTTACAGTTCAACCGTCCGCCAAGGCACCCTAGAATGTGGCCCCTCTAGGGCATCATGTATGGTTGCGACACAGGATAATGGTGGTGCAACCTATATGGATTCAAACCATACCGTGGCCCTATAGGGCGCCCCATAAATCACCCTCAGAGGCACCTTATGGGTACAGTACACTGAGTGGTCCATTGCTGTCATCAACATTTTACAGTAAATTTAAAAAATGCTTTGAACACCTGTCTCACAGGACCACCACTGTGGGTTTGAACCCATGAACCTCTGGCTGCACAGGCAGTGACATAACCATTGGGCTACCGCTCCATAGGCTGTAAGGAGCCCCCTTGCTGGCTGCAGATAGCCTCCACGTTACCGTCAGCGACAGTCTGCCAGTGTCAACAGGATAGTGTTAGGCCACACATACCCATGATGCACTTCACATGCAAATTACTTATGGTCCACAGATTGACACAAGATGGGGAATGCACCGACCACAGCACCTCGGCCCTGTTGGGAGGCGTGACCGGGTGCACCCACACATTAACTCGGCCCTTGTAGGGGGCACGGACCGTGTGTTTTAAACTGGCACAAAGTAGCTACACGACCGTTACATCGTGCGGGTTCTGTGCTCACCCTGAGTGTGCAATGATTGCGCCCAGGACCAGGTCCACAACACCTTCCATGGCTGATGGAGGCCAAGTTACTAGGGAGTTCCAAAGCAGTGTTCATGTTTAAGATAGCTATTCTTTCTGCAACAAACACCATGGATATCCCAGTCGAGGCACAGCTGCCTGCCCCCCCCCCGGGGCCACATGGTCCCTCATCAAGAGATCCACATTCTACCTCCCTGCAAAGTGGCAGTAGAGGCAAACATTCAACGCCCAGTCCTGCTGAGCACACCCACCCCCCCCCATGGCACAATCATCTGCATAACACAAGAGCAGACAAACATATGACCATGTTAATGGTAAGTTACACCCCACCAACCAGGTATTCCCCTGCAGCAGCCCAACTGCACCCTGCAATCCATTCGTAGCACATACACATACCAGCTACAGTCTATGGTTGGTCCCTATAGTGGCGGAGTTTTCCTAGTGGAGACACAATGCCACCCAGAACTGGTCTTGCCCAGCATACACAGCAAGCAGATAATTCATATGACTGGGCCCCAAGTAGATACCCATAGCCATCACATGAGAAAAAGATTGTATGACACTATTGGTGTACCTATCCATGCGGTTGTCACTTACACAGTCCCGGGTGATCGTGATCTCCCAGAAGGGACATGCTTTGGCCCCCTCCTGTCTGTGTAGGTGGTGGCCGGACACTACAGTAGTCCCTGCCCTGCCCTATGCCCGGTGCAGAGGCATCCTGGCCAGGCCCCCCTGTCCTGGCTATACCCATGGTACCTGTTCACCTCATTATGCACATTGGCCAATACTGGGCAACAGTGCTGGTCAGTGTGGGCTGTGGAATGGCTTGCAGCCACACGCCACTGTATAGACAGACACCCACTTTGCCACCCCTATGCCATCATGGTGCTACTATTGATGAGGTAATCAGCCTTGCCCACCAAAACGTCCTGATCACGGGCAAGGCAATGGATATGGTAGGCCAGTACCGCTGGTTGCCACTTCCCAGGGTGGTAAACACCTTCAGAGGCCATGCCTGGAGCAACCGCACCACAAACACCTAACAGAATTTTTCGAATGGGGTCAACTAGCAGTATGTGCGGAACAGGCAAAACTCTCAGAGCTGTGCATCGTATACCTCAGTTGTAGGGTGACATTGGTATGGTTATGCAATTGCTAGTTTTGGGAGATGCATGCAGGGTCCCAATGGTCTGCCTCTCCCGAGCCATTGGCCAATGAGGCCTGTGTGTGTGGTTTGTGGGTGTGTCTGGCCCTTTATGGCTGCTGCCTTACAGCAGATTCCGCAACTCCAGTCCACGTTTGCATCACACTGTTCTAGTTTTCTTGCTGTCCCTCATGGATATGCCAAACTGTGCGCTACATCTACATACCATGGGTGTGGTGCCTAGATATACAGCACTGCATGTGTATGAGTGCCCATCATTGAACCTGACTGGTGTGTGCCCCACCAGGACGGCCATTTTTGTGATTCTGCTCTTGGTACTGGCCCGGTTCCTGGTGTCCTGTGCTCCGCTGGGGTAAAGATAGACGTATTCCCATTGCATATGTCCTCGCCAGGAACGGCTTTGCCCTTACTATCATCACTGTTAAAATTGGGGGAAAAAAAGATTGGGCTTTTAACCTGTGACCACTGCTGCTCTTGTATACAGTGGCTGTGTGCACTGCACCACCGTGTCGCCCCAGATTGGGTGTCTTTCCATGGAATGTCCATGACGTGTGTATCCGGCAGGGGTTTCTGTTGGCAGTCTGTTGGCCGGTGGACGGAGGGGCCGCTGTCGCTGGCCGCTAGCAGCCACTGCCCCCCTTCACCACATGTACTCGTCCGCCATCATGCTGGTCATGAGCTCCTCCCATAAAAAGCAGATGACCTGATTGGAATGTGGCAGTACGGGACTGCATTTGGGGTACTTGGCGTTTGGGTAATTAAGGCCCATTGTTGTGGTGTTGGTGTGGCGTTGTTGGGTAAAATGTGGGGTTGTTTTCCCATGCCTTATGTCCCCTGCAATACAGGGGTGTCTGCGCTATCTGTGTTTTAGTGTTGGGTAAAATATAGGGACGGGGCTGGCAAGTGCCCCAGCTGGGTTTGAACCTCTGACTCTCTGGTCCTAGGAGTACTGACTCTGTCTGCTGCACCACACTATGGCCACAGAGACAGTGCACCCCCTGGAGGTAGTAAGCCTGGCAGGATGGAGTCACAAACCCTGCTCTACGCAATTCTACTGTGGGCATATGCACCCTGTCTGGTGACAAACGTGCACATAAACCCTGGAAATGACCACGGGAAATGTGGGACAAAATATCACCACGCTGGGCAACAGTGATATTAATGGGCAACCATAGCAAACACTCCCAGGAAAGCTCCAAAACGTGGAAATGTTTTTTGGAAGAGTCTCCTCTCAGTAGACCCTTCCAAAATTCATTTCTTTTTTCTGGAGCTTTGCTGGGTGTGTTTTCTGTATTTGCCCATCAAATATAACTGTTCCCCAGCTGAATTACTATTTTTAATAGTTCTGTTGTGGTAATTTTCTATTTTTATTTTCACTTTTGTGCTGTGCACATATATCACACTGCTCACGTTTTGATGGTTTCACCGGTTTTCCTGTACTTTGCTGAAGGAAATGGTTTCTCTTCCCCTTAAATGCTTTCTACCGCGAGTGTTTCACTCGCGGTAGTTTTTACATGCAAATTCGGGCCCGATACTGTGCGGGGAGCCTCTCCCCTCCCACTCTCCACCCATTGACCCCGTCCCTCCGCCCCTCCGGAGCCTCCTCCGCCCTCCTTTCGCCGTTGCACGCCTCTTTCGGACATTTGCGGGCCCGCACTTGTACGGGGCGCGTTAGTGAGCCGCGTTCCTGTGCGGGTGTGACACGCACGTGTGCGGGGCGTTTTAACGCGTTTATGCGCGTTTCAGTGCCGCGTTGCCGTGCGCTATTTTGCGGCGCGCTATTTTGCGGATTTTAGTAAACATGCCCTTTAAGTCTGAAGGAGCAGAAAGTAATAAATTCCAGCGGAAGGTATCAGTTTTTCTCAGGGTTCAATACACAAATGGCAGGGATGAAACTTAAGTCACTGAAAATAAATGGGCCATCTGCCCATATAAGTTTGTAAAGACCCCTGGTTTTTCCAATGCAGTCCACATTACTGTCCCCACAGCTATACGGAAAGAAGAGGCATGTCCAAATTCTTGTGGTGAGAACAAGCACCGCTCTGAATGTGAAGAATGTGGAGGCTTGCGCGTGTTAGTGGGACGCTGTCGGTGGAGACAGGGGCATAAAAAAGGTAAAAGAAATACTTTGCCTCACCCTTACAAGCTTGCTTTATCATATAGCATGATACAGCCACATATAAAGATGCAAAGAAACACAGCAACCAAACAGTAGACCGATAAAGAAGCATAGATGGTGCTTAGGATCTTTCAAAGTCTTTTATCTAGAAATCGCCCTCCTCAGAGTGACAAAAGGAAAGGTGGCCTTTGTGTTTCCAGCAGAGTGGTTGTTTTTGTTGGGAAAAGTATAAGATTACCAGGATTTTTTTTGCAAGCAGATCTGGGACACTTATCGAAAGTGTGTGTGTGAGGTGGCAGGGGCGGGACATTTTAGTTCCAGGTTTGAGCAAAAAGGCATGGAGGAGGGAAGAGGAGTCTTTACCCTATCCTTCACCTCCCTTACTTCCATGACAGCAAAAATATCCCTTCCAAACAAGCATATGGACACAGACATAGAAACTGTGATTCTTTTGCCCCACACTGTACAAAATATAAAGATAATGATGTAAATTCTAAAAGTTGACATATGCAAATCACTAAATTGAAAATAAATTGGAATTGAGGACAAGAGGTGGCCAAACAGGTGGCAGTTGGGGACACTGTTCTAAAATCGGGGACAGTCCCCAAAAATCAGGGGCATCTGGTAATCTTAGAGCAGTAGAACAGAATAAATGTACTTGCACTAAATTACTCCCCGAGCTGCCCACACATATATCAGATGCAAGGTATATAAGTGCTTTCCCTCTGGAAATTCATTAACAAGCACATGTAATAAGAGTGTCCTTGTACTTGTAACTACATGGGCTACTCAAAATTGCTCTCATAGTTTAATTAAGGCAGGACAGAGCCAATTGGCTTTTTCTAGGCCTGATTCATCTTGCATTAAAATATTTTTATTTAATAGTATTTAGCTCATGCCTTTCCAGTAGTAGTTCAAGACAAGGTAAATTAAGGTACAGTAGTTATTTCCCTGCAGGGTTGAGGCTACCATTAGGCAAACTAGGCAGTCGTCCTAGAGCGCCGACCCTCTAGGGGCACTCATTGCTGGCACTCTTCTCGGGACCAGCAGCAGCAGAAATAACTGCAAACAGCCCACGGTGCTTACCTTGAAACTTCAGCCCCCCGATGCCGATTTCCTGTCTGCATGCGTGCCATTAGCCTGCATAAGTCACCTATTTTCAAGGACTTCTGTGCCTGAAATGGGCACTAACGCGTGTACTTTAGCCAATTGTGATTCTGTAAGCTTGCATATAATCCTAATCACGCATACTTTCAGTGTCGGCGTGCACAGGGGCAGAGTTGGGCAGAGCAGATTTATGTGCGTGAGTTATAAAATACTATAATTACACGTGTTCTTGAAAAATCTAGATGTAGACATTTACACCAGCTATAGAGCAGGCCTAAGTGCTGACGCCTATTTAGCACATGTTAGATCACTTGCACCTCTATTTTATAAGGTAAAGAATGCTCATACTTCACTTCCCAAAATAGTCCTCAAATATCTGTGTTCTAATGCATGTTAGCGCCAAGGGAGTTTTTAAAAACCCCCTCCATGAGTTTAATAGAAAAATACAATCAGACCATGAATTCATTTAAATATCGGTCCTACGAAAATTTAATTACTAAATAAAAGTGTATTTTGGGGTTGATGTTTTGATTGATTCTGACCACATAAAGCATTAATAGAGCATATAAAATCTATGATGATAAGAAAAATCCATGTATAGACCTTTATAATAAATGAACAAGTAAACTGTTCACACTTTTATGCTGCTTTGCCTTGTTGCCCAAAACAACTTTTTTCTCCTGTTTGTATTGCGTTTTTAGTTTTCTAGCGACTTTTCTTACAGGAATCACTACAAATTATTCTACCTGTACCCCCAACCTCCAGACATGCCCAGATGGAACGTGTGATGCCATTGAGCGGAAAGATCCAGCCATCTGTCCACAGGATTGCACAGGTATGCCTCATGGGGGTTGATGTCAAGGTGGAAAGAATAAGGGCCCATTGGAAATGTCATCTGTTTGCTCAAATCTGTTCTGATTCGAGGAAGGGGATGTTAGCCCCTGAAAGCTAGTCAAGAAATGTACTAAATTAGTTCAATAAAAAGGCATCACCTAGTTTTTCGAGAATTGGCAAGCAATTTATACTACTTGTTCTTAGATCAAATCGGGAGATGTATGAACATGTCCAGTACACTTCCTCATCCAGTTCCAGATACTGCTGACATCAGAAGAGTGACTGCTTATTGGGAAAGGGACAATGGGAAAGCTGATAATATACCTGCAGTTTTAAGTGGAAGCCATCTTAATATCCCATGTCAAAGATGTTTCTGTGCTTTGTTCAATATATTTTAGGCCTCTGAGTTATGGTTCTAAAATCAGGATGCAATTATTGTTATTCACCAAAGTTGACACACGTATTTCCTGTCATTTAATTGTTCTATGTCCCAGATCTGGGCAAGTTTGAGTCCATGATCTGCTAGAGGGCAATTTCATAATGAATGTTGGCATTACAAAAGCACTGAATAACTGTATATACTTCTACAGTATGAAAACCATAGACCATGGGTTTCATCTGCCTTCATTACTTCGGGATAAGATTATCTCCAGGAAACAAGCAGGAATGTAGTCTTCACATATGGGTATCGTTGGTACCGACGGAGCCTGCGCGGGAATGCTCCCCAGCATCCAATAGGAAAGCTTTTGGGAGCATCCCACAGTGCCTGCGTGCTGCCTTCCCACCATTCCAACTCTCCCTCTTCAGTTCTTCATTTTCCATGGAGCCGACAGGTCGCATACCTTGTCACTGCAGAAAATTATTCTTATTTTTTTGTTTTCTTGTGGTCGCGTCTGCCTTCACTCGACGCCTACCGGTACCGCCTGTTCTCTTTTCTTCTTTTTTAAAAAAAAAATCTTTCTTTCTGAAGTATTTTCTCTTCAGGGGCCTTTCCCCTCTTGGTGCTAGGCGCCATTTTGGGCACTAGGCCCATTTTTCTTCAAAAATGGAAAAACCAGCTAGTGGTTTCAAAAAACATTCAAAGTGTGGCGGTACCATATCCGTCACCGACACCCATGACTGATGTCTTAAATGTTTAGGACCGGACCATTCTCAGTCGGAGTGTCTCTCCTGTAGAAAGATGACCAAGAGGGGCCTGCAGAATAGAGCTGCAAAACTCGGTACTCTTTTTGTCGCAGATACGATGTCCGTTGCATTAACATCTTCCAGGGCTTCATCTTCCTCCCATGGATCTCAGGTAACTAAACCTAAGTCTTCTGAGACTGGCTGTTCCTCAAAGGGTAGATCTCCTTCCAAGTATCGAGAAGCCATTGGCGTTGCCCTCGAGGAAAGTTCACTGGCAAAACAGCCCCAGCAGAAGGCTTTGACTTCCAAAGCAGTAACGGGGCTCCAGGATGTTAAGGCTTCCATCTCTGCAGAACTACTGGTGCCATGCTCTGGGGTTCTGGCCATTTCCACCGGAACTGACACCCAAGCATTGGCAGGAGCAATCGATCGAAGAATCCTCGCCATCGAACGCAGTCTAGCGGCTCTTCAGCAGCTTTGGTACCGCTAAAACCGCTTCATACTGTTCTACAGGTATCGGTACCGACATCGGTGCCGGTACCAACAGCACTGGCCTCAGCGGGTATGCTTTTCCCCCCCCATGCCGAGCCTGGAGTCCATCTCAGGTATTGAAAGATCGGTACCGAGACACCCCGATACCGAGTTTCGATCGATACCGGTACCGTGCTTTGCACGAACATCGGGAAGATACTTTGAATCCTCCGATTCCGATGACTCTAATGACTCTGCCGGTACTAGAGCAGTCCTTCCGTAGGATCCATCTCCCTCTCCTCAGCGTAGAATGTCTCCTCCAGAAGACATGTCCTTCCAGGATTTCATACGTGATGTGGCTCGAGGCCTTGCACTCACGGTGACTCCTGAAAAGGAACTTAGAGCAGAAGTAGAAATTCTTCAGTACACTAAGGGGCATGTTTACTAAACATTCCTAACGTGCGGGGCCGCGGTAGTGTGCGTGTGCCATATAAGGAGTGGGCGGTTCAGGCAGAAAGAAGAAAAAAACCCGACCGTACGTGTGCGCGTCGCGCTAATTTGCGGGGCCCACATTAGCGCGTGGGAAGGCTAAATGGGGCGCTGCTGAGCACATATCAGAACAGAGCTGTAGCACAATGGTGAACACACTAACCAATGGTGTAGGGGCCACAGGTTCAATCCCCCATTGTGCGCAACAAAAGGCCAGCTGAGGCAACACCTTGAATGTGTAAAAGTGGTTCAGGAGGCAAAGTACTTTTGGACAGCATAAGGTGGCACACTGTTCGTTTTTGTACGGCATAAGGCGGCGCACTGTGCTATCTGGGCGGCACAAGGCGGCGCACTGTTCTTTTTGGGCGGCACAAGGCGGCGCACTAATTGTGGGCAGCAGGAGGTGGCGCGCTGATGGGCATAAGGCGGCACGCTGATGCCAAAGCAAAGGAACACAGCCACAGCACAATGGTTAAGACACTGACCAATGGTACAGGGACCAGGGGTTTGATCCCTCACAATGCCCAGTGAAAAAGGCTAGCTGAGGCAGTATGTTGTGGAGTGCTGTAGGAGGCTTTTTTAATTTTATTTTGTGATAACTACTAGCAAACGCACTCTCACAGCATATTAATATAAGGCGGCCCATAAGGCACATGTTACAGTGCACCGTCCGCCAAGGCACCCTAGAATGTCCCCTATAGGGCAGCATGTATGTTGCGACACAGGATAATGTATAGTGCACCCTATATGGCTGGCAACCGTAACGTGCCCTATAGGGCGCCCCATAAAGCACCCTCAGAGGCACCTTATGGGTACAGTACACTGAGGGTGGTATTGCTGGCAGCAACATATGTACAGTAAATTAAACTAAATCTGTGGACACCCCTATCACATAACCCCACGGTGGGTTTGAACCCATGACATCTGGCTGCACAGTCAGTGATGTAACCATTGGGCTACAGCTCTACAGCTGTAAGCAGCCCCTGGCTGGCTGCAGATAGCCTGTACGTCACCTCATTGACAGTCTGCTGTTGTGAACCACCCGTACCCATGATGCACTGCACATGCAAATCAGCTGTCCACGATTGAACACAGGATGGGAAATGCACCCCTAAAGCTCCCCGGCCTGGTAGGGGGAAGTGTCCGTGTGCACCCACACAGCACCTCGGCCTGGTAGGGTGTCCTGAGCGGGTGGACAAACGGCAAAGAGTAGCTAAACACCATCACATTGTGCGGTTACTGTGCTCACCCTGAGTGTGAAAATGTTGCGCCCAGGACCAGGTCCAGGTCCACAACACCAGCCATGGCTGAATGCGCGGCCATGTCAGAGCTCCAAAGCAGCAATCACCTGTGGAATAGGTAGGTGCTGCATAAACATTTTGGAGATCTCTGTCTGGCTCAGTTAGTGGGGAACCCCACCCCATGGACCCCCAGGTGGATAAAACAGGGCTTTCCCCTCAACAGATCCCCACCCCGATGGCAGTAGAGTGGACCATCAACCCCAGTCCTGCTAGGGAACAGACACCCTACAGAGCAGTCCAAGCAGCTCCACACAACATCCATCACACATATCAGACAGACATTAGGCCTGGATATTCAAAGATGCACCCCACCACTATCTGATATTCACCTGCAGCAAGCCATCAGCCACTGCCACCCTGCAAGGCACTCCATCACAACACATATCAGCTGTGAACAGTCTGCTGGCTGTTCCTGATGGACATGCATGCACCCACAACTGGGGTGGCAGCACACACAGACAGATAAGTCCATGAAGAGGCCCCCACAGAACACCCATACATATCACATGGGAGAATCACAACATAGCACTATGGGGGTGCCTAGCCATGCTGCCGTCACTGCACACTCAGGGTGAGAGTGAGTCCCACAGCAGCACATACAGAGGTCACCCTGTCTGTGTAGGTGGTGGCCGGACACTACCATGCCCCTGCCAGTGCCCTATGCAGCTGCATCCTGGTCAGTCCACTCTGTCTGAGATATACCCATGGTCCCTTGCTACTCATTATGCACATTGGCAGGCCAATACTGGCAACAGTGTTGGCAGTGTGGGCTGTGGAAGGGGCATGCAGCCAACACCCACTGTATAGACAGACACACAATTCCACACCTATGCCATCATGGTGCCACTATTGAGGAGGCAATTAGCCTTGCCCACCAAACCGGTGCTGGGCACGGCAAGGCATGGATATGCTATGCAGTACTGCTGGGGGTCACTCCCCAGGGTGGTAAACACCGTCAGAGGCAAGGGCTGGAGCACGCACTGCAAACACAAAACAGATTGTTCGGATGGGGTCAACTAGCAGTATGTGCATAACGTATGGATATCTATCTGCCAGTACTCCTAGCAAGCGTCTCAGAGCTGTGTACCGTATACCTCAGGTGTAGGGTTACATTGCTAGGGTATGCAGGTGCTAGTATTGGGAGATGCACACAGGGTCCAATATTCTGCCTCTCCAGGAGACATTGGCCAATGGGGCCTGTGGGTGTGGGTGTGGTGTGTCTGCCCCTGTTGGCTGCTGCTTTACGGCAGAGATTCCCAACTCCAGTCAGGTTTGCATCACACTGATCGGGTTTACCTGCTGTTCCTCATGAATATGCATGAGCTACATCTACATGCCATGGGGGTGGTGCATAGATATACAGCACAGGCATTTGTATGAGTGGCAGCATGGACCCTGACTGGTGTGTGGCCCACCAGGACTGCATTTGGGAGATTCTGCTCTAGGTACTGCCCCTGTACAATGGTGTCTGTGCTCAGTGGGGTAAAAGATAGACGTAGTACCATTGCATATGTCCTCGCCACGAAAGCTTTGTCCTTACTATCACTGTGTAGCTGTGGGGAAAATATGTGGGAAGGATTGGTGGTAGCCCCAGCTGGGCTTTGAACCTGTGACCTTCATGTTCTTGTATGCACTGTCTGTGTGCACTGCACCACCTTGTAGCCACAGATTGGCTGGATTCCCTGGAACGTCCATGCCTGTGGATCCGGCAGGGCCTGTGTGTTGCAGTGGACTGTGCCAGCCTGCACATGGCTTGGCCTCTGTCCTCTGTGGCTAGCTGCCACTGCCCCCTGCACCACATGTACTCGTGCGCCAACATGCTGGCATGAGCTTCTCTCAGAAAAAGCAGATGACCTGATTGCAATGTGGCAGTACGGGACTGCATTTGGGGGTCTTGGCTGTAAGGTATGCCCATTGTTGTGGTGTGTGTGCGGTGTTGGGTAACATATGGGTGTTTCCCCCATGCTTATGTTCCCTGCAATACAGGGGTGTCTGCTCTATCTTTGTTTAGTGGTGGGTAAAATATATGGACTGGGCTGGCAAGTGCCCCAGCTGGGATTTGAACCTCTGGCCTTCTAGTCCTAGAGGTCATGGCTATGTCCTCTGCACCACAGAGACAGTGCAGCCCCTGGAGGTAGTAAACCTGGCAGGATGGAGTCACAAACCCTGCTGTATGCATTTTTACTGTGGGCTCCTTCACCCTGTGTGGTGACAAACGTGCAAATAAAACCCGGGAATGACCACGGAACAAAGGGGGAAAACATATACCCAAGCTGGGCAACAGTGATATTAATGGGCAACCCTAGATAACACTCCCAGGACAGCTCCAGAAAAAGGGAAATGTTTTTTTGGACGAGTCTCCGCTCCGTACACCTTTCCATAAATCATTTCTTTTTTATGGAGCTTTCCTGGGTGTGTTATCTAGTTTTGCCCATCACTATAACTGTTCCCCAACTGAATTACTATTTTTCATATTTTTGTGGTGGTCATTTTCTATTTATAATTGCACTTTTGTGCTGTGCACATGTATCACACTGCTCACGTTTTTCAGGTTTCCCCGGTTTTGCTGTACATTGCTGACGGAAATGGTTTCTCTTCCCTTTAAATGCATTCTAACGCGAGTGATTCACTCGCGCTATTTTTTTTTTTGAAATTCAGCCCCGATAATGTGCGGGGCGCCTCTCCCCTCCCCTTCCCCGCCCATTAACCCCTTCTCTCCGCCCCTCCGGGGCCTTCCTCCGCCCTCCGTTAGCCTTTCCACGCCTCTATCGGACATTTGCGGGCACGTACTTGTGCGGCACCCGTTACTGTGACGCGCAAGTGTGCGGGGCTTCATCGCACGTTTGCGGGGCATTTAAGCGCTCTTAAGTACTGCTTTTAGTGCGCTATTTTGCGGCGCGCTAATTAGCGGTTTTTAGTAAACAAGCCCCTAAGGCTCCTAAAGAGGCAGCTACTCTGCCCATTCATAAGATCCTGCATGATCTTACGCTGAATATGTGGGAAACTCCTTTAACCATATCTCCACACTCTCAGAGACTCAATACCATGTATCGAGTTCCACCCTGTCCTGGGTTTCAGAAGACTCAGTTACCACACCATTCAATGGTAGTGGAATCGGTGATGCGTAGGATTAAAAGTGCAAAAAGACATTCTTCCAGTCCTCCAGGCCGTGAATCGAGGACTTTGATGCCTTTGGGCGTCAATGCTTCCAATCCTCCATGTTGTCAGCCAGAATCAGCTCCTAAAATCTCTACATGGGGATGTTCCTCAAGGAGGTTGCAGGAAACTTGGAATTTATGAGCCCTCTTCTTCCTGAGGAAAAAAGAGAGGATTTTCTTACTCTGGTCAGACATGCCCAGGATGTTTCCAAGTTTGTGAACCATGCAGCCTTTGATTGCTTTGAATGCATCAGCAGAACCCCTGCTATCTCCATCGGTGCACGTTGTATTGCCTGGCTTCAGGCATCAGACTTGGAAATATAAGTACAAGATAAACTGGGAAACATTCCTTGCACAGGAGAAAATTTATTTGGCAAGAAAAGGCTAATGAGATTGATTCTGACAATATCACCTTGAACAGACTATCAAGGTCTACAGCCAACCCAGTAAAGAAAAAAAATCAAATAAAAAACCCTTTTCAACAAGTAAAAGAAGTTTTACCCTCTTACAACCCAGCAGGGTCACTGTCCAGTTCATGTTTCCCAAAAGGGACAACAACAAACTAGACAGCAGAAGAAACCACAAGTCCCAAGAGCTCAGCCAGCTCAGCAGGCTCAGCCTCCTCAGGGGCTTTGACTCTTTCCTAGAGAACTTAGTCTTCCTGTCCCTGCAGGGTCCAGAAACCCTCCACCATCCCCGTCAGGTTATACCATTTTGCCAAAAGATGGCACCAAATAACATCAGAAAATTGGACTCTGTCCATTGTACGAGAGGGGTACAGACTTCATTTTCACAGCATGCGCCCTCCTGCAATCATAAGACAGTTCATTTCTGAAGTTCCTGCCACTGATCTCTTCGGTCAGAGGTCGCATCACTTCTTGCTCAGGGAGCAATAGAGGAAGTGCCCATACCCCAACAGGGTACGGGGTTCTACTCCCCCTATTTTCTCATCCTAAAGAAAACAGGAGGACACAGACCCATACTGGAACCTCAGAGAATTAAATATCTGTTCCGAGAAAACTTCAAGATGATTTCCCTCGGAACACTTCTGCCATAACTTCAGAGTCAGGATTGGCTATGTTCTCTAGATCTAAAAGATGCATATACGCATATTCTCATCCATCCAGATCACAGGAAATTCCTTTGATTCCTTTTCCAGGGAAGATACTTCCAATACAGGGTTTTTTTCCCTTCGGTCTGGCTTCTGCCCCAAGAGTCTTCACGAAATGCATGGCAGTAGTAGCTGCATTCCTGTGAACTCTGGGGATATTTGTCTTCCCTTACTTGGACAACTGGCTCATTCAAGCATCCACTGCTCCAGAAGCCAGCTTCGCTCTTTCTCGCACGATGAGAATCCTTCGCTACTTGGGATTGGTCATAATCCTCCCAAAATCTCATCTCACTCCTTCTCAGTCCTTAAAATGCATAGGAGCTTGCCTAGATACCAGACAGTCAAGGACTTTCCTCCCACAGCCCCGCTGTCTTCGTATAGTGCAGCTGGCTTCCCAAGCAGCGGTAAAGGCCTCCCTAACTGCTCAGGAAATGCTTCAGCTGCTAGGACATATGGCACCCACTGTCCATGTGGTTCCCAATGCTCGCCTTCACATGCGAGCAGCCCAGTGGACCCTATCCTCTCAGTGGACACAGGCCTCGGGTCGCCTGTCGGACAAAATCAGAAACTTCACACATCTTATTTCGTCCCTCCAATGGTTGCAATCACTGGCAAACCTTCTCATAGGCTCTCCTTTCCAGCAACCTCTATTCCAGGCCACTCTAACAGATGCATCCAAATTGGGATGAGGGGCCCACTTGTATGATCTCTCCACCCAGGGTCTCTGGACCCCACAGGAGGCTTGTCTTCACATAAACCTCCTGGAACGCAGAGCAATTTTCCATGCTCTTTGAGTATTCCAAGCCCAGCTCAGCTACAAGACAGTCCTGGTCGAGACCGACAATCAAGTAGCCATGTTCTATGTGAACAAGCAGGGTGGAACGGGCTCTCTATCTTTATGCAGTGAAGCTTTATGACTATGGGCCCTCGCCAGAGAGCATCAAATCCACCTCCTAGTGGTATATCGTCTGGGCATTCAAAAACCTTTGGGCAGACAAACTCAGCTGAGTACTGCTGCCACACGAAATGGCCTCTTCACTCGTACCAGCTTGCCCGAGTATTTCAAGTCTGGGGAAACCCCAGACATAGACCCTCTTTGCAAGTCCACAGAATGCCAAACTTCCCAGATTCTGTTCAAGATTTCCAGCTCAAAACTGTCAGGCAAGAGATGCTTTCCTACTCCATTGGGGTCAGGACTTCCTCTATGCCTTCCCACCCATTCCCCTCTTTCCCAAAACTTTATTCAAACTTCAGAGAGACAGAAGTCGTATGATACTCATAGCTCCACGTTGGCCATGGCAAACATGGTATCCTCTGCTTCTATGTCTCTCTCAAGCCACACCTCTGGAGTTGGAATATGCTCCAGATCTTCTCTCCCAGGAGAATGGGATGCTATGGCACCCAAATCCCCAGTCCCTGCATCTCAGGGCCTGGTTGCTGAAAGCCTAGAACTTCAGGATATCAACCTTTCTCAACAGGTAAAGGATTCCTTCAGTCTTCCAGAAAGCCCTCCACAAGGCGATCTTATGCCTTCAAGTGGAAACGTTTCACTATATGGTGTTTTTAAAAGGGACTTAACCCTCTTTCAATACCTTTGCTACTAGAGTATCTCCTCCATTTGTCAAATTCTGATCTTCAGACCAATTCGGTAAAAGTCCATCTTAGTGCCATTGCAGCTTCTTGCAAGCCTCTAGATGGACAACCTATTTCCTCTCATCCACTCGTAGCAAGATTTATGAGGTCTACTCTTAACAAAAGCTCCATTAGGCCACTGCCGGTGGCATGGGATTTGATCTTGTTCTCGGGCAGCTCATGAAACCGCCCTTTGAGCCTTTAGCCCACTACAACTCTAAAGTTTCTTTCTTGGAAGGTCATCTTCCTAGTTGCAATCACTTCTGCAAGATGCATTAGTGAGTTGCAGGCCTTAGTGGCTGATCCTCCTTATACAAGATTTCACCATGATAAGATCGTTCTTAGGACTCATCCTCACATTATGCCAAAGGTGGTTTCACCTTTTCATTTAAACCAAGCGGTTTACCATCCTATATTTTTTCCGAGGCCTCATGCCTCTAATGCAGAAAGGAACCTTCATACCTTAGATTGTAAAAGAGCTTTAGCTTTTTACCTACAAAGAACCAAGCAACACAGGAAAACTTCTCAGCTTTTGTTGCTTTTGATTGTAGTCATTTGGGACTTCCAGTCTCCAAAAGAACTCTCTCTAGATGGATTGCACAGTGCATATCCTTTGCTTATGAGAGTAAGGGACTTCCTCTCGAGGACCATGTCACAGCTCACAATGTGAGAGCAATGGCAGCCTCTATGGCTAACCTCCATTCTGTGTGTCTATTGACAAACATCTGTAGAGCGGCCACTTGGGCTTCGGTACACACACCTTTACAGCCCCACTAATGCTTATACAAGGGCTCCCGTCGGGATGCCTTGTTTGGCCAGGCTGTTCTTCAGCATCTCTTTCAGACTTAGTACAACTCCTACCCACCATCCTTGGTTGGATGCCAGAGATCCAAGAGAGGAAGCAAGACCCATCGAACCATGGGTTTGCAGCTTCATCGGGCCATCTCTCTGGAATCTTTCAGCTGGGAAGTCCCCATATGTGAAGGCTACATTCCTTCTTGTTCAAGGAGATAGCGTAGTTACTCACCTGTAGCAGGTGATCTCCGGGAACAGCAGGAATTAAGTCTTCACAACCCACCCACCTCCCCTAGGAGTTGTCTCTCTATCTCTCTGTCTCAGCTATAAACTCAACTGATGAGGGAGAGTTGGAATGGTGGGAAAGCAGCATGCAGGTGCTGTGGAATGCTCCCAAAAGCTTTCCTATTGGACGCTGGGGAGCGTTCCCGCTCAGGCTCTGTAGGTACCGCGATACCCATATGTGAAGACTTAATTCCTGCTGTTCCCGGAGATTACCTGTTACAGGTGAGTAACTATGCTTTCTGTAAGAGGATCTTATGCTCAAGTTACCAACAAGCCAACTCAAAAAGTTAATAAAAGCCACACGTATATTATATCCTGGTAGATTTGGTCAATTCTTAATCCCTGTTTTTATGACTATATTGATGAGTTGTCTGAAATCCTGCAATAAACAATTACATAAATCTCTGAATGAGTGTGTTCAATACTCAGTCTTTGTATATGTGTTTGATTAGAGGATGATGTCATTGGAGGTCATGAAAAAGGCCCACTTATGGGAATTAGGGCAGGATATGGGACATGTTACTGCTACCCAAAGAAGAACTGTTACTGTGAGAAACATGACATAGAAGGTAAGTGCTACAACATCTTGATTTTGCTCAAGATCATGGCTGTCGCATTTTTAAACAGAATTTATAGCATTCCTTATCTTTTGGTACAGTATATAAATCTGTGAACCTACCACAAAGAAACAGTTCATAAAAGTAATATTCAAATCTTAACTCACTTGAATAAGGCAGTAAGAACTAAACTATGTATTTGTCAAAACCCGTCTACATGACCTTGCACCATATGTTCTCTGTAAACCGCTTCTGATCTCTGGAAGAGGCGGTATAAAAAAATGCACAAATAAATAAAATAAAATAAATAAAATATGATCTATTAAAATAGCTATAGTACATAGCTAGGATTACCAGAATCTCCAGGAAACAAGCAGAAATGCAGTCTTCAAATATGGGTATCATCAGTACCAATGGAGCCTGCGCGGGAACGCTCCCCAGCGTCCAATAGGAACGCTTTTGGGAGTATCCCTCAGCACATACGCGCTGCCTTCCCGCCTTTCCAATTGTCCCTCTTCAGTTCTTTGTTTTCCACGGAGCCGACAGGACACTTACCCTGTCACCGCAGAAAATTTTCTTCTTTAAACTTGTTTTCTTGTGGTCGCGCCTGCCTCCGCACGACACCTACTGGTACCGCCGGTTCTTTCTTTCTTCTTTTAAAAAAAAAAAAATATATATATTTTGAACCTTTTCTCTTCAGAAACTTTTTCTTTTGGTGCTAGGCACCATTTGGGGCATTAGGCCCCATTTTTCCCAAAAGATGAAAAAACCAACTAGTGGTTTTAAAAAATGTACTAAATGTGGCAGTACCATCTCCATCACCGATACCCATGATTGGTGTTTAAAATGTTTAGGCCCTGACCATTCTCCATCTGAGTGTTCCTCCTGTATGGGGGATGACTAAAAGAGGAAGACAGAACCGAGCTGCAAAGCTCCGTTACCCTCTTTTCTTCGGATACCAGGTCCATTGCATCGACGTCTTCAAGAGCCTCGTCTTCCTCCCATGGATCTCAGGTAACTAAACATAAGAGCCGGTCCTCAAAGGGTAGCTCTCCTTCAAAGCATCGAGAGGCCATTGGCATTGCCCTTGACGAAACTACACCGGCAAAACAGCCCCGGTGGGAGGCTTCGGCCTCCAAAGCATTAACGGGGTTCCAGGATGTTCTTGAGGCTTCGACCTCGGCAGAACTACTGGTGCTATGCTCAGGGGTTCCGGCCGCTTTTACCGGTACCGATACCCAGGCATGTCAGCGTCGATAGACCAGGGATCCCTCGCTATCGAACGCAGTCTTGCAGCTCTCCTTACAGCTGCGGTACCGTTGACACCAGTGGTTCAACAGGCACTGGTTCCGATGCCGGTACCAGCACCGGTACCGATACCGGTACCAGCACCGATGGTACCGGTCCTGGTGGGAATCCTTCCCATGCAGACTCTTTCTGGCATCAACAGATCGGTACCGGACCAATTCGGTACTGACTTCGATCGATACCAAGACCGTGCTTTGCATGAACATCGGGATCAGAGATACTTCGATATCCTCTGATTCCCATGACTCTGATAATTCTGTCGGTACCAGAGTGTTTCTCCTGGAAGACTCCTCTTCTCCCCAATGCAGAATGTCTCCTCTGGAAGATATGTCTTTTCAGGATTTTATTTGTGATGTGGCCCGAGGCCTTTCAATCATGGTAGCTCCTGAAAGATTACCTAGAGCAAAGGAATTGGAAATTCTCCAATACCCTAAGGCTCCCAAGGAAGCAGCCACTCTGCCCATTCATGAAATTCTTCATGATTTGATGCTCAGAATGTGGGAGACACCTTTGACTACATCTCCTCATTCTAGGAGACTCGATACCATGTATCGAGTTCAACCATGTCCTGGTTTTCAAAAGACTCAGCTGCCACACCATTCAATGGTAGTGGAGTCAGCCATGCGTAGGATGAAAAGTGCAGAGACATGCATCCAATCCTCCAGGTCGTGAATGCAGGACTCTTGACGCTTTTGGGCGTCAAACGTTTCAGGCTTTCATGCTTTCAGCTAGGATCAGCTCATATATTTTATATATGCGAATGTTCCTCAAAGAGGTCACAGGAGATTTGGAGCTTATGAGCCCCCTTCTCCCTGAGGACAAACGACAGGACTTTCTCACTCTGGTCAAGCATGCTCAGGATGTCTCCAAGTTTGTAAACCGTGCAGCCTTTGACTGCTTTGAATGCATCAGCAGAACCTCTGCTATTGCATTGGTGCACATCGGATTGCCTGGCTTCAGGCATCAGACTTGGAGATTTGGGTACAGGATAAACTGGGAAACATCCCTTGTACAGGAGAAAACCTCTTTGGCAAGAATTGGCAGAAGGCTAATGAGATAGATACTGACAATCTCACTTTAGACAGATTGTCAAAATCTACAGCCATGCCAGCCAAAAAGAAACCCTATAAAAACCCTTTTTCAGCAAAAAGAGGAAGTTTTATCCATCCTATACCCAGCAAGGGTAAGCTCAAGGTCAAGTTGCCAGAAGGGTCAACAACAACAATCCAGACAAAAGAAGCCAAAAGGCCTTAGAGCTCAACCAGCTCCACAGGCCCAGCCCTCTCAAGGGCTTTGACTCCTTCATAGAGAACTTAGCCTTCTTGCCTCTGAAGGGGCCAGAACCCCTAAACATTCCAGGCAGGTTGTGTCATTTATCAACAGATTGCACCAAATAACAACAGAAAACTGGACTCTGTCCATTGTGGGAAAGGGGTACAAGCTTCATTTTCACAGTATGCCCCCTCCTACAATCGTTAGGGAGTTCAATTCCCAAACCTCTTCAGGCAATCTACTGGATCAAGAGGTCTCAACACTCCTTGCTGAAGGAGCAATAGAGGAGATGCCCATTCTTCAGCAGGGTGCAGGGTTCTACTCCCCCTATTTTCTTATTCCAAAGAAAACAGGAGGACACAGACCCATTCTAGACCTTAGAGAATTGAACAAATATCTGTTCTGAGAAAAGTTCAAAATGTTTTCTCTGGGAACTCTTCTGCCATACCTTCAAAGTCAGGATTGGCTTTGTTCTCTAGATCTAAAGGATGCATATACTCACATTCTGATCCATCCAGATCACAGGAAATTCTTACGATTCCTTTTCAAGGGAAAACATTTCCAATACAGGGTTCTTCCCTTTGGTCTGGCTTCGGCACCAGGGAGTATCCACGAAATGCATGGCAGTAGTAGCTGCATTTCTCCGAACCCTGGGGATATTCGTCTTCTCTTACTTGGACGACTGGCTCATTCGAGCCCCCACTGTTTCCAGAAGCCAGATCTGCACTGTCTCGTACAATGCGAATCCTTCAATACTTGGATTGATCATAAACCTCCCAAAATATCAACTTGCTCTGTCTCAGTCCCTAGAGTTCATAGGAGCTCGTCTAGATACCAGACAGTCAAGGGCTTTTCTCCCACAACCCCGCTGTCTTCGTATAATGCAGCTAGCTGCTCAAGCAGCAGTGAAGTCCTCCCTAACTGCTCGAGAACTACTACAACTATTGGGACATATGGCTTCCACGGTTCATGTGGTTCCCTACGCTCGCCTTCATATGCGAGCAGCCCAGTGGACCCTATCCACACAGTGGACACAGTCCACAGGACATCTGTCAGACAAGATATCAAACTCACAATGACTGATCTTGTCCCTACAATGGTGGGTCTCCTTTCCAGCAACCCCTATTCCAGGCCACCCTACCAACAGATGCATCACAGGTGGGATGGGGAGCACACCTGCATCATCTCTGTACTCAGGGTACCTGGACTCCACAGGAGGCTTGTCTTCACATAAACCTCCTGGAACTCAGAGCAATCTATCTAGCTCTTCGAGTATTCCATACCCAGCTCAGCTACAAGACAGTCCTAGTCCAAACGGACAATCAAGTAGCTATGTTCTACGTGAACAAGCAGGGTGGAACAGGCTCTCTGTCATTATGCAACAAAGCTTTATGACTATGGGCCTTCGCCAGAGAGCATCAAATTCACCTTCTCGTGGCATATCTTCCAGGCATTCAAAACCTTTGGGTAGACAAACTCAGCCGAGTACTGCTCCCTCACGAATAGTCTCTCCACCTAGACCAGGTGGCCAAGATATTTCAGATCTGGGGAACCCCAGACATAGACATATTTGCAAATCCACTGAATGCCAAACTTCCCCGGTTCTGTTCCAGGATTCCGGCTCAAAATTGCCAGGCAAGGGATGCCTTCCTTCTTCACTGTGGTCACGACTTCCTCTATGCCTTCCCACCCATTCCCCTCATCCCCAAAACACTCTTAAAACTTCAGAGAGACAGAGGCCGTATGATCCTCATAGCGCCACGGTGGCCACACTAAACGTGGTATTCCCTGCTTCTACATCTCTCTCAGGCTGCACCCCTGGAGTTAGGCTATGCTCCAGATCTCCTCTCCCAAGAGAACGGGATGCTATGGCACCTGAATCCCCAGTCCCTGCATCTCAGGGCCTGGTTGCTGAAAGCTTAGACCTTCAGGATCTTAACCTTTCCAACAGGTAAAGTATATCCTTCAGGCTTCTAGAAAACCTTCCACAAGATGCTTTTACGCCTTCAAGTGGAAACGTTTTACTATATAATGTTCACAGAAGGGGTTAAACCCCCTTATGATACCTTTGGAATCGATACTAGAGTATCTACTTCATTTATCAAATTCTGGTCTAAAGACCAATTCAGTAAGAGTCCATCTTAGTGCAATTGCAGCTTCCTATAGGCCTCTAAATGGACAACCAATTTCCTCTCATCCACTCATAACAAGATTTATGAGAGGTCTTCTATTAACAAAGCCTCCCATCAGGCCACCACCAGTGGCATGGGATTTAAACCTAGTTCTCGGGCAGCTCATGAAAACCGCCTTTTGATTCTTTAGCCACTACAGCCCTAAAGCTTTTGTCCTGGAAGGTCATCTTCCTAATTGCAATCACCTCTGCACGCCGCATTAGTGAATTGCAAGCTTTAGTGGCTGATCCTCCTTATACTAGGTTTCACCATGTTAAGGTTGTTTTTAGAACTCATCCACACTTTATGCCAAAGGTGGTTTCGCCTTTTCATTTAAATCAATCAATTTATCTTCCTGTATTCTTTCTGAGGCCTCATGCCTCTAATGCAAAAAGGAACCTTCATACTTTGGATTGTAAAAGAGCCTTGGCTTGGGGTTTCAAGATGGCGGCAGCTCTGCGTTCCGTGTGAACACGGTTTTCTCATGGGAAGGAAGCGGAAAGGCAAATCTGGGCCTGTGCCCCCCCCCCCCCAATCCTCTGCTGCCTCGACGCCTGTTTCCTCTGGTCCTTTAGACTCTTACCTTTTGCGTGCTACTCGGGGTTCAGACGTTGACGGTGGAGATAGCCGATTAGCGGTTTTGTCGGAGCGTGATAGCTCGGCAACTGCTTCGGCGTCATCTCTCTCCCCATTGTTGAGCCCGGCGTCAAAGGTCTTCCGCACCCATGCATTGCCTGAGGGCTTTCTGGAGATCCCTTCCTCTGCTATGTCGGAGGTTGTTGATGCCTCAGGTGGGCCAGAAAATGTGTTGGTGGAGCTGAAGAGTGGAGCTAAGCGTAAGCTCCAAGATAATACATCTACCTTGGCGCCTGAGGGAGAAGTGTGCGGGATGTCGGTTGTTCCTCCTGCCTCGCAGGTTGTTCTACAGACATACTTGGAAGTGGAGGATTCAGTTTTGAATATGGATGCTGTGTTCTCTCTGCAACGTCCTGTGAACTTCACATTGGAATCTATATGGACCGCTATTGCCTCGCTGGGAGAAGGTTTATTTCCTCATGTTTCTTCTTTAACCACTAAGGTAAAATCTACTGTGGAAGCTGTGACTGTTTTGGAGAAAAAAGTTTTGGATATCTCTCTGGGAGAAGAAGAAGAGATACGAAGTAGACTTTCTAGCTTGGAAGATCATTCTGATGCTGTTAAAAAGAATTCTTTGTCGGTATTCATGAGATTAGAACAGTTGGAAAATGTGTCTCGTGTTAATAACTTAAAAATTGTGAATTTTCCTAGATCTCCTTCTATTGGGGCTAAAGAGATGTTTAAAGAATACCTTTAGGAAGTTTTGGGGGTTTCCCCGGAGTTAATGCCTCCCTTAGTTAAATTGTATTACTTACCTAAAGCGAAGCGTGCTACGGCTAGTAGCGCTTCAGAGGGGGGGTTGTTGCAAGGGGATGTGTTAAATGTTACTAATTTCTTAGAGAACTCTAGGGAATCTTTGGAGTCTTCTACTCTCCTTGTCACTTTTGCTCTATTATCAGACAAAGAGTGGTTATTGAAGCTTTTCTTTCGTAAAAGGAAAGTTTCCTTCCGTGGTTTTGCAGTCCGTATTTACCCTGATTTATCAAGAGAAACACAAAACGTCGTAGAGAGTTTCTTTTGTTACGCTCTGGGGTTTTGCAGTTGGGGGGGGCTCTTTTTTCTAAAACACCCTTGTAAGTGTTTGGTTAAATACCAAGATGTTTCGTATGTATTTTTTGAGCCCTCCCAACTGCTAGCCTTATCAGTGCTAGGTGTGTAGAATCTTCTACTCCTCCTCCTTAAGGTGCTCAGATATGGTTTGTATGAACTGTTGTGCTGCTTGTGCTTTGCATATTTGGTTTATATTGGTATAGTTATACTATATTTCTATGGAATGCCCCCTTTTTTGTGGACTAGATTGGTTGAGCATTGTTATGTACTATTGCCTATTAATGTTTCTTTTCTTTTTGTATTTTCTGTTTGCCAACCTATTTTCTTTCAAGAGAGTGCATTGTTTGCTTTCTTGATTTATTTGTAAAAATTGCATAAATATAAAAAAAAAATAAAAAAAAAAAAATAAAAAAAAAAAGAGCCTTGGCTTTTTACCTATAAAAAACACAGCAAAATAGAAAGTCTTCTCAACTTTTTATTGCTTTTGATTCTAGTCATTTGGGACTTCCAGTCTCCAAGAGAACTCTGTCCAAATGGATTGCACAATGCATATGCTTTGCTTATGAGAGTAAGAGTCTTCCTCTTCAAGGCCATGTCACAGCTCATAATGTGAGAGCCATGGCAGCCTCTATGGCTAACCTTCACTCTTTTTCTATTGATGACATTTTGTCGAGCAACCAACTGGGTTTCGATACACATCTTTACAGCCACTACTGCCTAAATAAAGCCTCCCATTGGGATGCCTTCTTTGGCCAAGCTGTTCTTCAAAATCTCTTTCAGACCTAATTCAACTCCTACCCATCAACCTGGTGGGATGCCAGAGATCCATGGGAGGAAGCATGGCCCACCTTACTTGGGTGGCAGCTTCCTGGGGCTATCTCCCTGGCATCTTCAGCTAGGGGAGTCCCCATATGTGAAGACTACATTCCCTCTTGTTCCTGGAAATAGTATAGTTACTCACCTGTAACAGGTGATCTCCGGGAACAGCAGGAATTTAGTCTCTCTATCTCTCTGTCTCTTTCCTCTCTCCCTCTATCACTCAGCTACAAACTTAACTGAAGAGGGACAGTTGGAAAGGCGGAACGTTCCCACGCAGGCTCCGTCCGTCGATACTGATGATACCCATAAAGACTAAATTCCTGCTGTTCCGGAGATCACCTGTTACAAGTGAGTAACTACGCTTTCTCCGTGAACAAGCAGAAAGTCAGTCCTCACATATGGGTTACATTGGCACTGATGGAGCCTCACGGAAGCATCTCCTAAGGTTTCAAAGCCTTTGGGAGGTGCCACCACACATGCTGGTATCCTTCCCGCCCAAGGGTGCCATCTACTCAGTCTTCTTTTTTCTGCGGAGCCCTTCAGATGTCTGTCTGTTTTTCCCCCAGGAAAAGTTGTTTTTTCTCGATCTGAGTTTCAAACTCTCTCCGGTTGTGCACCAGTACTCTTCCCAAACCTGCTGCCCTGGAATTGAATCTCGGATCTCTTCATTTTTTTCCTTCCTTTTGGTGCCTTTGTGCTTTTTTTTCTCCATCTGGCAGCACCGCAGGTCTTCGACCTTGCTGGGATACTTTATTCCTCCATGGCTACCACTGACTTTAAGAATTGTGATCGGTGTGCCAAGATAATGTCCCTCACTGACACACATGACTGCTGTCTATGCTGCCTAGGGACGGACCACGACCCCACGGCTTGCAATCTATGCCAAAAGGTGTCCACCAAGGCCCTCAAGAGTCATCAGCAGCAGCACAACAAGTTCTTCTGGAGTCCCCAGCTCCGGAGTTAAAGGCCCCCTCTGACGCCGTGAAATCCCTCGGCGCCACTGCGGACCCCTGTCAATGCCATGGCTCTTCAGAAAGGGGGTGTCCCTTGAGGAAACACAAGAAGAAAAAGAAACCCTTGAAGATGGTGCCTTTGGATGGCTCCAATGGGTCAGGTAAGCCCTGGGCCAGGTCCCGCAGTCCACGACGGCTGTCGGAGGAATCAGAGCAGGAGCAGCCTACCAAGATCACCCGAAAGGAGTCGACCACAGATCAGTCTCAGTTGCCAGAGCCTATCCTCATTGAGGACTTCCCTTTAAGGGAACTGGCACTGGGCCCGAGTTTCTCAGTGCCTGTGCTGATGGCTGCGGAGTCTTCTGGACTCGAATCCAGGATTGCGACCCTGGAGCGCAGTTTGACTGCCTTCATGGACCAGCATGGGTATTGCTGTGCAGTACTACTGGTTCCTCTGCCCAGACCACCGGACCCTTGACGTTGAGGACTTCCCTGGAGGCTGAACCAATCCTCGAGACCATATGGCCCTGAGTCGATCCTCGACCTAGGTCTTGCTCCAGGTCCTGCTTGACAGGGCTGAGGTCTTCCCCAGCTAGCGCTCATGGCACCAGTCGCTGGGCCTCCGTGGGAAGCAGGCAGGACTTCGGACCTGAGCCCGTAAGCCACCCTTCCCTCGAGTCTTCCTCCGACTACTCAGAGTGGGAGACCAAGGACAAAGAGTCCCCAGATACCCGAAACCACCGTAATGTCCCCTCGAACCTGCCACTCTCGGAGCCCCGGCATCGATCCCCACCCAAGGATATGGCATTCCTTGACTTCATGTGAGATATGTAAAAAGCCCTTGCATTCCCGACTGAATCGGAGGAGGATCCTCAGAAGGAGGAATTAGAAATCCTCCAGGATGAGGCCGCGCAGAGGGAATCGCTCACAATACCCATCCCACCCATCCTGGAGCAGCTAATGCTCCATATGTGGAAAACACCAGCATCGGTGCCAGTGGTGAGCAAGTGGCTCGACTCAATGTATCAAGTCCAATGGAGCCGGGTTTCCATAAGTCACAGCTGCCACACAACTCCATGCGTTGGCTCAAGAGCCAGAAGATGCACTCCTCGGTGCCCCTGGGTAGGTAGGCCTTCGGCAGAAAGTGCTACCAGGGTTTGATGCTCATTGTCCAGATCTAGGCCTACCAGCTGTATATGGGCATGTACCTGAGAGATCTGGCGAAGGAACTCACTGGGTTATCAGCTGGGCTCTCCGAGGAACCCCTGCAGTGGTTCAGGATCCTGTCCAAGGCCGTCCATGAGTGCTCCAGATTCATGACTCGAGCAGCCTATGACGGCTTAGAGTCGGCAACTAGAGTAGCCACGGCGAGCATCAGTGGCAGACATCAGGCTTGGCTATAGTCTTCCAACCTCGAGCAATGGTTTTCTGGACAAATTGGTTGATGTCCCATGCCAAGGGGAGAACCTCTTTGGCAAACCCATGACAGAAAAGGCTGCCAAGTTGGCGTCAGTTCATGACGAGGATCAGGCTCTCCAAGAAGACCGCTGCCACTCCCCAACAAAAAGACTTGGGTAAAAAACTCTTTTACCTGAGGAAAGGAGCAGCTTACAAATGCTACCCACATTTTCAGGCCTACCCAGCAGGGTCATCAGACTAAGGGACATAGGCAATGCCCTCATAAGCTCCCAAGCCCCTGACCCTGGCTCTGGCCCAGCCAGTGGGAGCTTTTGACTCCTTGAGCATATCCTCTCTACCCCAAGGAGGACAGCAGCCCTCAGGAGGATGTCTAATCCTGTATGCCCACAGGTGGTCAGCCATCACCACCGATTCCTGGGCACTCCAGGTGGTCAGGGAGGGCTACCTCCTCCAGCTTCTTAATTTGCTGAAAATTTTCTTTATAGACCAGCCGCAGACAGTCATCCAGAAATAATGCACAACGTGCACGTTTCGGAACCCAGTCCTGTATCAAGTGCAATACTCATTCATCTGTGCCAACTGCAAAAAAACACCGAGTTTATAACCCGGATTCTGTCATCGGGAAGATTCTTCCAATAGGCCACTAGCAGCCATCAATCAGAACAATCAGCTTACAGGGGAAACCCCACTGAAACAGGGAAGCCCCCATTGCGTCATGGAAGGAAACTTCAATAGAGGCTCGTCCAATCAATTTCTTTATTAAGACCACCAGGGGTCACAGTCCCAAGTAGGAAAATCCACGACTGTTCTTTATTTTGTAGTAAGGCAATACGATCGCCTCCCCGAGGATGAACAGGGACATGATCAATAATGGTCCAATACAGATGTAAAAATTCAAGTTTGTAGTGAAGACAATGTTTAACAATTGGTGCAGAGAGTACTTGATTGCGGAGCCAGGAGGCATGTTCACCCAGTCGGGTTCTCATACTACGAGACGTCCGTCCAACATACAGCAGGGAACAGGGGCACTGTAAAAGGTATACCACATAGGATGATCCACAAGTGTATTCCAACGTTGATGAAAGATACGTCCTGTCCCTGGATGTTGCCATGTAATACCCTGAAGAGTCGTAGTACAATACATACATTCACCACAACTAGTGTGGCCAGTTAACTGTGTTGGAGGTAGAACAGAGTGATCCAATACTGGGGTGGAACGAACACCCAAATCACAGAGGTTAGCCCCCCGAGTAAAGGCTATGCGGAGGGGCTTATTAAAACAAGAATGCAGCCCCAACAAGTGCCAATGTTTTCGCAACAACTTAACTACCTCAGCACTCAAGGTCGTAAAGGGCAAAACGCCCACAATAGCCGCAGAAGAATCATCGCTACCCTTACAAGAGGTTTCATCCAACAACCAAGACTGATGAACATACAATGCTCTAAGATAAGCTGAAGGGACCACTCGAGGAGGATAACCACGTTGCATCAAGCGAGTACTCAGATCTTTTAGCATTAGCCCGAAAATCTCCCACCAAAGAACACAAACGCCGAAGGCGTAAAAATTGACCAAAGGGCAATCCCCTGCGCAATGGCCCGGGATGAAAACTTTTATAATGCAATAAACTATTGCGTTGAACATCCTTTCGGAACAACGTTGTATAAAATCCATCAGCCCCCTTAATAACCATCATGTCCAGAAATTCAACTTGCTTCTCCGCAATATGAGCTGTAAAGGTTAAATTAGATTTACAATTATTAAGCCAAGCAAGAAATTCTTCTAACTCTAAACGATCACCATCCCACAGAAAAAAGATGTCATCCAAAAATCGTTTCCAGAATATAACATGTAGGAAATAAGGAGATTTATACAAAAACTGATCCTCAAAAGCTGGCATATAGAGGGTAGCGATCGACGGAGCTTCTGACGCCCCATCGCTATACCATATATCTGTTGGTAAAATTTTCCTTCAGACAGAAAATAGTTGCGTTTCAAAACTAATTCCATCAAATCCAATAGTTTATTGCATTATAAAAGTTTTCATCCCAGGCCATTGCACAGCGAATTGCCCTTTGGACAATTTTTACACCTTCGGCATTTGTGTTCTTCGGTGGGAGATTTTCGGGCTAATGCTAAAGATCTGAGTACTCGCTTGATGCAATGTGGTTATCCTCCTCAAGTGGTCCATTCAGCTTATCTTAGAGCATTATATGTTCATCGGTCTTGGTTGTTGGATCAAACCTCTTGTAAGGGTAGTGATGATTCTTCTGTGGCTATTGTGGGCGTTTTGCCCTTTACGACCTTGAGTGCTGAGGTAGTTAAGTTGTTGCGAAAACATTGGCACTTGTTGGGGCTGCATTCTTGTTTTAATAAGCCCCTCCGCATAGCCTTAACTCGGGGGGCTAACCTCCGTGATTTGGTTGTTCGTTCCACCCCAGTATTGGATTGCTCTCTTCTACCTCCAACACAGTTAACTGGCCACACTAGTTGTGGTGAATGTATGTATTGTACTACGACTCTTCAGGGTATTACTTGGCAACATCCAGGGATGGGACGTATCTTTCACTGACGTTGGAATACAACTTGTGGATCATCCTATGTGGTATACCTTTTACAGTGCCCCTGTTCCCTGCTGTATGTTGGACGGACGTCTCGTAGTATGAGAACCCGACTGGGTGAACATGCCTCCCAGCTCCGCAATCAAGTACTCTCTACACCAATTGTTGTTTTTATTCATAAGTTTATTCGATCCTTGTCCATAACTCATTATTTTTCTGATAAAGAGACGATACCTGATGAGTCAGTGGTGATGCCAAAATCAGCCTGGATTCCGCCTGGAGTGCCTGACCCTCTTATTTCTTCATATCAAAGTTTAGTGTTACATGATTTGTCTCTTTTGGAACAGCGTAATGACTCTAAGAAAACTTGGGTCAATTTGAATAAGGAGGGTTGGTCTTCCATTCAGCGATTGAGAACAGACACATCTTTCACTATCCGGAAGGCTGATAAAGGTGGTGCTATTGTTGTTCAATCTACCACAGATTATTTACAGTGTGCTGAGAATGCATTTATCTGACTTGCAAGTGTACAAGCCTTTGGATGAGAATCCCACTATGGAACTCCAGCAGGTGATAAGATCTTTGGTTGAGATGGGAGCTGAGAAGGGTTGGTTAACCAAACGAGAAAAGAGATTTCCGATTGTGATACATCCTAAGGTACCTGTGGTGTTTATGGTCCCTAAGATTCATAAGTCTTTGATATCACCTCCGGGTAGACCAATAGTGTTGTGTAGGGGGTCTGTGCTTGAGCCGCTGTCACAATTTTGCGATGTTTTTTTGCAGGAGGCGGCAGTACTTGTTAAATCTTACGTATGTGATTCTACTCATTTTATGCAACAGTTAGCGACCATCACTCCTCCAGTTCATAATTTATTACTGGTGACTCTTGATGTTACAGCATTATATACGAATATTGACCAGGATGAAGCTATGGATCTTTTACAACATCTTTTTCTTTTTGCCCCCTCACGACTTCCCCAGTGCTTCCTTTTGGATTTGATGGAATTAGTTTTGAAACGCAACTATTTTCTGTCTGAAGGAAAATTTTACCAACAGATATATGGCATAGCGATGGGGGCGTCAGCAGCTCCGTCGATCGCTACCCTCTATATGGCAGGTTTTAAGGATCAGTTTTTGTATGAATCTCCTTATTTCCTACATGTTATATTCTGGAAACGATTTTTGGATGACATCTTTTTTCTGTGGGATGGTGATTGTTTAGAGTTAGAAGAATTTTTGCTTGGCTTAATAATTGTAAATCTAATTTAACCTTTACAGCTCATATTGGGGAGCAGCAAGTTGAATTTCTGGACATGATGGTTATCAAGGGGGCTGATGGATTTTACACAACGTTGTTCCGAAAGGATGTTCAACGCAATAGTTTATTGCATTATAAAAGTTTTCATCCCGGGCCATTGCGCAGGAGATTGCCCTTTGGTCAATTTTTACGCCTTCGGCGTTTGTGTTCTTCGGTGGGAGATTTTCGGGCTAATGCTAAAGATCTGAGTACTCGCTTGATGCAACATGGTTATCCTCCTCGAGTGGTCTGTTCAGCTTATCTTAGAGCATTGTATGTTCTTCGGTCTTGGTAGTTGGATCAAACCTCTTGTAAGGGTAGCGATGATTCTTCTGCGGCTATTGTGGGCATTTTGCCCTTTACGAACTTGAGTGCTGAGGTAGTTAAGTTGTTGTGAAAACATTGGCTCTTGTTGGGGCTGCATTCTTGTTTTAATAAGCCCCTCCGCATAGCCTTTACTCGGGGGGCTAACCTCCGTGATTTGGTGGTTCGCTCCACCCCAGTATTGGATCGCCCTGTTCTACCTCCAACACAGTTAACTGGCCACACTAGTTGTGGTGAATGTATGTATTGTACTACGACTCTTCAGGGTATTACATGGCAACATCCAGGGATGGGACGTATCTTTCACCGAAGTTGGAATACAACTTGTGGCTCATCCTATGTGGTATACCTTTTACAGTGCCCCTGTTCCCTGCTTTATGTTGGGCGGACGTCTCGTAGTATGAGAACCTGACTGGGTGAACATGCCTCCCGGCTCCGCAATCAAGTACTCTCTGCACCAATTGTTGAACATTGTCTTCACTACAAACATGAATTTTTACATCTGCATTGGACCATTATTGATCATGTCCCCATTCATCCTCAGGGAGGCGATCGTATTGCCTTACTACAAAATAAAGAACAGTTGTGGATTTTCCTACTTGGGACTGTGACCCCTGGTGGTCTTAATAAAGAAATTGATTGGACGAGCCTCTATTGAAGTTTCCTTCCATGACGCGGTGGGGGCTCTCCTGTTTCAGTGGGGTTTCCCCTGTAAGCTGATTGGCTGATTGTTCTGATTGATGGCTGCTAGTGGCCTATTGGAAGAATCTTCCCGATGACAGAATCCGGGTTATAAACTCGGCGTTTTTTTGCGGTTGGCACAGATGAATGAGTATTGCACTTGATACAGGACTGGGTTCCGAAACGTGCGCGTTGTGCATTATTTCTGGATGACTGTCTGCTGCTGGTCTATAAAGAAAATTTTCATCAAATTAAGAACCTAAGTTCCCATGTTGAGTGCATTATTTCTGGATGACTGTCTGCTGCTGATTTATAAAGAACATTTTCATCAAATTAAGAAGCTAAGTTCCCATGTTGAAAAATTGGGTTGAAATAATTTTTAGAAAAATGGATGTGGCCATCTAGAGTGGTTAGGGTGGAATTCCTGACCTCCCTTGGCCTTATCCGACAAAAAGTATTGTTATCTATTCAGGTTTGTTATTTTTGGGGAAGAGGTGTATTGGTAATTCTTGGAAGTTTTATGTTTATTGGTATTACTGATAGTTAGGGTTTAGTGTGTAGATTGTATTGTTGTCACTTCTGTTCCTGGAAGCCCCACCCATCCTGGGTAGCAGCAGATGCATTTCTCATCCTGTGGTCGGACGGCCTCATGTATGCCTTCCCACCCACACCGCTCATTGCCAAAACACTCTTCAAGGCTCTTTGCGACAAGGCATCAGTGATTCTGGTGGCTCCATGGTGGCTCAGGCAGCTGTGGTTCCCGCTACTCTTCTAGTTGTCACTGGAGACTGTGATCCCTCTGGGGAACTCCCCAGGGCTCTTGTCTCAGGAGGAGGGCTCTTTCCTGCACCCCAATTTGGGGTCGCTATCACTGACCATGGATGCTGAAAGGGTGACCTTAGCCTCTTTCAGTCTCTCTGGAGAAGTGGAAGAGATTCTGCTGGCCTCCCATATGACCTCTACCAGAAGAACTTAAGCCTTCAGATGGTGCAGGTTCTCAGTCTGGTGCACGGAGCAGCGGATGAAACCATTCTCCTGCCCAGTGCAGCTGGTGCTGCAGTACCTTCTTCATCTCTCACAATCTGGACTCAAATCAAACTCTGCAAGAGTGCACCTCAGTGCCCTGGTGGCACATCGCCATCCTGTTGAGGGCAAGACCCTTTTGGTCCAGCTACTGGTGACCCGCTTCTTGAGAGGACTCCTGTTCAAACCCCCCGTCCAACCTCCAGCGATGGAATGGGACTTCAATGTAGTATTAGTGCAGCTCACTCGCCCACCATTTGAGCCTCTAGCTACCTGCCACCTGAGGTATCTCTCATGGAAGGTCATGTTCCTGGTAACACTCACCTCCACTCACAGGGTAAGTGAGCTCCAAGCCCTGGTGGCAGAGGCACCGTATACCAGATTCTATAAGACCAGAGTTGTGCTACGTACACACACCATGTTCCTCCTGAAGGAGGTATCTCTTTTCCACTTCAACCAGGAGGTGGTGTTACCTATCTTCTTCCCAAGACCTCACTCCAGCAGGGCCTTCCTTCACACCTTGGATTGTAAGAGGGCCGTATCTTTCTACATTCAGTGGATTCAGGGCCACCGGAAAGCTCCTCAGCTTTTTGTTTCTTATGACCCCCAGTTGGCTGGGGAAAGCGGTGACCAAACGGACACTGTCCATCTGGGTGGCAAACTGAATCACTCTATCTTAGGAACAGGCTGGGCTCACGCTGGATGGCTGGGTCATGGCTCACAGTATCAGGGCCATGGCAGACCCATTATTGGACATCTGCCGGGTCGCCACCTGGTCTTCAGTCCATGCCTTTGCATCTCATTACTGCCTGGAAAGGGGGTCCTAGCAGGACAACTCCTTCAGCCAGGACATGCTCCATAATCTTTTCAGGGTCTAGGCAACTCCTACCCTCTGACCCTTCTGTGTTCTGGCTACCGGTGCGTTGGTTCCCATCGGACACACGGGTCCTACTGTAGTCTGTATCTGTGGACTCAATTGCTGATGCTCTGAGGGCAATTGCTGCTGCCCTGAGGGCAATCATGGCCTTTTCTATGGGCTTTTCGTAGCCTGTATCTAGGGAGTCTGATATGTGAGGACTGACTTCCTGCTTGTTCCTGGAGAAAGGTGTTCTCCTGTAACAGGTGTTCTCTGGGGATAGCAGGAATCAGTCCTTACAACCCTCGCTCCTCCCCTTGGAGTTGCTCCTTACTACCCTTTGTTTTTACCATCTTTAGCTATGTCACTGACTGAGCAAGATGGCACCCTTGGGCAGGAAGGGTACGACACATGTGTGGTGGCACCTCCCAAAGGCTTTCTCTGAAAGCTAGGGAGATGCTTCCGTGAGGACTCCGTCGGCACCAGCGTCACCCATATATGAGGACTGATTCCTGCTATCCCCGGAGAACACCTGTCACAGGTGAGTAACTATGCTTTTTATGCAGGCAAATCTGGACATTAGATATCCAAAGCAGGGGCTGGGGGGAGAAAGGGACACCTTAGTTCTAGATTTCATCAAGAAGGCGTGGAATGGAAGAGGAGTCATTACTCTACCTCCACCCATCCATTCCATGTCAGCAACAATTTAACTTCCAAGCAGAACTCTACAGAGAAATAAACAGTGATGTGTTTCCCCTGCACTGTGCAAATTATAATGGCTGTAACTCTAACAACTGACATATTCCAATCACTAAATTGAAAATAAAATGCTTTCTTCTACCCTCTCTGTCCCCATTGCTGGAATCAGGGACAGGAAGCTGCCAAACAGCTGGGAGTCAGGGACATAGTTCTAAAATCGGGGTCCGTCCCCAAAAATCGGATACATCTGGTAACCTTATACATAGTACATGAATAATAAAGTGCACATGTATCTTGCAACTATGCAGACTATTCAAAATTGAGCATGCATTGCTGGTGACTTCAGGAAGGAAAATGTTGTTTGAATTTATAGATCGAACAGAATAAACAAGAGTCAAGTAGAAGCTCTGCAGTGTATATTGCACAAGTTTTTACTTGAATCTTTCTTTCTGTGGCAGTTTCTCTTCTAGAGGATGGAAGAAATGAAAACATTGGGTAACATATGCATTATTTATTCAACGTGACAATCACAAACTCTGCATACATTAATTGCTCAAAAAGATATGTTTTGTCAGCAGGGGCAGCCCAAGGGGCTGAGACTCATTGTGGGGCCTCATTTGCATAAATATTTGCATAATGTTAACATGCACTAACTTTTAGTAACCATGCCTCTTAATGAGTGTATGGATAAAGAAAGACTACCAGATTTCTACATTACTATACTCCAGTGCCAACCGCCAGGCACATTAGGAAGTACTATAAACCCTGCCCATTTATTTATTTATTTAGATTTGTATGCCACCTTTTCCTTTAATCAAGGTGGTCACATCACATCACAATTGGAGGGTTACAGTTAACATTAGGGTACATGTAAACATTTAGACAGTACAGTTACTTAACAGTATTTAGACAGTACAATTCAGGTAACATTTAACAGTATTTAGACAGTACAATTGAGGTAACATTTAACATAATGGTATTTAGTAACGTGGTATGATATATTTGTGTGTGTACATAGGATGGGTGTGTGTTTAGTTGGCGGAGGTAGTAGTGTTTGGGTAGGGGATGTTGCCTGAATACTCATAGGTTTCTATAAATAACCATGTTTTGAGGTCTGTGAGGTCATTTAGAACCCATAGCAAACCCGCTGTATCATAACAGCACTACCAGGACTCACAAAGCACCAAACCCTACCTATCAAAAAGGCAACACTGCAAATATTAAACCAATACATCTCAGAGAATTCCAGTACATCTTCTACTGGGGAAAGAGAACAAATGGCACTGTCAAATAGAAACTACATAAACAGAATACCTCAGCTCGGTTACACATGCAGAACATAGACCATCATCAAACAAAGAACAAGGGATCACAATTTAGAAACAGGAAGACAATAATTAAACTGGGAACTCCAAAAGCCAAACTTGGAATGTACAAACACTGGAGAAATAAAATTATTAATTAATTTCCTCTTGTAGTTAACAAAATTCAGACGTTAAAGATGCACCTTTCCCAGAGCTGACATATTCCAGTTAATAAACTCAAAATTAAAAAGTATTTTTCTACCTTTTGTTGTTTAGGCATTATATTTTTCAGTTGCAATTGCTCCAGTCACTTTCTTCTGGTTTCTTTGTGTCTTCGGCTAACTCTACATTGTCTGCTGTCCATTTGTTCTTTCTTCTCTCTTCTAGTTTTTTTTCCATTCTCTCTCTACATCTGTTTTAACATACTGATCTTCTCCTTTGCTCTTTCCTCCATTTCTTTCTTTATTCCTTTTTCATCCACTCAAATTTCACCCCTCCATCCTCAATCCTCACTTACTCTCCAAATACCCGGCCAACTGTAGATTTTTCTTTCCTCCCACACAAAATATCTTGTTCCCCTCTCCATCCTCACTCCCCCAGCCCCATCCCCTTCTAGTCCTCCCCCAACATCAGCTCCCTTCTAGTTCCAGCCCTACCCAGCATCCACTCTCTTCTAGTCCCATTCTCCCATCCCCCCCACATCAGCCCATTTCCAGTCCTATCCCAGCCCAAAATCAGCCCATTTCCATTCCTAGCCCCCATCATCCATTTCCAGATCTATTCTAGCCCTCACCCCAAAGAGCCCCACGCCTGTCTGAGAGTCTTACGAGGGAGCCAAAGATGCCAGAGGCCCCGGCTTGCCTCTGCACTGTGCTGGAGTGAAGATCAGTGAGCTCCTTCACTCGTGCTGTGTTCTCGTGAAGCCTGCTGAGTGCCAGGAAAGGTTAAAGGTCATTTCCTGTTTCCCGGCACTCAGTGGACTTCTCGTGAATACAGCGCGAGTGAAGGAGCATGCTGCTCTTCAATCCAGCGTTGTGCAGAGGCAGGCCAGACCTCTGGCATCCCCGGCTCCCTCTGAAGCCAGCCCTGCAAACCCTGTGGAATGAAGTTTGCGCAGGGCCCTGTGCAAACAACATTCTCGCACAATGGACAGGCCATCCCTGTATGTCAGACTCCTACATTCAAAGCTGCCATATACTAGCTGCTTTTAGCTTATAAGTCCATTTTTATCTTTTTAAAGTGATCAGGTATCAAAAAATCAAAAGTGCTGATTATCTTACTGTATATAATTTAAAACAATAAACCAGCTCAACTGCTATATAATGGTATATACATTCCACAGCACTGTAGTCCATCATTCTTTTATATTTCATAGTGTAGTAAACCCATACAATCTGATTGGTCCATAATCCATTATCTCTTAATGAAGGATACCTTGTATCATACCAAGGTGTTCCAATCTATTTGCTGGTTTAATCCATGCGGATAGACTGTATCCATCATGAAAATCCGATACTGTTCTCTGTAATTTAATCTAGCCCCCGATCATTGCCTCTCTAATGTGCTGGTATATATTCAAGGATACGCCATAACAAATCTGTAAAACAATGCCTATGCTGATAGCAGTGATCTACAATTGGCGTAGATCTAGTCACAATGTTCAGTCAAGACCTATGTTCTCTCAATCTATTCGCCATGGGGTATTTAGTGCGTCCAAAGTATATCTTGTCACAAGCACAGCTGATAAGGTATACCACATACAGAAATTTACATGTTGTTCTCCAATTAGATTTTATTGTTTGCCTACTGGAAGGGGGATTCCAATCTACTCTTTCAGTTGTTGAATGGCAGAATTCGCAATGACCGCATGCATAGTGTCCAACTATCCCTCTTTCTGTATTTTCTTCCATATTCCATGTAACAGATTTACTGTAATAATTTGCTATACTATGTCCCCGACAATATGCCACTATAGGTCTATCAATAAAACACATGTGCAATCACTAAATATTCCAATATTTATAGATGAGAGGCTATGATAGAAGTCTTCACTGTATATGGTAGCACATTGAAGATTCTGATTCAGATTTTTTGAAGGTAATAGTAAATGTTCTCTTTGTACATTTAAACTACATTTATATCCTTGCTTTACTACTGTACTAGGATATCTCCAATCCTCATATCGATGAATATACTTAGTGACTTGCAATTTGTATTCTTCCTTTGTATCATAGATCTGTCTTAATCTCAGAAATTGACTCCCTGGAAAACTTAAGAACATAAGATATGCCATACTGGGTCAGACCAAGGTCCATCAAACACAGTATCCTGTTTCCAACCGTGGCCAATCTAGGTCACAAGTACCTAGCAGTTTCCCCAAAAGACACAGGTTCCACAGTGCTTGTATTGGGGCAAGCAGTGGATTTCCAGGGTCCTCTTTAATAATGGTTTATGGACCTTTCCTTCAGGAACTTGTCCAAACCTTTTTTAAACCCAGCTACACTAATAGCTTTTACTACATCCTCTGGTAATAAATTCCAGAGTTTGATTACTTATTGAGTGAAAAAATATTTTCTCTTATTAGTCTTAAATAGATTACACTGTAGCTTTATTGCATGCCCCCTAGTCTTTCTATATTTTGATGGTATAAACAATTGATCTACGTTTACCCATTCCACTCCATTCATTAATTTATAGACCTCTATCATATCTCCCCTCAGCCGTCTCTTCCAGGATGAAGAGCCCTAACTTTTTTAGCCTCTCTTCATAGGTGTATCCTTTCATCCCCTTTACCATTTTGGTGGCTCTTCTCTGTACCTTTTCTAATAACAACATGTTATCCACGATGACGCCTAAATCTTTTTCCTGGATGGTGGTTCCTAATGTGGAACCTTGCATCATATAACCATAGTTTGGGTTGTTCTTTCCTAGATGCATAACTTTGCACTTGTCCATATTAAATTTCATCTGCCATTTGAATGCCCAGTCTGCCAATTTATCACGGTCTTGCAATTTTTCATAATCCTCATGGGTTTTAACAACTTTGAATAATTTTGTGTCTTCTGCAAATTTGATTACCTCACTCGTTATTCCCATTTCCATGTCATTTATGAATATGTTAAAAAAGCTCTTTTTAGTTTAACTGAATGAGGACTAGAAATATCCAAAAAGGAAATTTGATATTCAGGATTCAAATTGTAGGTTAGATTTCTGATCATTAAGGCACTTCACAAAATCTTGTAACAAGGATACTGACCCTCTCCAGACGCTAAATACGTTGTCCAGATACTGTTTCCATATTTTTATGTAAGGCATCCATTGCAAACAATATAAATATTGTTCCTCAAATGCAGCAATGTATAACATGGCTACTGTAGGGGCAACTGTGACACCCATGGCGATATCATCGTCATTTTTTGTTCAACTATTGCAGCTAGTGTTATTTGAGCCAACATCGTTGCAATAAAAAGGCCTGGTGGAGTAAGAGGACATACTCGGTGGGGAGGAAGAGGAGCCCTTAGGCCCCCAGGAATTTCCCCCCCCCCCCCATCACTACCAATGCTCCCAGCAAAATATCAAAAAAGAGGGCTCCATAGACTCCCAGGCAGCTGCCCCTGAGGACTTCAAAATGACAGTGGCTCCCACCAAAAACACGGTCCCACCATCATCCCCAGGAGCACCAGACTGCTCTCCAAATACCATCTCCACTCGGTTCCTGCTCCATGGGGCCTCCCCCGAGCCCATCCGCAGCAGCCATGTTCTCTCTGTCAGCTGCAGCACAGCTCAACTTCTGAGAACTGTGCCCTTCATCTGCCACATGTGACAAACTGGACACATTTCATGGACCCTGTCGGCTGCAGAAACTTCCCTCAGCACAACCGGCCTCCCCGGAGTCGAACCTGGACTTACCCGATGCCACTCCCCCGAGATTGCTGGTGCCTCTCAGCAGCCAGCCGAGCACTTTCTTATCCTGCGATGTATTTCTTTTTTCTTTTTTTTTTTGCACAGGAACCTGCTCTCTTCCTGGTCTCCTCCCAAGAGTTGGGGAACACCCAAACCACCCGTGATTGGTCTTCCTGCTCTGGGATCTCTCCTTCCTCCAATTCCTCACCTTGGAATTCTAGCTCCATGTCCAAGTCTTCACCATCTGACCCCTCAGACAATGGAGATGGCACATGCCCTCCTCTGAGGATCTAGCCCTTTTGGAGGTTGCTACCTCCGTGTCGCTCTCTTCCGCTGGATGGAGCGGCTGGGGGAAAAGAAGGAGGGACCCGGTACCACCAGGCTCTGCACCCCAGTCCTGAGTAACTGGCTATGGCCACCAAAAGATCACCAGCATAGGCTATGCTCCTTTATCCATTTGCTGGAGACTGAGAATACTGGCTTACCTGGCTAGCACAGGCTGCTTATTGTACACTTGAGGCTGTATTCTGAGTCTCCATCTGCTGGTAGAGGAGCATAACCTACTTGTCTGGACTGGACTGGACTGGAGGGATGTATTGGAATGCACATTATAGTGAATTAATGCATGTTAATGTTAGCACACCTTAGTAACTAGCCCCCCAAATAGAAGATATCCCTATGCAAAAAAAATCACAGGAATCAATACATGTCTGCATGATTTAAGAGGGAAAATACCCTTTGAATACACGAAATTTTATAATCTGCTGTTTTTTCCATAGAACCACTGTGTGATGATGTCTGCAAGACTGTGATTGCAGGGGCAGTCCTCCTATCTTTTATCATCTCAGTGCTGCTTTCTTCCTACTTTATCCACCGGTACCACAAAAATTCACCAAAGCCCCCGATTGCTTCTGCAGAGATGACCTTCCGACGTCCAGCTCAGTCTTACCCCATCAGCTACTCTTCTACTAATGTCCGTCGACCTTCACTGGACTCAATGGAGAACCAAGTTTCCGTAGACACATTTAAAATACCAGTAAGATATCTATATTAAATGTACTCTGTGGATTTGGGCTGACTTGATTGCTAAAACAAACCACTAACTATGTTGGGTTTTTTTAATGTGAATCTTATGTAAGTTGATTGTAGCTGTTTCTTGTTGAATCACATTGGTAGGCTAAGAAAGTATCTTTGGATACACTGAGAGGTAAGATTTTAGGGGCCATTTCAAAACAGGGTACCTAGGTGAAATGTCAAAAAGGCACCAATATTATATATATTTTAAAGGCCACATTATATCTATTTTAAAGGTCACCTATGTATTTCAATAAACTAGGCTCCAACTATGACTCCCAGTAGGGTACAAATTGGCATCTGCTCGAAAGAAGGGGTGAATTGGGCATTTATTCAATGCATGCACACGCTATATATAAAATATGCTCGTACATCAAAATTATGCCCTAGCTCCACTCAAACTATGCTCCAGAGAACACTCATGTGCAATCCATGAAGAATTACATGCAATCTTGGGGTGCATAATTGTATGTGTGTATAGCCCTGCAAAGTTTACAAGAGCCCTTTTCTGCATGTAAAACATGCTTCACGTGTGGAAAATGTATTATAAAATTATCCCTGTAATGGGTACATTTTCAAGAGCTTGGTCACAATCTATGTAAGCAGAAACGGGTTACATGGCTAGATTGACTCCGTCTATTTCATTCAAACGTGGGAAGTTTGGCTCAGTCTATTTCAGCTGATTTTCAGCCACCTCTGAAAATCTGGCCTTCAGTTAGCATTAATGATGGAAGTGCTTATTTAGACATTTGTATTACATGTAAATCAGAAACAGGCTTGCACCCATAGAGATAAACTTTCAGCGGCAGTACTGCTGTATAACTTTAAGGGAGTAATTTTTAAGGAGGCGTAGCAGATGTGCCTAATTGGGAGTTAATTTAGTTATTAACACGCATTATGTGGCCATATACATGCAGTCAATGGTTTCTTATAAAATGCTGACTAGCGCATGATGGTGTGTACCTTGCCAGTGGGTGTGTGCATAGGTGGAGTTTGGGCAGTGCACACAAGCACATGCGTAGATCACAAAATACTATAATTTACGTATGTTCTTGAAAAATCAAGATGTGGGCATTTACAGCTCAGAGGTTGGTGTAAATATCCGCTCCTTAGCTTAAGGCGCACTCTGTCACTTAAGCTAGTGTTTTATAAAGACGAGTAGGTGCCTACTTGTTTTTATAAAATAGGTTTAACAAAGGCAACTCAAATAACGCTTTAACTAGGCACCCCTCTTATAAAATTACCCTTCACATAGTAATTACTTTCAATGTTACATGTGTTTTCTGCAGCATAAAATATATACATACCTCTGAAGATTCACATAGAACTGGATTTATAATTCCTGTAAAGTTATACCTCCAGTGGTCTTCATTTATCTTTTTACTTTCACCGTCTTGCTTCTTTCATTTGCTCTCACTCCAGTGAGAGAAAATGAAAGGAGCAAGATGAATTAAAGTAAAAAGATAAGTGAAGACCATTGGAGATGATTAGAGAAATTTGAAAAAATGAAAATGATTGGTTGGTGGAAGGTTTTGGACTAGTGATGTATAACTTTGAGAGCCTTGGATAAGGCCAATGGTTTAAACTGAGGTCTTTTTTCCTTCCATACAAATTTATCTCCAAAGAGGCATTATTCCCTAAAAAAGTTCCAAGAAGAATTAGAATTTTAAATCATTGCATTGAAGAAACAGGATTTTTGTTGTGTTTGTTGGGGTTTTATATCCTCTGAGGGTATTGTGTATACCAGAATTATACATAGCCATGTCCTGGGAATTTTTTTTAAAAAGTACTTATTGGGAGCAAGATGGCATCATGTTAGGATGCTTCCGCTGCTGCTCATACCTTCGGGTGATAGCTGTCTGGATCGCGGGACTGCTTTCTCTGAGGAGATGCCGTTGAGAAAATGGAAGCCGAAGAAGCGTGTCTCGGCTTCCCAGGTGTCCCTGCTGCTGGATCAGAAGACCCTCGGAGTTTTCAGCGTGGGGCTTGGATAAATGCACCACTTCAGCCGGTCTAGCTAAGTTGGTTTCATCGGACCAGAGCATCGGAGTGGTTTCTTTGAGCCCCGGTCAACATGAATTATACTTTCTCTGATGTTTGTAGAAAATGAAAAACATGGGGTTTTCCAACTTTGAGGAGGAGTGCACAGGACAGAGATGTAAGGCAATAGCAGAGAGCATTTTAATGGGATGTTATTCTTTTACTTTTTATTTCATTTTCTATTTTTATTTCTTTGGATTACATCTCTTTTTATATAGTATTGTAAACAGCTCTGGATGACTGAGGGAAGGCAGTCTATAACAATGTTAAATCAATAAATAAAAATTGTTGTTATGTAGTAGCTATCACATGTGCCAATAGCATGGCTTCCCTGAACGCTACTTCAAGAGGTGGCATTAAGTGCAGCCATGCTACCAGCAGTTAAACAGTACGGCTGCTGGCCAAAGGTGTTTTAAACAAGTTGAAAAGTGTACACTAGCAGTGTGACACAATGGTTCTTTTCCCTCATTTCCAGAATCAGGCATGTGGGGGGTTCATATGTGTGTCTCTTAGAAAGTATCAGGGAGTGTGGTCCAGCACAGACCCCTGGGATACTCCACTATTCACCTTTCTCCATTGGGAAAATTTAGCCCTACCCTCTGCTTTCTATCTTTTAACCATTTCCTGATCCACAGTAATACACTGCCTCCAATCCCATGGCTTTTTAATTTCACCAAGAGTCCCTCATGAGGGACCTTGTCAAAGGCTTTCTGAAAATCCAGATACACAATATCAACTCGTTTGCCTTTGTCTACCTGTTTATTCACACCTTCAAAAAAATATAACATATTAGTAAGACAAGACTTTACTTGGCTAAATCCATGTTGGATTTCTCCCATTAAACTATGGCTATCGACACGTTCAGTAATTTTATTCTTTATAATGGTTTCTACCATTTTACCTGGTACTGACATCTGGCTCATCGGTCTGAAATTTCTGGATTATCCCTGGAAACCTTTTTAAAAATTGGAGTTACATTGGTCACTCTCCAATCCTTAGGTATTACAGATGATTTTAATGATAGTTCACAGATTTCTAATAGGTCTGCAATCTCATATTTCTGTTCTTTCAACACCCTTGGATGTATACCATCAAGTCCAGGTGTTTTGCTACGCTTTTGTTTATCATACAGTTGTAATACATCCCGGTTTATTGATATTTCTTTCAATTCTTCTGGTACATCACCTTTATATACCATTTCAGGCATGGGTAACTTCCCTATATCATCTTCAATAAAGGCCAAAGAAAATAATTCATTCAGTCTCTCCACTATTGCCTTGTCCTCCCTCTCACAGGTTTTTTGCTATGAATATCAGAATATAGAAAGACTAGAGGACATGCAATGAAGCTACAGGGTAACCTATTTAAGACAAATAAGAGAAAATATTTTTTCACTCAATGTGTAATCAAACTCTGGAATTCATTACTGGAGGATGTAGTAAAAGCTGTTAGTGTAGCTGGGTTTAAAAAAGGTTTGGACAAGTTCCTGGAGGAAAGGTCCATAAACCATTATTAAAGGAGACCCGGGATATCCACTACTTGCCCTAGTACAAGCACTGTGGAACCTGTGTATTTTAGGGAAACTGCTAGGTACTTGTGACCTAGATTGGCCACTGTTGGAAATAGGATACTGGGCTTGATGGACCTTGGTCTGACCCAGTATGGCATATCTTATGTTCTTATGAGGCCCTTATTGTTTTACTTTGATTGCAGCTGCTCTTTGCCACCACCCAGAAGCCTAGTTATTCCTAATGGTTAAGCCGCTCTGACTGAATTTATCCATTATTCTAATAAAAAATGTTACAAAAAGATTTTTTTATTGCCATTGGAGTAGAGGTACCAAACTTTTGCTTCACTTTTGTTCTGTATTTATCAATTAAAATATTCCAGGAATTTCAGTGGGATTGGAACAAAACTGGGAGCAACCTTTTGATGCATCTTCCCCATAATCGACTGTAAATCATTGAGATAAACCTATTAAAATCCAGGTCTTGTATTGAAAAGCACTTTTTCAAATATGTGACCTCCAAAATCAACCCATAAGAACATAAGATATGCTATACTGGGTCTGACCAAGGTCCATCAAGCATTATACTGAATGTACTAACAATGTCTTTTGCAGATACATTTGGGGGAAGTGGCAGAATTCCCCTTCTAAAATAAAAACATAAGAACATAAGATATGCCATACTGGATCAGACCAAGGTCCATCAAGCCCAGTATCCTGTTTCCAACAGTGGCCAATCTAGGTCATACAAACCTAGCAGTATCCCCAAGAGACACAGGTTAAACCCCAACCGCTTTGACCCGGTGAAAAGCGGGATATAAATGCAGCTAAATAAATAAATAAATAAACAATGCTTGTATTGGGTCAAGCATTGATATCCTGGGTCCCTTTTTAATAATGGTTTATGGATCTTTCCTCCAGGAACTTGTCCAAACCTTTTTTAAACCCAGCTACACTAACAGCTCTTATTACATCCTCCGGCAACAAATTCCAGAGTTTGATTACACGTTGAGTGAAAAAATATTTTCTCTGATTTGTCTTAAATAGATCACCTTGTAGCTTCATTACATGTCCTTTAGTCTTTCTATATTTTTATAACATAAACAATCGATCTATGTTTACCTGTTCCACTCCATTCATTAATTTATAGACTTCTATCATATCTCCCCTCAGCCGTCTCTTTTCCAGGCTGAAGAGCCCCAACCTTTGTAGCCTTTCTTCATAGGAGTAGCCTTCTATCCCCTTTACCATTTTGGTAGCTCTTTTCTGTACCTTTTCTAATAACGCTATATCCTTTTTAAGATACGGCGACCAGAATTGCACACAATATTCAAGGTGCGGTCGTACCATGTAACGATACAGAGGCATTATAATATCCATTGTTTTATTTTCCATTCCTTTCCTTATGATACCTAGCATTCTATTTACTTTCTTGGCCGCCGCTGCACACTGGGCAGAGGGTTTTAACATGTTATCCACGATGACTCCTAAATCTTTTTCCTGGGTGGTGGTTCCCAATGTGGAACCTTGAATCGTGTAACCATAGTTTGGGTTGTTCTTTCCTAGGTGCATAACTTTGCACTTGTCCACATTAAATTTCACCTGCCATTTGGATGGCCAGTCTTCCAATTCATCCAGATCCTCCTGCAGTTTTGCACAGTCCTCTTGGGTTTTAACAACTTTAAACAGTTTTGTGTCATCCGCAAATTTGATAACCTCACTAGTTATTCCCTTTTCCAGGTCATTTATGAATATGTCAAAAAGTAGCGGACCCAGTACAGATCCCTGGGGTACACCACTATTCACCCTTTTCCATTGAGAGAATTGGCCATTTAGCCCAACCCTCTGCTTTCTAGCTTTTAGCCAGTTCCCGATCCATAACAGTACACTGCCTCCTATCCCGTGACTTTTTAGTTTTGCCAAAAGTCTCTGATGAGGGACCTTGTCAAAGGCTTTCTGAAAGTCCAGATACACTATATCAACTGACTCACCTTTGTCTACCTGTTTATTCACACCTTCAAAAAAACATATCAGATTAGTAAGACAAGATCTTCCTTGTCTAAAGCCATGTTGGCTGTCTCCCATTAGGCCATGACTATCTACATGCTGTGTAATTTTGTTGTTTATGATGGTTTCTACCATTTTCCCCGGTACCGACGTCAGGCTCACCGGTCTGTAATTTCCCGGATCACCCCTGGAACCCTTTTTAAAAATTGGCGTTACATTGGCAATCCTCCAATCTTCAGGTATTACAGATGATTTTAATGAAAGTTCACAGATTACTAATAGCAGGTCTGCAATCTCATATTTCAGTTCTTTCAACACTCTTGGATGTATACCATCCGGTCCAGGTGATTTGCTACTATTCAGTTTATCAAATAGTTGTAATACATCTGCCCGGTGTAGTGATATTTCTCTCAATTCCTCTGCCGTATCACCTTTAAATACCACTTCAGTCTTGGGTAACATCCCTACATCTTCCTCAGTAAAGACTGAAGCAAAGAATTCATTAAGTCTCTCCGCTATAGCCTTATCACCTCTTACTGCCCCTTTTACCCCTCCATCATCTAATGGTCCAATTGACTCTCTCACAGGCCTTTTGCTACAAATGTACTTGAAAAAGTCTTTATTTTGTGTTTTTGCTTCCGTAGCAAGTTCCTTCTCAAATTCTCGCTTTGCCTGCCTTATCAATGCTTTGCATTTAACTTGCCAGTGCTTGTGCTGTTTCCAGGTTTCATCGTTTGGCTCTTTTTTCCATTTCCTGAAAGAAGCTTTTTGGCAGCAACAACCTCTCTGACCTCACCTTTAAACCATGCTGGCAGTTTTTTGGACTTTCTTCCACTTTTCTTAATGCGTGGAATACAGCTGGTCTGGGCTTCCAGGATAGTATTTTTAAACAACACCCAAGCTTGATGTAAGTCTTTAACCTTTCCAACCGCTCCTTTTAGTTTTTTCTTAACTATATTCCTCATTTTATCATAGTCTCCCTTCCGAAAGTTAAAGGTTACTATCCCTCCTCCACTAACTAAATCAAACACGATCATGTTATGATCACTATTGCCAAGTGATCCCAACACCCTTATTTCTTGCACCAGATCTGGTGTTCCGCTAAGGACTAAGTCCAGTATGGCTTCCCCTCTGGTCGGTTCATGAACCAGCTGCTCCAAGAAGCAGTCATTTATTTCATCTAGGAACTTTATCTCCCTAGCATGTCCTGCCGTGACACTGACCCAGTCGATACCGGGGTAATTGAAATCACCCATTATTACTACTCTGCTGTGACTTTTGTTAGCTTCCTTGATTTCTCTGAGCATTTCATCATCCATTTGTTCATTCTGGCCAGGCGGTCGATAGTACACCCCCACTGCCATCGCCTTCCCCTTTTTACATGGAATTTCAATCCATAGAGATTCTACAGCAAATTTTGTTTCCTGCAAAACTTTAATCCTTTCTGACTCAATGCCCTCTCTAACATAGAGTGCAACCCCTCCACCAATTTGATCAGTTCTATCATTACGATATACTTTGTATACAGGTATCACAGTGTCCCACTGGTTATCCTCCTTCCACCATGTCTCTGAGATTGCAATCATATCTAACCTCTCATTTATAGCTATATATTCTAACTCTCCCATCTTATTGTTTAGACTTCTAGCATTTGCATACAAGCATTTTAGAGACTGTATTTTATTAATATTAATCTGGCTATTGGTAGAAATGGGTAATTTGGGATCTTTAAGCTCTGTCTGCTCCATACTCGAGGGCAATTGGGCTACTTTACTCTTTTTTGGAACCTCATTGCTTTTGGTAGTATCCTACAAGGATACCTTCTTCCGAACCATATGCTCTTGGGCGACTGTCGGCTTTCCCCTATTATCTAGTTTAAAAGCTGCTCTATCTCCTTTTTAAAGGTTAATGCCAGCAGTCTGGTTCCATCCTGGTTAAGGTGAAGCCCATCCCTTCGGAAGAGCCCCTTCTTTACCCAGAATGTTCCCCAGTTCCTAACAAATCCAAAACCCTCATCCTTGCACCACTGTCTCATCCACGCATTGAGACTCCGGAGCTCTGCCTGCCTTTTGGGTCCTGCATGTGGAACGGGAAGAATTTCGGAGAACGCTATCCTGGAAGTTCTGGATTTCAACTTCCTACCTAAAAGCTTAAATTTAGCCTCCAGAACCTCCCTACCACATTTTCCTATGTCATTGGTACCGACATGTACCAAGACAGCAGACTCCTCCCCAGCACTATCTAAGATCTTATCTAGGCGGCGCGTGAGGTCCGCTACCTTTGCACCAGACAGGCATGTTACCAGGCGATCCTCACGTCCTCCAGCCACCCAGATATCTACATGCCTAATGATCGAATCACCAACTATAACAGCTGTCCTAACCCTCCCCTCATGGGTACATGGCCCTGGAGAAACATCCTCAGTGCGAGAGGGTTTTACATCATCTGGAGGACAGGTCCTAGTTACAGGATCACATCCTGCCACACCAGGGTGATGCTCTCCTGTCACGTGACCTCTCTCCTCCATGGCAACAGGGCTGTTGCCAGACTGGAGGTGGGACTTCAGGACTATATCCCTGTAGGTCTCGTCCATGCACTTCTCTGTCTTTCTAAAGTCTTCCAGGTCTGCTACTCTAGCCTCTAAAGAACAGACTTGTTCCCTGAGAGCAAAGAGCTCCTTGCACTTAGTGCATACGTAAGACCTCTCACCAACTGGGAGAAAATCATACATGTGACACTCAATGCAAAACAATGGAAAGCCCCCATCTTGCTGCTGGACTGATGACTGCATCTTAGTTTAAAACTTGTGTTTGGGTCTTTAAAGTCTGTACTTACTAAGGTTGGTGTAGATGCTTATACTAATAGAAGTGTATCTAATACCTCTAATATACCTTGTTCACCTGAGGCTTAATTAATCTCAGGTCTTCATTGTGTGACTGCTTTGGATAAAGAGCTGCACCTGAGAGCAGCTCCCTTCCTCTAAGATGTGTAAGTACCTATAAAGCTACAATTACCCCAGGGGTGGGTGGGGGTTGGGGAGGGAGGGAGGGAATATAAGACCTATGAAGGGAGGGCTGTTACAAGGTTCCTCGTCCTTAGGGGGGGAGGGGGTTAGTCCCTCAGGGAGACTAGAGCAGGAAAAAAAAAGTTTAAAACACAGCAAATTCTGGGGACAGAGCAGGGAGAGATATCTAGTTTAAAGCAACAATTAACCTGGCTACCACACAAAGGCCAGTTAGTTGAGAGAGGCAAGGTAAGTTATACAGCTGAGAAAAGCTGAAGTGCAAACTAAAGGAAACAATGAGGTGAAATAGCACACCAATAAGACAACAAGAGTCAGACAAGCTAGGACTCAACAATAAATAAATAATATAAATAGACAGCTAGAACTCACAGCAAGTTGTCACAGAAAATATCCACCTCTCTTAGCAGAGCACTGTGAGGGCACTGCTCTTCCCAGAGCAGAGAGAAGCAAACAGAACAGTCTAGGCACACGTGGGGAGGAGGAGGAGACAGGAAGAAGGGTTACACAATACCTCAGCAGGGGGGGGAGGGGCGTAGTCCCTCAGGGAGGCTAGAGCAGGAAAAAAAAGTTTAAAACACAGCAAATTCTGGGGACAGAGCAGGGAGAGATATCTAGTTTAAAGCAACAATTAACCTGGCTACCACACAAAGGCCAGTTAGTTGAGAGAGGCAAGGTAAGTTATACAGCTGAGAAAAGCTGAAGTGCAAACTAAAGGAAACAGTGAGGTGAAATAGCACACCAATAACAAGAGTCAGACAGCTAAGACTCAACAATAATAAATAATATAAATAGACAGCTAGAACTCACAGCAAGTTGTCACAGAAAATATCCACCTCTCTTAGCAGAGCACTGTGAGGGCACTGCTCTTCCAAGAGCAGAGAGAGGCAAACAGCAGAAGACATTTTTACTAAAATGCAGAAGGGCATTGCGCATTAAGTCCCAGAACTTAGAGCGGAGGTGGCACCAGACTCGTACTAACAAATGGAGGCATGCCTGGGCTGTCCATTTGTAGCTAGCATGTGTTCAGTACCATCCCCATGCTAAGTAGTTTGCACTATTACTGCAGCTACCACTCAATGAGGTAGCGATAAGTGCACCCACACTAAGTGCAGCATTGCCAGTTAGCATGCATTAAAGATGCCCATGCTAAACGTAATGCGCTTGCTCTACTCCTCAACTGCCCAGTCTCCACTCCAATCCACATTAGCGCAGCTGCATAGTTGGCAGGCAGTAATAGTTACTGCAGCACACTTGGCAAGTGCTATATCCCACGCTATCCGTTACCGCAGTTTAGTAAACATGCCCCAAGGTGCTTCATACAAAATTGTTCGCCATCTGAAACGTGATTGTCCATCTTCTGGGATTTGCTGATAATTCAGGCGGAATTGTTATTTCCAGTGACATAATGTGAAGTTGCAACATATGTTGTAATAGGTGTTGCAACATAAGTTGTAACAGGTGTTACAGTGAAACTGTGAAAGAATCCTTTGCTGTAAATGATAATGATTCTGCATTATACCAGCTGACTGGACAACTGTTTGTTTCTTTTGTTGAATAGGAGGACCCAAAGTGGGAATTCCCTCGAAAAAACTTGGTCCTTGGCAAAACCCTAGGAGAAGGAGAGTTTGGAAAAGTTGTCAAAGCAACAGCCTTCAGACTTAAAGGGAAAGCCGGCTATACTACAGTAGCAGTAAAAATGCTAAAAGGTACTTTTCCTGCATATACCTCTTTCATCGTTTTGTTGTTACACATTTTTTTCAGTCTTAAAATATGTGAAACGGAGACCTCCAAAATTATTTGCAGTGTCAATGGTCCTTTTTTGATGGAACACTAATTGTTTGGCGTAAGGAAGAAAAGAGAAGAAACATTTGAAAAGAATATTTGAATCAGAATATTCTTTTTATATCATTTTGATAATGACTTGCATTTTATAGCTTTCTGTCTTGCGTTTTAAATTGATTTTGATATGAATTTCAAGGACAAGTCTTGGTTATATAATAGCAGTTAACATTTATGTATAAATTTAAAGTGTTGGTGATACTAAACTGAATGGACTGGTCATATTGCTTTAAATTGCACATCTTTGAGTTGCATCAGAAGGAAAGATGGAAATAAAAATGTTTTTGTGGCTAGTCATTAAAGCCTTGGAACTCTTTAATGGATATTGAGAAATGAATGTTCATTTCCCAGTGGACATGAATCCACATAACTATAAAAAATATGTTTAAGTTTTCTTGCATATGAATATCAGTGTCAGGGTCCATTTGCTAAGCAAGAGTTTCAGAGAGTTTGTGTAGTTTTACTATTCCTCCAAGAATCACAAACTACTGTAGTTTACCTAATGGTCTATGGTTTAGGTTTAGGTTTCATGACCATAATCTCATTGTGGCTAGTGGTGAGATGTGCATTGGCCTGTTGATGATGTTCCAAAGTGGTTGAAGGCAGTTTGGTGTCTTCCATATGGTATCTAATTACACTACAATCAAAATATGTGTTTATTTCACCATATTTCTGAACTGCTCAATATACATACTACAAATTCAAAAATTTTAAAAAAAATTCTCTAGAGTCCCCGCATCCCTAGCCAGCATTCCCTCTCTCTCAAGCACCTCCCCATCCCCAGCCAGTTGTCTTTTGCTCTCAGGCCCCCTTCCCCCAATCCCCAGCCAGTAGTCACTCTCACACTCTCTCTCTCTCTCAACCCCCCCCCCCCAATCCCCTGTCAACAGTCACACTCACTCTCTCTGTCTCTCTTTCTCTCTCTCAAGAAAAAGTGGCATGCCCAACTTCAGCCTTGCCCCCTCTGAACAGGAAAAAGAACAGCCCGTACAGCATTTCCTGAAGTATAATACTTCTCCCCAGGTTTTCAGTCAGAGACTTTCTTGAACAATTTCCCGCATTTGCTTGCCCCATGGCTTATATATCAATGTCTTTCAGCATCAGATTTTTAATGAAAAGGAAATACAACTTCTGTAGCTCTCTACCAAAGCTAGGAAGTGACCCTGTACCCACTTCTTTGCTTGGTTCAGCAAAGAAGTCCTTACACAGCTATACCAAGACTTTCCACAGTCAGCGCACAACAGTGTAGAATTTTACTGTATCACAGAATACCTTTTGTGTAAACAAACCTTCCCCCACTGTGTGATCAAACACGTAACACCCATCCCCAGAACTCCACTTCCTTCTTTTCACTGATTCATGGGAGCAAGATGACAAGAGCTATTAGATTCAGCTGAGATTTACTACTTTAACAACCACTGTTCAAAGGAGCTAGGAAAGAGAGGCCTTTAGGAGTCCATAAAGGGAAAAGGTGCAAATCTAGTTTCCACTGGTCAGACAGCTTTAAAAGAAATTACAGCAGTACTCAAATGCTCATATAAACACTCATATAAAGCCGAGATTGTAGCTTTACAATGGAGTCGCGGTGCCATGGCCACCAGATGCATTGGCGCTGCAGCTCCATTGTAAAGCCCAGACTGAGTTAGTCGGGCATGGCCTGTAAGTGCAGGCCAGACTGAATTGCAGTCCCAGCCTGCACGTACAGCCCTGATCGTAATTCTGATCCTGAGGGGCTAGACACGCCCCGCAGGATCATAATTGTGACGCCCTCTATACATCCGGTTCAGACCGGATGTACAGAGGGCTTGTACATCTGGGACTGAATCAGGCCTTAGTGTCTCCAACTGTGTTCTCAAGCTGCAGATGGTGGAACTGGATGGAGCCACCTGTGCAGACCACAGGTACTGGATTGGGCTGCCTGGCTGCCTGCTATCTCGTTGCAACTGCTGCAGCACAGAGCATTACACCAACTTGAATGTAGTGATGTGATGGTGGGGATTATACAAGACCAAAGGTGAGTAGGCAGCATGGAAATTCACTTTGTGGAAAAAATTGTTACCAAGAAGACCATCTCAAGTGTCAAATCCTTCAAAGTAGTGGGTTTCAACTGCTCAAAGGTACTGCCATCAGAGCCCTGAGCACTAGACACAGATCCCAGGAAGGAATCACAGACCGGAGAGGAGGACGCAGATGCTGAACCCCCTGCAGAAAGCGCGAGATGTCTGGGTGCAAGGCTAGAGACTTACCAGTCACCAGACCTCAGAAATAAGGCAAAGCTGCCACCTGAACCTTCAGGGTGCTAAGGGAAAGGCCCTTCTCTAGTTCATCTGTAGAAAGGCGAACAGAGATGGTACCTTGGCTTCCCGAAGAGCCAACTGCCGAGTGCTGCATGATCGCTCAAAGAGGCATCAGATCTGCATATATGCTAGCTTGATAGATATCCTCCAGAGTCTGAGCAGAATGGAGACCACTGCTAGAAAGTAGCCCTTATGCTCTAGCAGTCTCCTTCCAAAAGCCAAGCCATAAGAAAGAAGGGAAGAAGGTCCTCCAAGACAATCGGTCCATACTGCAATAGGCCCCGAGACACAGGCAACCAAAGAGGAGACACCTGCAGGAGCTTCATCAGATCTCCAACCACACTCTCCTTGGCCAGTCCAGTGCCATCATAACAATCCTGCCCAAGTGGCGTTCTATATGCTGAATCACATGCCTCACCAGGGGCCACGGAGGAAATATATACAGCAGATGCTGACTTGGCCAAGGCTGGGTCAGGGCATTGACCCTCTCACACCCCACCTCTGTGTGGCAACTGAAGAAGTTGGAGTGGGTTGCTATCAGATCGATTTTGGGGCAACCCCAGCAGTGCAGAATCAACTGAAATGCCTCCTGACTCAACATCTACTCTCCAGGATCCAGAGAGTGACAGCTGAGGAAGTCCGCTACCACATTGTCCACCCCAGCAAGGTGCTGCACCAACAAGGCGAGGAGGTTCTTCTCCACCCAGGCAAATAGGAGAGCCATCACCAGAGCTACCCCGGCACTTCTCGCACCACCTTGACAATTGACATAAACCATTGCCATGGCATTGTCCGAAAACACTCAAAACACTGGGCACTCAATCAGGGTGTTTTGAGTGTTTCAAGTGAAACACAAAAGAGCCAACCTAATGGCCCTTGACTTGAGGTGAACTGTACCACTTCCCTGCAATTCCAATGACCCTGGGCTGTACGGTCTTGGCAATGGGCTCCCCAGCTCGAGAGTCTGGCATCCACAACTTCACCCCACCATCATATGTAAAAGTTAAAGAAGCAGAACTGCAAACAAAATCCACAATTCGTTATCTGGGGGTCACACTGGATCAACATCTTGATATGAAAGTGCACATAGAGAATGTAGTAAGAGCAGTTTATTTCAAGATTCGTTCTCTCAGGCATCTTCGCTCCTTACTTGATCCAGAAGACTACAGGACAATATACCAGGCATTAATTCTACCACACATTTCGACTTTGCTAACACTATCCTACAAGGCCTTCCTCAATCCACTATTAACCCTCTACAACTTGCTATGAACACCGCAGCTAGGGTCCTTCAGGGAGTCGCCAGATTTGAGCACGTGACTCCTATATTAAAACAACTCCACTGGCTCCCCATACATGGTAGGCTCACTTACAAGACCATACTGCTGACCTTTAAGGCCATCCACGGACTTTCATCCTCCTCACTCTCAAATCTCATCCATGTAACTCCATCGACTAGATCCAGAAGACCGATGGCTATAAACACACTAACACTTCCTAAGGCTGTAACAAAATGCACCCAGATAACGGCAAGCAGATCTTTTATATTCTACGCCCCAAGATGCTGGAACGCCTTACCACCAAGCGTTCGTGCCATTACCGACTTAACCCAATTTAGGAAAGCACTTAAATATCACCTTTTCCTCATATACTACCCACCAAACATTACCCCCAGCAAAAGCCCCCCAAATAAGAGACACACCTTATCTTCAAATAGCCTCTCCCACTTTCTCAGTAAGATTACTAGGACTTTTGTGTTGTCATGATACCTTTTATATAATCATGTTTGTAATAAGTTAACCTTATGTTACCCAAGTTTATATACATGTTTGCTGTAAACACGGAATAGCCTGTTATTCTGTTGATGTTGTTGTATGTGAACCGCGCTGATACCAAATAGCGCGGTATATAAAAGATTGTAATAAATAAATAAATAAATAAATCCATCATCAACAGGATCCAGGAGAAACTGTCCATCAGCACGCCCTTCCTCAGATGACAGGGCTGCTGCTACCACTGCAGGCTAGCCTTCACCATCATTGGGAGGGGGAGACTACACTCAAACTTCTGAGAACTTGGGAACTACCAAATCAACAAGGATCACTGGAAAAGCCACATGTGAGCATGTACCTACGGCACCATCTCTATGGTTGCTACCATCAATCCAAGGAGCTAGATAATCTCAGATTCTAGGAGTCTGGTGCACAACGAACAGTGCCAGGCAATCAAACAGTCTTTTGACTTTCTCCTCTGGCAGGAAAAAGCTCTGTCACTTGAGTGTCAAAACATGCTCCCAGGAACTCCAGGGACTGGGAAGACCACAGCTAGCTCTCTCCCTGATTGATCACCCAGTCAAGGCTTTCCAAAAAGTACATCACTTGGGATGCCACCCGAGATACCTCTGAAAGGGAATGGGCCTGGAGGAGCCAATTATTCAGATATGGATGGATATAGGTCCTTCAGCACTGCTGCTGCAGCCATCACCATGACCTTGGAAAATGCCCTTGGGGTGGTGGACAGCCCAAAAGGGAGGACGGTGAACTGATAGTGAGAGTCAAGCACAGCAAAACACAGATAGTTTTGCTGATCTGCCCAGATCAGGATATGAAAATATGCCTCAGCCAGATCCAGAGAAGCCAAGAATTCCCCTCGGTGCATGGCTTGACTCACAAAGTGCAGGTTTCCATTCAGAAGTACAGGATGCGCAAGTGCTCATTAATGCCCTTCAGGTCCAGAAAGAGCCGGAAGGGACCATCCTTTTTTTATTTTTGGACACCACAAACTACATGGAGTATCTTCCCTTACCTTGCTTGTCCGGGGGGGGGGGGGGGGATGGGCACCACCACCTTTAGGTGCAGCAACATGTCCAATGGTCTGCACAGCAGCACTTTTGATCATAGACCCAAAAGGGGAGATGACAAAATCATCTGGAATTGGCACTTTGCATTCCAGGACATAGCTGAACGGAAAGGTGTCTAGCACCCAGCCGGACCCATTCCTGAAAGAAAAGGCAAAGCCTGCCCCCAACCAGAGGAACGAGGGAATGGGCCCCCAAACCTTCATTGCACAGCTGCTTTTCCAAATCGGACCCAACAGAAGTGCCTAAGGCCAGATGGACAGCTAGGGATCTGAATGATTATTAGAAGTGGACAGACTCCCTGTAGTATTGGGAAGTGATACCGAGTATTTTTAAGTTAAGTTTACCAGCATTTGGAAGAATTTCATCTGTGAAAGCACTTTACCAAGAAATAGGGAGCTGTTTACAATATATTGAGGTCGCTGATGTGATCATGTAATTAGCCTTTTTCTGACGAAAGTCTATGAGGCTTTGCTAATGTTTAACTGAGACCTCGGATACCATTGTTTCTGGACTTTTTTTGTTAAACTTTTAGATATTCTGATCCATTAGTTAGGTGTTGATAGTGAACGAAAAATGTTTTGTATACCAGATGGACAGCTAGGCTTTGGAAGAGGAGTCCCCTGCCCCATGTCAAAACCAAACCAATGATGCCATGTCATCATCAACAGGGCACAATCCCTGGCCACTAGAACCACCAGGTCATACATGGCATCAGAAAAGAAGGCTGTAGCTGACTCCAAAAGAGGGGTAGGATCATCCGGCAGAAGAGACTAAATCCACGGGGTAGAGCCCAAAACGTCAGGTCTGCACATAACGCTAACTGAAGAATTGCAGCTGCCATAGCAAACTGGTTCTTCAACAAAAATCTATCTTTCAGTCCAATCCACCTTCCACAGGAATGATGGTCCATCTGGTAACTGCCATGACCTGCGCTTTTATTGCAACGCGCATTACAAGTGCTAGGGTAGGAATGCAAGTTGGAGCTGCTTGGGCAGAATGCATGCAAGGACCATGTGACTGCCAGGTACACAATATTAAAAACGCTATTAGCGCACGCAGAAAACAGGAAACCCACACACAGCAGCAACGGTCACCAGCGGTCCACCCCAAATTGCGTCCTACACAGATGGAATTGGGAGCTCCCAACAAGGACAATGATGAGGTCAAACCTTGGTACTTAACCCCCTGAGAGCCCCAGGTAGAGTTTTACTCCCAGTGAAAGCATCTCTCTGGCTTGGCGGCACTGCGTTTAAGGTTGCCAGCAGGCAGATTCCTCTGAGAACCTTCTGCAATCTTTGGGAGAGAGCAAGGGAGACAGAGGAGGAGGGAGGGAGCATTGAGATTGTGTGAGGCTATTGAATTCTTCCATCCTTCCAGATCCTTCCAATTTTCTAGCTGCTCAACAGGCTCTCAGCCAAGGTAAGAACGTGGAGCTGAACAAAGTTTCCCTCCTCCTATGGCTGCTGGAAAGAACGCAGTCTAGTGGAGCCTCCCACGTTACGCTCAAATGAGTCACCCTCAAAGTGGTCTGCCACAAGCATTTTTTTTTAATCAATCTTTTCTTCTCAATTCTTCAGAGATGAGAAAATGCATCCACCATCTGCTGGAAACAAAGAAATACCGAAGGGACCTCTGGTGACTGAGACAAATAGAGGAATGGGAGCGATGTCATTGAAATCTGGGCTTTTCATTGGTTCTTTGTCTCCACCAGTCTGCTGATAGGGGAACACAACCTACTTGTCTGGACTGGTCTAGCAGGATGATATGCAAATAGCAGTTATCCAGTCCTTCCTACCTCTATTGGGCAGCTGAACACCCTATGCGTGGAACCTATAATGATAGGGTGACATCACATGCACACATAAAATCATTCTGCCCCCAGGAGCTGCAGTTTTATTTCTTAAAATGGCCTGCACTGGAGGTGCAGCTGAGTGAGGTCAGTTGGGTCAGCTTTGGAGTCTGGAAGAAGGGGGTAGCCTGGACTCTGAGACGGATACACAGACACTGGCACACTAGCACTATGCAGGAGTAGCCTACCAGGGCTTGCTCAAATGTCCAATTGGGTAATTGGCCCCTGGTCAAAACCAAGATGTGATATATTCTGATCAATGTATGAAATGGGATGTCTAGGTAGAGATATATTTCTGTAGTATTTTGCAAATGATTCTGCTGAATGTAGAGCCTTTGGTAAAATACATAGAAACATGCTGATTTCACAGAATGCTTGGGGGAGTGTGATGGGGAGCAGAGAATGGGGGTGGCGAGCAGGAGAGGGTTGGAGGAGGGCAGGAAGCGTGCAAGATGGAGGTTAAAGGGATGAACACATGGGAACAGCACAATGTGTATATGCTAAAAGGTGCACCCTCCACTCCTCAAACACACACACAGGCACCCCACTTCTGCACCCCCCCCTCCCCCACACAGGCTCTCCAACTCTGCAGCACACACACACATGTACCTCAGCCCTACACCCCACCCACCCAAAGGCATCCAGTGCCGCAGCCCATGCACACAATGCCATTACAGCACACACACATGCAGAGACACTCACTATCTGAAGATATAACTGTTGTTATCTATATACTGCATTTCTGTCTAAAGATGTCTCATAGAGCTCCTGCTACCATAACAAGACACACTATCTAGGGCCTGCCTCAGAGTTGGTTCAAGGTTTTGTCACTTTAGGCAAACCTTAAGAATCTATTGCTAAGCTTTGAATATCCTGCTCTTTGCTGCTCCACAGAAGCTGCTGCCCTAGGCAACCACCTGGTGGTTGGGCTGGCCCTAGCTTTATCATCTCTCTGAACTCCTCTCTCCCACCCCCAAGACATGTATGAGTTTGCAAATGGAGAAAGGGAAACACACCGTTATGTCACATGATAAGTGTGCACTTTTCAACTTTTTTTTGTTGTTTTCATTTTTTTCTGCAGAAAATGCAGCCCAGAGCGAACTACGGGATCTTCTTTCAGAGTTCAACCTCCTAAAACAGGTCAACCATCCCCACGTCATCAAACTTTATGGAGCCTGCAGTCAGGATGGTAAGTCTCTCCACGCCATTAAAACAGATGAGATCAGTGATTAAAAGTTGGACTTTCATAGTGCCATGACAAAAGGACTGCTTAATCTGAAACTCTGAAAAAGTGCACTTGGAGATGATTGTTGGGAATTAATCTAGGACTCTACAGATGAGGGATTCACAATTTGCAACCTATTGGCTAAAGCAGCAGGCTGAAAACTAGGGAGGAGGTTGGGCTTTAAATCCTGCTGATGCTCCTTGTCACCTTGGACAAGTCACTTCATTTGCCATTGTCTCAGATACCAACACAGGCCTGGATTTATAAACCGCCTTAATGCTTGAATACGTTAATGCAGTTAACATGAGTTATTAGAAAATAGGCCCAACTGCCGAGCATGGGATGCATTAAATAAGGCATGTTAAGTCACATTCGTACTAATGCATGTTCAAATGTTAACACATGTTAGCAAAGCTAGTTCTTAGATTTAAGCCCCAGGGACAGAGGAATACATGCTGTACCTAAATGTAAGGTGCCTTGAGCTATCAATGAAAAGGGGTGAGCTAAATCCAAATTAATACATACATCTTTACTTTCACAGTCCTTCCCTATGCTTCATTAATTGTGAATCACAAATTTGGGGTTGAGGGAGTTTTAATGTGTAGCACCCCCTCAGCCACCACAGTTAAACTGCCACTAAGAGATGAGATAAAGAATAGAAAGCCCCTCCCAGACCCCATCCCACCTCAGTTTGAGGGTGTGCAGCACTGGGGGTTGTCGATAGTATCTGAGGAAAGATAATACTCCACGTCCGTCTGGTACCTTCACAGCCACATCCAAGCCCCTCTGCCTTTTAATCTATTGGAAAGAATCACCACAACCAATGCATAAGAACAAATTCCTCACAGAAGTAGGAATTTTAAAAGGCCTGATTTATTAACAGTTTTGTCCCTTTCGGTGTATATGGAAGAATGTTTATTACATCCAGGTCTCACTGAGCAAGGAGCCTTTTGAACCTAGTTTGGCTGAATTTGAGATTTCACCAGTATGTCTCATCCTCTAGAGTGAGTGTTCTTTATGATTTCTGAAACTGCTGCATGTTTCTCTTTTCTTGCTTATGCTGATTGGAGCGCCATTTCATCCTCTCAACTATCATTTTAATATTATATTTGTAAACCGCTTTGTATACTTGGGAAAAGGCAGTATAGTAAATTTGAATAAATCTAACGATAAACCATAGACTGGAAGATATAATGGAGGTAATTCTATAAGAAGCGTCTATATTTACACACCTTAATGGCGCGTATTCTATTCTAAAATTCCTTTGCAAACAGAATCCCCACTCCCCCTTCTTTGGACTGCCAGCATTGACTGCTAATAAAACATATACCTTCCCTGGCAAAGACCTGCTCCTTGATGTTTTTAAATGGGTTTCTTGCATCAGGATCACGTCTGCCTGTGTGCAGGTTCCTTCCCCTTATCAGCGCTCTCCTCTTTTGCCATGTATTGAGGCCATGCACATTAAGGGGCTTGTTTACAAAACCGCGGTAGCGGTTCGCGGTCGTTATCGGAGCCGCGGCCCCATTGAAATCAATGGGGCCGCGGCTCCGATAACGATCGCAAACTGCTACCGCAGCTTTGTAAACAAGCCCCTAAGTGTTATTATTTTTAATTCACGTCCCATTTACTTAGTATCGTGTTTCCTTACTATATGTTCCCCGGCTTCCCCACACTTAATTTTATTCCCTATCTGCCCTCCGGCCTCTCTCCCCCCTCCTTCCTTCCCCCTGCCATAGCACCCACTGCTTCTACTATCTTTCAGAAGTGATGCCATCCCGCCTAGCCCACCTGTGTTCCCCATGCACTCACTTTAACCTCATTTCTTCACCATCCTTCTTGTCCCCCTCCCACCCTGTTATTATTCACACTCATCGGCCCTTTTTCTCCCCCTTTATTCTAATTCCCATTCATACTACCACTCATTCTCTATAGATTCTATTTAACTTCCTTTTCTTCATCTATAAGTTTTACACTTGTTCTTTGTCTTACAAACTATATATCACTGAGCTTTTTATAGTTTCACAGTCTTTTGGATTGTCCATCACCCTTTTGATGGTTTATTCAATCCAGTTCTTGTATTTCTTCTCTTTCTCCGCTCCACTTGCTGCCACGACTTTCCCTAGTCTTGTCTCGTTATAACTACTGTTTACTCGACTGCTGGGACACGTTGGATTCCTGCTTCTTTCATGGCCATTGCAAGTTCTTCCAGAGTCACTGTTCTACGTGTAATGCCATTAGCAGTGAATGCCAAACCCATGGGATACAGCCATTTGTATCTTACATTTTCCTCCCGCAATCGGGCTGTGTAAACACTCCAGTTTTGGCATCTTTGCAAGGTAGGAGCTGCCAGATCTGCAAAGATTGCAATTGAATTACTTTGCCAGTCAAACCTCCCCAAAGCTCTCATTTTGGCAGCTGTTCTGCCTCTGAGTTGATCTTTTCATCCTGGCCCAACTGTTCTATGTGCTCTGTCCAGCTGTCTGAACTGTTCTCCCCAGCCAACACTGCTCCACAAATCGCTTTTGCTGTTTTCATACAGTTCCGGTATGGATCATTCTCTGGAAATCCCTTGAGCCTCAGATTATTTCGGCGTGCTCTATTTGCCAAGTCCTCTATTTTTAACATGAGAGCCTCTTTTACCTCTACCAGATCTTGTAGTTTGCATCGTCTCTGATTTCATTTCTAAATCTTCTGTGTCCCTCTGCTTCTGTAACTCTACATACCACTTCATCTGGGATCTGTGTAAACATCTCCTCCACCTCTGCCTTGAACCCAGCAATTTCTGTTTTAAGTTCCATAAACCATGATCATAATTTCTCTTTTGGGATGGGTAATAAAGCTCCCACACTATTCTTTTCCTTCTTCTTACTTTGCCCACTTGCTGTCTCCCGCTCAAATGCCTCCTCCGCCGCCATTTTTTCTTTCTCCTGAGGGTCTCCCCAAGAGTTAGTGAAGGCAAATTCTCTTAGATCAGCCTTTTTCTTGCATGTTGTGGTTATTTTATTCCACTGGTGTTATCCACAGCCTTTACTGGTTTATTGGGGACACTTTTTGCACCTGGGAGCGTTGCTTTGCTCTTTTACTTGCTCTTTTTTGGTGGAGCTGTTCCCCTAGCCGTCCATGCCCGGCGGGTGATGTCACTTCCTCCCTGCTTTCTATCTTTAAACCAGTTCCTGATCCATAATAGTACACTGCATCCTATCTCATGACTTTTTACTTTCACCAAGTCTCTCAAGAGGGACCTTCTCAAAGGCTTTCTGAAAATTCAGATACACTATATATTGACTGGCTGACCTTTGTCTACCTTTTTATTCACACCTTCAAAAATAATATAGAGGATTAGTGAGACAAGACTTTCCTTGGCTAAAGCCATGTTAGTTTTCTCCCATTAAACCATGACTATCTATATGCTCAGTAATTTTGTCCTTTATAATGGTTTCTACCATTTTGCCTGGTACAGATGTCAGGCTCACCAGTCTGTAGTTTCCAGATCATCCCTGAAACCCTTTTTAAAAATTGGTGTTACATTGGCCATTCGCCAATCATCAGCTATATCAGATGCTTTTAATGATAGTTCACAGATTATTAATAGTAGGTCTGCAATCTCATATTTCAGTTCTTTCAACATCCTTGGATGTATACCATCTGGTCCAGGTGATTTTCTACTCTTTAGTTTATCAAATAGTTGTAATACATCTTCCTGGTTTATTGATATTTCTTTTAATTCTTCTGATGCATCACCTTTAAATACCATTTCAGTTATAGGTAACTTTTCTACATCTTCCTCAGTAAAGACTGAAGCAAAGAATTCATTTAGTCTCTCCGTTATGGCTTGTCCCTTCTTAGTGCCCCTTTTACCCCTCTATCATCTTATGGTCCAATTCTGCATTTTTCCTTCCACAGCAAGCTTTTTTTCAAATTCTCTCTTTGCTTGCCTTATCAATGTCTTGCCTTTAACTTGCCTGTGCTTATGTTGTTTCCAGTTTTTGTCATTTGTTTTCCATTTCCTGAAAGATGCTTTTTTGGCTACAACAGCTTCTCCGACCTCACCTTTAAACTATGCTGGCAGTTTTTTTGGACTTCCTTCCACTTTTCTTAAAGCATGGAATACAACTGGTCTGGGCTTCCAAGATAGTATTTTTAAACAACGCCATTGCTTGATGTAAATCTTTAACCTTTACAGCTGCTCATTTTAGTTTTTTCTTAACTATTTTTTTCATTTTATCATAGTCTTCCTTTTTAAAGGTTTAAAAGTTGTGGATTTCCTTGACGTCCTTCCTCCACTCGTATTAAATCAAATGTGATCATTCTATGATCACTATTGTTAAGTGGCCCCAACACTCTTATCTCTTGCACCAGATCTTGTATTCCACTAAGGACTAGGTCCAAAATGGCTTCCCTTCTTGTCAGTTCATGAACCAGCTGCTCCAAGAAGCAGTCATTTATTTCATCTAGAAGCTTTGTCTCCCTAGCATGTCCTGCCATGACACTGACCCAGTCGATATCAGGATAGTTGAAATCGCCCATTATTATTACTGTGTTGTAACTGTTATTAGCTTCCCTGATTTCTTTGAGCATTTCATCATCCATTTGTTCATTCTGGCCAGGCAGTCAATAGTACACCCCCACTGCCATCACCTTCCCCTTTTTACATGGAATTTTGATCCATAGAGATTCTACAGTATATTTTGTTTCCTGCAAAGCATTAATCCTGTGTGACTCAGTGCCCTCTCTAACGTAGAGTGCAACCCCACCACTAATTTGATGTAGTCTATCATTGCGATATAATTTGTACCCAAATATCACAGTGTCCCACTGGTTGTCGTCCTTCCACCAGGTCTCTGAGATACCAATCATATCTAACCTCTCATTTAGTGTTATATATTCTAACTCCCCCATCTTATTTTTTAGACTTCTTGCATTTGCATGCAAGCATTTTATAGGTTGTATTGTATTCATATTAAGCTGGTTATCAGTAGATGGGGGTAATTTGGAATCTTTAAACTCTGTCTACTCTGTACTTCAGTGCATTTCAGTTACTTTTGTCTTTACTGGAACCTCACTGTTGATATTTATTTACAGCATTTATAAACCACCTTATCACAAAAGTTCAAACCAGTACAGAAAACATATAACACATTTTAAAAAAACAAACATTAAACAAAAATCAAGTATCAAAATATTGATGAACAAACGGCTCTTCAATAGCCAACGAAAAGACAACACATTCAACATCCATGTAATAAGACTGACAAATGGTTCCATAAAACAGGTACTGCCAAAACAAAAGCATTAACCCTGTAACCTGCAAACTAGACCAAAAAGAAGATGAAACAAGAAGAGTATCATTAGAGCCCTGGTGAAACGGATGGGAAGAGATATGCCAGGACAATAACTCTGCCAAACAACCCACAGACAAACCCAGGCGAAACTTCAAAACCACACAAAGAACCTTAAAAACAATCTGCTATTGAATAGGTAATCAGTGCAACGAACGCAGACAAGGAGTAGTATGATCAAAACATGTCTTATCAAAAACGACCCTTGCTGTGGCGTTCTGTGTTAGTTGGAGTGCCAATAAGGTAGACACAGGCAGACACAATAACACCACATTGGCATAATCAGATGTTGATGACAACACTACCTGAAACACAGAACAAAAGTCATAAGGTGACAACAAAGACCAGTGAAGGCGCAAAGCTGGTTCAAAACAAAAGGAATGGCGAACAATTCATGAGCTCTCATATTCAAATGTGAATCAATGTCACTCCGAGATAAACGATTTCTTGACGCACAACAACCCTATGACCATTTAATAAAACCTACTCAAGGGCAGCAAAGGACCTGTGGAGACAAACAAGACCTCTGTCTTCCAATAATACTTAGCCCATGCTTTTAAACCGCAATGAAACCACCTCCAAACAACGCAACAGTGGCAAAGAAGCATATCCTGCAGAAACATCAAAAGGCATGTACACCAGATAATCATTAGCATAAATGTGTTAAAAAAAACACCAAAACTCTGAAATAAAGCACACACAGGAGCCATATGTAAGTTAAATAGCAGAGCAGACCACATGGAACCTTGCGGCACCCCACAATCCAGAGGAGTCCAGTCCGAGACATCCGAACCTATATGAACCTGAAAAAATTGATCCATTAAATAAGATGCAAACCAATTCAACACTTGCCTTGCAACTCCCAATCAATGGAGGCACTGGAAAAGCAACACGTGATTAACGGTATCAAAAGCCGCAGAAACAGCAATAAAGATCATCATAACCCCCGTTTTCGGCCGATGCAAACTATACCATATGGTATTAAATAATGACAGCAGGAAGGTTTCAACACCAAAACCCTGATGGAAACGTTGCTGCTGTGCATCTAACAGGCCATGAAATTCCACACTCTGAGAACTGCATCAACATTAGCCTCTCAAGCAGCTTCGCCAGAAAAGGGAGACTCAAAATGAGGCGATGCGATGCAGGCGACAATGTGTCAAGAGTACCCCTCTTAAGCAATGGTCGAACAGAAGTCAGCTTAAAAACTGCCTACACAGTACCTCACCACCCTAGCAGTACCTCATATGACCTAACTTCAATCTTTTGCTAGTATCCTTCCGAACCATGTACTCTTGGGCGATTGTCGGATTTCCCCTATTATCTAGTTTAAAAGCTTCTCTAGAAAGGAGGTCACATGATGAGGTGAGTACGAGCAGATGTGACTTGCTCGTGCTCCGGTCGTCCTCGGCCCGAACCGGTACAATTGCACCATTGAAACTGGCTAAGACGACATAAAACCAGGATATAACCCTGTCGGAGGAGCTGCTGCATCTCTTGATACCAGCGGAAAGTGAATCGGAGAATGGTGGCGGCAGCGAAATCGGCATGAAGGGAGAGAGACTGCATGGGTGCCCCAAGTAAGATGGCGGAAGAAGCAGCAGTGCCGAGCTCTCCATCATCCCCCACTTTTCTGGAGGAAGTGTCGTCAGTGGTAGTAGGGGTGCTGTCCTCACAGTTTGAAGCCCTACATTCTAACATGGATACCTTACACAACTCTATGGATGCTCTTGGAACATGATTGCAAGCAGTGGAGGATCGCATTGCGCAAGCAGAAGGCAGCCTTGAAACGCTGACCCAGGAAGTGCAGGGCTTGCGGGCCAAGCTACATTCTCATGAAGCCAAGCTTGACAACCTGGAAAATCGCTCACGTTGCAATAACCTGTGATTTATGGGCATATAAGACACTTTTACTGATAAAGAACTAAAGACACCTGGAAACATTGCTCCCACAGCTATTTGAGGGCTTAGAGGAACGAGGTAAATTGGCTATTGAACGTGCTCACCACGTTGGAAGTAAACAGACACATGACCAGAGGCCGAGAGTAGTGCTTGCTAAGTTCCTTCAGTTTACACAGAAAGAGGCCATATTGAGAGCAGCCAGACAGAAAGGGGTCAATACTACATGATAATTTCAAGATGCGCATTGCTCAGGATTACTTTGTAGCGCTGAGCCAACGGAGGAGAGCGTATGCGCCCCTCTGTCAATAACTAGTAGAAGCTAGAGTCAGATTTTCCATGCAGTATCCAGCCAGATTACATGTGATCTACGATGGGACACACCGGACATTCGAAGCGGCGGAGGAGGCAAGCCCTTATATAGAGAAAATAGTGCGTGGACACTCGGGTGTCACAGATCTGGATTAATATCAGGGGACTCAGCACTCAGAGGGACATTATGTGAGTTAGACATGGCCTGCCTGCATGCTGCCCCTGAAGGATAGGGGAGGCAGCGCTTTTGGAGCAGAGGAGCCGACACTTTGGAGACTTGGGTCCGTAAAGCCGGGGGAAGAGTATTGTTCAGGGAACTCCAAGACATGTATGCATACCCGTATAATGTAAATCATGGTTTACTTATTGTTTTTTAACTTTTGTGCTGCCACTGAACTCTCGGGGAGGCAGCAATTTTGGAGGAGAAGAGCTGATCCCTGGGTTTGTAAGCCTTGAGGGAGAGTATTGCTTAGTGATCTCCAGATATATATGCATACTTATCTAATGTAAATTGCTGTTTACTTATTGTTTTTGAAATTGTGTCTTATGGTATCCTCCATATGTGTTTGGGTTCTAGGTAGATTAGTTCATAGTTTGTCTTATGTGGGGGTGCGTTATTTGGTAAGAGAGGTGGGAGGGGTGACTATTAAGTTAAGCCACACTGGGTCGGGATAGAAGAGGAGGGGGCAACCATGCACATCCAACGTGACCCCAGTTAACTAGCTAGCTAGATGTTAGCGGAAAAGGGAGAGATAGAGATGAGAGAGAGAAGAGAGGAGGAGAAGGAGGGGGGGCTAGTTGGGGGAAAGGGGGAGGGGTCAAAGGGGAGGGAGGATCGCAACAAAAGAATTCATGGGTGACAGTTAGATAGTTACCCTAGAGATCGGGAGGAGAGGCTTCAGGCTGGGGGGGGGCCTCTGCTGAGAGCATGATATGTATCGTGTTGAGGAGGCCGGACACAGCCCCAAGGCTCTGAAGAGAGTCTCGTGGAATGTTTGTGGAATAGGGAATCCCATAAAGTGATATAAAATATTACAAGCATTAGCGAGACAGCATTGCGATATTGCGCTACTGCAAGAAACCCACCAGACTGCCGAAGAGCATGTTAAACTCTGTAGAGATTGGGTAGGACAGGTGTGGGGGGCGTCTGCCATAGGAAAAAAGGGGGGCATGGCCATTTTGATTCATAAACGCGTGCGCTTTAGTTTGGAAAAGGAGGTTGCAGATCCGACCAGAAGGTTTGTGTTACTGCAGGGAATTTTAGAGGGGAGGTCAGTAATATTGGGAGATATATATAGCCCTAATGTGTTAGCTCAAGACCTTTATATCCGCCTTGCCTCTAAGGTGGAACAATTGCCAGAGATCCCGCTGATCTTGGGGGGTGATTTCAATGGGGTGTTTGATGTGGAACTAGATATGTCCAGAGGAGATGGCGCATGAGAAAGAGCTCAGACGGCCTGAGTATTGAAGCGCCTTCGAGCTCGGTTGGGAGTGGTGGACCCGTGGAGGTTGTTGTATCCCTTGGAAAAAGATTTTATGCACCAATCGCGGATGCATGGTTCTAGCGGGCGAATTGATTATATTTTGATATCAGAGGATCTGTTTGCCTCCACTGAGGACACGCAAATTGGTCCTATGGAGATCTCTGACCATGTGCTGATTTGGTTAGAGCTACAGTGGGGGGGGGGGGGGGGATACCCGAAAAACACGTATCTGGCAGTTTCACTTGGAGTTGTATAAGGATACACAGTTTCACCAGTTCCTTAGGCAGAAATGTCAAGAGTTTGAATCTAATCATTGGTGTCACCAGGATGACCCTGAATTGGTCTGGGAGACTGCCAAGGTAGTATTGAGTGATATTATTATTAAGTAAGCGTAGATTGATAGCGGAGCAGATCATCCGGCTTGAACAACAAGTCACCAAGGCGAGACGTCTATGGGCACACCTTCCCAATGCACTGAATAGGAAGAGATTATGGGAACTCCAGACAGATTTAAATGAGCTATTGCACCAAAGAGCCAAGAAATCAGTATTATATTACTGGTATCAATTGTATTGTCATGGGGATAAGCCTGGTAAATTGTTGGCGTGCTGCTTGAAGGGGCAGCGAGGTACAAAAACGGTAGTGGCGATCCGGGACGATCAGGGCAAACTGCATAAGGATAGTACAGCCGTTGTTCAAGTGTTCTGGTTTTTTTTTCAGAAATTATACGTGGAGGAGAAGGGCTCTCCCACAAGGATGAAAGATTATATGAGGGAATTAGATCTGCCGAGTTGAGCGAGGAGCAAAGTGCTCAGCTGGGCAAACCAATAACAATGCAAGAGGTACAGCAGGTCATCTTGAAGGCGAGTTGTTATAAAAGTCCTGGACCTGATGGGCTGGGAGATGAATTTTATAAACTGTTGCTTGATTTTATAACTCCAACCGTAGTAGCAGTTCATAATAGATGGTCTGAGCAGGGTAACTTTCGGTGGGGTAGCAATCATGCCCACATTATACTAATACCCAAACCGGGGAAAGATCCAGTTCAAGCGACTTCTTATAGGCCCATATCGTTATTAAATTTTGATTTGAAGCTGCTGGCAAAAATCCTGGCAGATCGACTAGCCGGAGTCTTGAATTACCTAGTGTATGAGTCACAAGTTGGATTTGTGAAGGGGCGGTATGCGGTGCGTAATCTGTGTAAAATTTTGGCGTCGTCGGATTGGGTGCAGGACCGACAATTGCAGTCACTACTGGTTAGTTTTGATGCGGAAAAGGCATTCGATCGGGTAAACTGGCATTATTTGAAATATTTGCTGCCCCACTATGGGTTAGGATTTTCCTTTTGTAAAATGGTAGAGAGTCTCTATGCGGGGCCAACAGCGGGGGTGCTTTGTAATGGGGTGTTGTTGGAGGTATTTTCCTTGAGGAGCAGGACCAGACAGGGATGTCCTCTTTCCCCTCTTCTGTTTGTCTTGTCAATAGATCCTTTGATTAGGAGGGTAGAGGGATCCTGGCCCATACGAGGGGTGTGTATCGGTTCGCAAGACTTTAAACTGTCAGCCTTTGCGGATGACTTCCTGGTACATCTTCTTTCCCCTAGGGAATCGTTGCCCCGGTTGATGGAGGAATTCTCACATTTTGGAATTTTGCTGGGCTTTGTATAAATAAGGATAAATCAGAAGCACTGGATATGTCTGGACAGCTTCAGGGGCACTGGGGAGGCATCTTCCCGCTTAAGTGGGCGGAGAATTACTTTGTATATTTGGGTATCTTGTTGACCAGAAAGCCATGTGAGATATATGCTTGGAATCTGGACAGAATTATGTCGCGTTTGCAGGCCCAACTGAGAGTATGGAGCCCCCTTCCCCTCTCCTTATTAGGGAGAGTGGCAGCGGTTAAGATGGTGATGTTACCGCGGATACTGTATTGGATGCAGACTCTCCCGGTGTGGTTATTGAGGCGTGATCTGCATCGGCTGGAAAAGGAAATACGGGTTTTTTTATGGAGGGGGGCTAGAGCACGTATCCCGCTAAACCATTTGATAGGGAAATGGAGAGTGGGGGGGGGGGCTGCCGGATCTATGGTTATACGCTTTAGCCTGTCAAGCACGGCATATTGGGGATTGGTTGAGTGAGATGGATGTTTACACTCCTAGGGCCTTAGAGGAAGCTTTTGTAGCCCCGCAGACATTACTTGCTGTGTTGCATCTGGAAAATAAGCTGCTGCCGAGTAGAATTACAAAGAGTATATTGCTCGGCTTCTCTAGGCGCACTTGGAGGCAACTTAATTGGTTTTGGAATAGTTCATGGAAGGAATCGAGCTGGTTGCCGTTACAGGGGAATGTTAATTTCATCCCAGGATCGGAAACAGAGGCGTTTCAAGAGTGGAGGGAATGTGGAGTTCGGAATGTAGGGAATGTGGTAGACCCCTCAGATAAATGTAAATCTTTTGGGTTTTTGAGCCGAGAGTATGACCTCTGCCCCAAACACTACTTTGCGTATCTACAGCTCTCTCATTACGTGGCCTCGCTATCAAAGACAGCGATTAGCATTGAAAGATCGGCACAAATTTTAGAATTTTTTGACATAGGAGGGGAAAACCCTCCGTTGATCGTGGCTTTGAAAACATGGTTGGATCGATTCGGGACTGTACCAAACTATAGGGGAGTTGAGATAGCCTGGGAAGTAGAACTGGCACAAGCGGTACCCCCCCCCCCCCCCTGGTTCTGTTCAGAGTGCCCTACGACGAATTGTCGACCTGGTGGAGGGTGCCTGATGGAGAGGAGTACAATTTAAGTGTGTAACCTGGGTATATTTTTCACCGCGGAGAGCATTACATAGTCATATATCATTAGATGGTCGCTGCCCCAGGTGTTTGGAGCCTTTAGCTAATTTGATACATATGTGGTGGGATTGTAGACACATTCGCTCTTACTGGGCGTGGATCTGTACCTTTCTAAGTGGGTTGCTCCACCAGAGGGTTCGATGGAATGGCTTCTCTGTTGCTTTGAAATGGTTTGGCTCCACCCAACCCAGGAGGAAATGGGAGCGTTTATTGGTGCGAAAGGCATGTCTGGTGGGTAAAGGTCCGATGCTTCGAAGATGGAGAGAACAGGTCGCCTCTACCTTTTGGGAATGGCGCAATAGTTTTCACCAGCTGATGTTGTCAGAAATATGAGGGGCACGGGGCAGTGTCCGTTGCTGGTCTACCATTTTGTTGATTTGGGAACCCTACATACAAAGTTTGGGACCTTATAGTTGTAATGAGATATTGCAAGTAGGTAGTTAGTTAGCTCTTTAGGGTACATAGAGGGGGTTGCGATCCGGTGGGGAGATGGGAGGGATGGGGTGAGGGAAATGTATATCATATAAAGCTATAAATCACCTGTATTTGCTGATTACCTTTGAGTTGAGGATAAGAGTCAACCTCGCTCGGAGGCTAGATGTAGTGTGATTGTTGTTGTATATTGGTGGTTAATAAATAAAGTTTCAAAAAAAAAAAGCTTCTCTATCTCCTTTTTAAAGGTTAGTGCCAGCAGCCTGATTCCATCCTGACTAAGGTGGAGCCCATCACTTCGGAAAAGCTCCTCCTTTCCCCAGAATGTTGCCCAGTTCCTAACAAATCCAAAACCATCTTCTTTGCACAATTGTCTCATCCATGCATTGAGACTCCAGAGCTCTGTCTGCCTTTTGGGTCCTGCGTGTGGAACAGGAAGCATTTCTGAGAATGCTACCCTGGAAGTTCTGGATTTCAACTTCCTACCTAAAAGCCTAAATTTGGCCTCCAGAACCTATGTCATTGGTACCAACAGCAGACTCCTCCCCAGTGCTATCTAAAACCTTTTCTAGGTGGCACATGAGGTCTGCTACCTTTGCACCAGGCAGGCATGTTACCTGGGGATCCTCACATCCACCAGCCACCCAGCTATCTATATGCCTAATGATCACCAACTATAAAGGCTGTACTAACCCTTCCTTCATGGGCACATGGCCCTGGAGAAACCACCTCAGTGTGAGAGGGTTTTACATCACCTGGAGGACAGTCCTGGCTACAGGATCACTTCCTCTGACACCAGGGTGATGCTCTCCTGTCACATGACCTCTCTCTTCCATGGCAACAGAAAGGATGCCAGACTGGAGGTGGGACTTCAGTACTACATTCCTGTAGGTTTGTCTATATACATCTCTGTCTTCCTTAGCTCCTCCAAGTCTGCTACTCTAAACTCCAGAGATTGGACTCATTCTCTGAGAGCAAAACACTCCTTGCACCTAATGCAAATGTAAGACCCTTCACCAAATGTGAGAAAATCATAGATGTGACAGTCAATGCAAAAGATTGGAAAGCCCCCATCTCGCTGCTGGACTGTGGTCTGCATCTTAGTTTTAAGGCTTTGTTTAGATATTTAAGTTGTTTACTTACTTAGGTTTGCTGGGGATACTTATACTAATACAGCTATACATAATACTTTTAATGGACTTTGCTCACATCAAGATTAATTAATTTCAGGTCCTTAATTAATCTGTTTCTGATTAAGATAACCAGCCACACCTGAAAGTGAATATGGGCACCTCCCTCCCTTTAATAGGTTTAAGAGCCTATAAAGCTAAGATTATTTCTGGGGTGGGAGGAAAAGAAGACTTAATAAATGGTGGCTTGCTGCACAGTGCCCTAACCTGTGCTTCTAAAGTAATGTCTTATCAATTTCCTGTGTGAATCGCACAGCCCTTGGTTTGTTAGAGGGGGCCTTTCAAATTGCCCTTTTGATCTATCACTTGGCTTTAACACCTATTTAAGACAACTTCAGAGGTTTTTGCCTCCTAACTGGAAGGCTTCTTTGTAAAGGTTATTAGAAACAAATTTATTTATTTCTACTAAGCTATACTCTGATTTGATTTAAATAAAAAGCTCTCTAGAAACAAATTTATTTTAATGAGTATTTACTCTTTTACTTTCTATGCTAAGCTATACTTTAACTCCTTTAAGATCTTCTGTTAAGCACTGGCTGAAATGAGCACTTTTTAGAAACGTAAACATGCTGAGCCGGAAGTTTAAATCTTGACATGGATAATTTTCGTCAGACATGTGCATTCCCTATATGTAGATTTCTAACCCATCCAGGCCAGTCACTAATTGTGCCTCTAACATGCCTCATTTCAGCTTCTACATAGTGAGGACATTCATGTGTAAATTCATCCCTTTCTAGAATGGCCATTTACTCGTGGATAAAGAACCAGTTCAACAACTTGCGTTGAAAAACCAGTGAATGGTAATCATCAAACATTTACTTGAATTGGAGGAAAAGGAAAAAGACCTCAGAGATATCCTAGAGAATCTTTTGTCATATAATTTAAAGATCTCTATGGCAATGAGAACTAATCTTCACAGGTCATAAAGATTAGTTACTCACCTGTAACAGGTGTTATCCAGGAGCAGCAGGAATCAGTCCTCACATATGGGTGACATCGACGTCGATGGAGCCCTTGCGGAGCATCTCCCCAGCTTTCTATGAAAGCCTTTGGGAATGCAAGCACACATGCGCGGTTCCCTTCCCGCCTAAAGGTGCCATTTTGCTCAGTCAAATAACATAGCTTAAAAACAGCACACAAAAATGTAAAATAAACTATGTACAACTGTAACTCCCAGGGGAGGAGGGAGGGTTGTGAGGACTGATTCCTGCTGCTCCTGGAGAACACTTGTTACAGGTGAGTAACTACTCTTTCTCCAGGACCAAGCAGGAAGTCAGTCCTCACATATGGGTAACTCCCTAGCTCTGGGCTACCAAGGAACCCAGGCTGAACAAGAGAACTCCCTCTAGTCCCAGCATCAAAGAAAGGCTTTTTCACTGACAGAACCTCCACTGGTAGCCCAACAGAGGGCAGGAGGGCAGGAGTTGCCTAAACCTCAAAGAGATTCCGGAGTACTGCTGGCCAAAAGCACTGTCCCTACGGGACTCCCTCTCCAGGCAGTAATGGGCCGCAAAAGTCTGGCTTGAAGACCAAGTAGCAGCCCTGCAGATGTCCACCAACGGTACAGAGCGGAGATGAGCCACTGAGGCAGCCATTGCCCTGACACGATGGGCCGTGACCCGACCCTGCAAAGGAAGGTCAGCTGCCCTGTAAGCCCAGGTGATACAGTCAGCCACCCAGATGGACAAGGTACGCTTGGACACAGCTAACCCCAAGTTATTAGGGTCAAAAGAGATGAAGAGCTGATTAGCCCTTCTATGTCCTTGTGTACGGTCAAGGTAAAAGGATAAGGCCCTCCTACAGTCCAGGGTATGGAGGACCGCTTCAGCATGAAGCCTAGGGAAGAATGTTGGAAGGACCACCTCCTGGTTGAGGTGGAAAGAGGAGACAACTTTGGAAGGAACTTTGGATGAGTCCTGAGGACTACCCTGTTCTTATAGAACCTGGTGTAAGGCCTGTCACAGACCAGGGCCTGAAGCTCACTCACGCACCTGGCTGAGGTTAGGGCTACCAAGAAGAGTGTCTTCCAGGACAGGAAGCGTAGAGGGCAAGTCGCCATTGGCTCAAAAGGTGGGCGAGTCAGTTGTTGCAAGACCACATTCAATTCCCACTCAGGAGCAGGAGGACGGATTGGAGGCTTGAGCAAAAGCAAGCCCCTGAGAAACCGGGACACCAAGGGGTGAACCGACAGAGAATGTCCTTCCACCAATGAGTGGTGAGCTGCTAGAGCTGAGAGGTGGACCCGAACAGAATTGGACTTAAGTCCCTGATTTGATAAGTGCAGTAAGTACTGAAGCACTACTGGTACAGTATAGGAGAAAGGATCCTCTGTACGTAGCTGACACCACACAGAAAACCTCTTCTATTTGAGAGCATAGATTTTCCTAGTGGACTGTTCCGAGAGGCTAGGACAACCTCCTCAACTTCCTGAGGTAGGCCCCAGGGAGCCTACCAGGCCATCAAATTGAGAGCTTTGGGATTGGGGTGGAGAAGGGAACCCTGATCCTGAGAGAGAAGGTCGGGTTGCAACCCCAGAGGCAGTGGGGGATCCACTGCCAGCTGAAGCAGAAGTGGAAACCAAGGCTGTCTCGGCCACCTGGGAGCCACCAGCAGAACCGAGGCCTTGTCCTGAAGAATCTTGAACAGGGTTCGGGCCACCAAGGGCATGGGAGGAAACACATACAGGAGGCCCTGAGATCATGGAATTAGAAAAGCATCTGCTGCTACTCGCAGAGGATGCGGTTGCCTGGAGCAAAACCTTGGCAGCTGTTTGTTCAGTGGACTGGCAAACAGATCTATGGATGGAAGTCCCCATTTCAGGAAAATCTTTTGAACCACCAAAGGATGGAAATTTTGAGTTTATTAAACAAGCAACAAAATACATACAAAACGCAGAAACAAGCACCCCAACCAAGTCCCACACCCCCCCAAAACCCCCACCCCCCGACATAGCACAAAACAAATATCACAACCCCCCGTGACCCACCTCCCCAAAACCACCACCAAACCCAGTAATCAACACACGTGCCCTCCTCCCAACAACAACCCCCAAAAGGTCCTTATCAATGTCCATGTCCCCTCCCCCCCCTCAGTCCAATGTCCATGCCCGACCCATCCTCCCCCTACCAGAACACCCCAGCAGAGCCCACACATTGCATCTTGCAGTCCCTGAACCCCTGCCCCGCACATCACCCCCACCAATCCAAATGTCCAAATGTCCAGTCTGTCTGACTCTCAGACTCCCTCTCCCCACCCATCCAGAAAAGAAACCCCCGATCCCTATCCCGCCCCCGTCAGACCCAACCCCCCCAAACAAACACCTCCAAACCAAACCTCCCCATCCTTTCCCCCCAAATCAAATGAAAACAGAAGGGCCCCTTTAGCCCATCCCCAACACAGTCCCACCAAGACAAATCATAATGAATCAAATACAGCAAAAGCAAAATACAAGAGAAAATATAACCCTTGTGTTGCCCAACGGAGCGGGATGCCCAAGACACAAAAAGAACAAACAAACACGAAACACAAAATATTGGGTCGGCCACCCTCTAAGGAGAAAGGGAAAAGGGAAAGCGGACAACCGGTCACAACCCCTTATGGAGCCCCGGCTCACCCCCCCCCTCCCCTCCCGGGAGGAAAACATCCCAAAATCAGAATGAGAGGGAAACCCCAGGGAAGGGAAAACTAACCCCTCCTATCACACCCCTCCCCCCAGGGAACACCAAACCCAAACAAACCAAAACAACAACCTCCCAGTCCTACAGGGACGAAAACCCCAGGGAACCCCTCCCCCTCACGGTGGGCGAAGGGTGAGGTGACGCCACAAACGCTCCCAACGATGAGCCTCCACCACCCTCCTTTCACATTGCGCCATGCTGGACACTTCCTCCAGAATGTCCCGCACCACCTCGTCGAGGGGCAGGACCAACCCCCGGGTCGAGACATGACAGCGCGTTTGCCACAGGTGGTAGCGTACCACGGCCGTGACGAGGTAGAGGGTCCCGGAGTCCTGCCTTAGAGGAAAGGACCAGGCCCCGTACACCCACTCCGCATACGTGAGGAGGGAAAGGTCGCGCAGGTGAAGAGCAGCGGACACCAACCGGCAGGCCTCCACGTTAAAGGGGCACTGCCGGAGGAAATGGTCCATGGTCTCCGCTTGCCCCTCACACCCGGCCCTCGGACAGACCCGCTCGGCCTGTGACCTGTACTTGAGGTTGTCCCTCACGTACAAACGCCCGTGGAAAGACAACCAGGCTACATCCCGAACCTTCTTCGGTAGCCGAGGGGAGTTCAACAGCCGAAGGCCCCGCTGCATCACATCCGCCGGACAGTCTCGCAGGGCCCACCGTGGTTGATAGTGAGAGGTGAGAACCATCCGGTATAAGCCTTTCCGCCCCAAGGACTGGGCGAGCGGGTCGGGCACCCCCCACCGCCGAGGGAGCCCCACCATCACAATTACGTACGATGGGGGCTGTTCCCCTCTCCGGCGCACACGTGGGACCGAGGACGCCCCCTCCCACTGCTCCCAGAAGCGGGAGAACCATTCCCGATAGGAGGCCACCCACCAGACCCCACCCCCTTCCTGCATCCTACCCAAGTGGAACGCCATAGACAAGACTGACAGGAAGACAAGGGGGTGCAACATACCCAAACCGCCCTCTGCCCGATCCAGGCAAACGATGTTGCGCTGGACGGGGTTCAAGCGGTTACCCCACAGAAAACAGAAAAAGACAGCACAGACAGACGCCTGAACGGGACAACGGAAGGACGAAGACCGTGGCCACGTGCAGAAAGAGAGGAAAGCAGAAACGTCCGAGGAGTTTGATCTTCTCCTCGTACGTACACCTCCACCCCCTCCACCGCAGCACCCGACACCGTGCAGTCTCGAGACAACGGTCCCAATTGGACTCCGCACAGTCCTCCGACCCGAAGACGAGGCCCAAAACGCGAACCTCCCCCACGGGAGGAGGAAAGGGGGCGCAGGAAGGCGGGGAGGCCTCCGAGGAGCCCAACCACAGCGTCTGGCACTTGCTGTGGTTTACAACAGAATGGGCTACCTCCGAGTACTCCTCCACGGCCTCTCGCAGGGCCTCTACCCCATCAGTGCCGTCCACGTAAACTGAGATGTCGTCAGCGTAAGCAACGACGGACACCGGGGGCGCACCGGGCGCCTCCAGGCCCCGCAACCCACCTGAGGACACTCTCCGGAGGACGGGGTCGAGGGAGAAAACATACAGCAGGGGGCTCAAAGGGCACCCCTGCCGCACCCCCGAGGCGACACCAAATGGCCGTCCGAGCCACCCGTTAATAACGGAAGCTCACCCCCCCTCGGTACAGCGCCTGCACGACGAAGAGGAAACCTGCGGGGAGGCCGAAGTGCTGGAGCACCACCCACAGGTACCGGTGACTGACTAGATCAAAGGCTTTGGACTGATCCAAGGAGACCAACCAGTGGTCCCGTTGGAGCGACCGCCTCTTTCCACCATCTCCCGGACTGTGGCGACAGCGTCCAGAACCCCTCTCCCCCGAACGGAACAATACTGGGAAGGGGACAGCAAATCGCCCGACACCTCCACCAGTCGGTTGGCCAAACACTTGGCCAGGATCTTCCGGTCCGCGTTCAGAAGAGAGAGCGGCCGCCAGAAGTCCAAGGAGCTATCGTCCTTCCCCTAGGAGAGCAGCAGCATGACAGACTCTCGAAATGACAGCGGGAGATACCCCGAGTACATGATCTCATGAAACAGGGAGGTCAGGAAGGTGGACAGCTGGGCAATGAAAGTGAGATAGAACTCCACAGGTAGCCCATCGCGCCCAGGGCACCTTCCCCACGGCCATGGCACGAATCGCCCTCTCCACCTCCACCTGCTGAATCGGTAGCAGCGAGTGCATCAACCTGTGCCTGGACCACAGCCTGAATACACCGGGGGAAGGCCCAGGTATGTTCGGATATGGGTGAGGTCCACGGGGCGATCCCCAAACAGGTCCGAGAAGTATTCCCCCACCATCCGCAAAAGGTCCTCCTGGGAGGTATGAATGGTACCGTCCTCGCCCCGCATGGCCATGACCTCCCGACGCTGAACCCTCTCCCTGCAAGTCCGAAAAGGGTCTGGAGTGGCGCCCCCACCGGCCGCCCCCCTCGAAGCATAGGGAGGCATTGCGATCGTAAAGCAGGCCACGGAGCTGGACGCTCACCTCTTCAACCTCCTCCCGCGCTGCCCCTCGGGATACCAAACGATCCAGCGACCTCCGGAGGACAGTGTAATTGAGGTAGCGGGATCGAGCCATAGATGTACCCCGGGAACGGAAGAGTTGTCGGCACGCGTCTTCACCTCATCCCACCAGGCGCCACGGGAAGGAAAAACACTCAGCAGGTCTCCTGGTCCTGCGAGAAAGGCCAAGAACTCCTGGACCACCTCTGATGTTGCCAACAACTGCACATTCAGTCGCCACAGGCCAGGACCCCTGCTAAGCTCCTCGTGGTTGGCCAGGAAGGACACAGAGAGGACGCGGTGGTCCGAAAAGTCAACCGCCTGCAACTGCGGAGGGGAACACTCCACCCGGGCACTCACAGATATCCGATCGATACGACTCCTGCAGGTCCCAGGGTAGTAGGTGAACCCCGGCGAGCGAGGAAAGGCCCGGTGGAAATCATCCACGGTCATCCGTCCGGGTCATCTCGGCCAAAAAGAGGCCCTCGTAACTGGGTGGGCAACGCTCCCCCCCTCGGTTCCTGCAAAAAGGTGGTGGTGTTGAAATCCCCGGCAAGGACCACCACAACGGGAGGTGGTAAGTAGGGGCGGATGACCCCAAACAGGGTCTTCCGCCCCAACTTAGACTGGGGCCCGTAGACCACCACGAAACGAAACCGATGGGGCCCGCAGTAGCCGTCTAAAAGCAAGCACCGGCCCTGCTCCAGTTCCCACACGTACTGCACCTGAAATCGGTTGGACGTGAACAAAACCGCCACTCCTGCATAGGGCTGTGCCGCAAGGGACCAGTATGAAGGGCCCCACCTCCACTCTCGCTTTTGCCCCGATGAAGGCTAGCGAGCGAGGTGAGTCTGGTCTCCTGCAAGAAGATGACATCCAGCCCGCTCGTAGAAAGAAAATCATAGGCCGCAGCCCTCGCCTGGTCTGTCAAAATGCTAGCCACGTTGATAGTGGCGCACGAGAAAGCAGGAGTGCACGCCATACCTATTTCTTGTGTAGTGACCCCTTCCTCCTCTTTTCCCCAACCCCGGGATCCCCTGAATCCCGCTTACAGGAGATGCCCGCAAGCTGAAATAACTCCTCCCGGTCCACGTCGACCACCTCAAGGAGCTCCCCCTCCTCCTGTTCGACCCAGTCACCCCAGCGGGTGCTGGCGCCCTCGGGACCACCAGCAAAGCTGTCGCGAGGGCAAGTCCAGTCCCCACGGAACGAGGGGGCAGAGACAGGTCAGGGGTCGGAGGAATGACCTCCTCCGTGGGGTCCACCACCTTGCCTCCTCCCCCTTCCCTTCCCCAGACAGAGACTGAGACAACAAACAGTGCCCACCCTGGCGGGGAGGCCGGGGCGGCCGGGTCAGCAGGGGCCCCTGAGAAGGCCCATCACCCAGCTGTGGAGGCAAACGCCTGTCCTCCCTCACCCTCCCCGGTAGCTTTTCCAGGGCCACTACCGAGGCCGGGAGCCAGTTTCCACGCTCTTCGTGGACCCTGACTGCGGCGTGCCCTCGGGACCTTCTGATGGCCGCCGCTGAGGAAGAGGGGCTGTCTCCGCCGCTAAACCGCAACCGAACGCCTCACAGGAGGCCCTGCCTCCACAGGCAGGCCCTTATCTGCCTCAGCCACATCAGCAGCCAAGAAGACGAAACGATTGACGTCCAACACGGGCTCTAACCTCCAACAATGGGAGGTCTCCCGTTTCTTCCTCTTGGACTTGCCACCCTTGGAAGAGACGGTAGTACCATTCCTCAGCGGCACCACCCGCAACCCCTTCCTCCTGTTGTGCACCAGCAACCTCCACCACATCAACCCTCTCCTCCATCCTACCCGACTCCCCTCCCCCTGGTGGCTCCCTCGGCTCAATGGACTCCTCTGCACTAGGGCCCCCGGTCTCCTCCCTGAGGGAGAGGGGCCTCTACAGCTCCTCCTCCCGCACAGGAGCCCGAGGTGAGTGACGGCAACCCCCCCCGGTCCATTTGTGTGACGCGGAGGGGCAGCGGGCAAAGGGGTGGCCCAACTCCCCGCAAAGGTTACACCGAATTAGCAGACACCCGGCCGAAGCGTGACCCCGTCCACCACAATGGGTACAGACCTGCTCGGGACAGTTCATGCTCAAATGGCGAATGAGCCACAGCGGTGACACTCGCGGGTTGCCCCGGTAATAGCACAAGATGCGATCCCGACCGAGGAAACCGGCCGAGGGCACGTGCTGCACCACGTTTCCCACCTCACGCAAACGGATCCTGCCCTTCCACGACCCGTCCCACACCCCTAGGGGCCCAGCGCCCTTAACCAGGTGCGAGAAGCACCGCATGGCGCGACAACCAAAACTGGATGTCCTGCCCTGGAGCGACTCATTCCTGGATAGGATGGTCACAGGTACCGTCCCCTGGCGAGAGATAGGCACAACACGAAAGTCATCCCACCCTCCCTGCCCCCTCTGCTGCTGGTATCGGTCCCAGCAAATCTCCAGCCCCCGTCGCAACATGAAACTAACATCATATTCAATGGTGTTGTTCATGTGGATAAAGGCGTAGAGATCTCCTTGGGAGAAACCCCAGCCCAAGGACCATCCTCAAGACCTGTTCCCTGGCTGGAGGGGACCCCTCCCCAGCCCATCGGATCTGCGCCACGTTGCCGCCGTCGGACCTCACCCCCTATTCCCCTTTGAAACCCTCCCCCTCCCCCTCCTCCTTCCCCTCCTACGGGACCATTTCCCTGCATACCTCCCCTCCCCCCACCCTCCCCCGACGTCCCCGGAGTGGTGCCCGACCCCTTCAGAGCCTCCGCAAAGTACGGAGGGGGGAGCCGACCCCCCAGCCCCTCATCCCCCGCCCTTCTGGACGTTCTCCTCCTCACACCTGCGGGGAACCTGTTTGCCGGACCACAGGATCCGTGATCTCCTCACTTGGAGCAACCTGAGGACTGTGTAGGGTCAGCTCCGCAAATACAGAGTCCGGGATGCTCTCCCTTCCAGATCCCTGGGTACCACCGAGAACCCCTGGATCATCCCCCGTCACCACCGCCTGATGTGAAATGCAGCAAAGGCCCCAGGAGGGCCCGTCGGAGTCTCCAAAGCCAATTTTAAAGCGGCACACACCAGGTTCTCGTTAATCCCCAGGGAACCGGAAAACCCCCCCAAACTTCCATCCTGCTTCTCCGACCCAGCAGAAGGCTCCTGGGTCTCGGCCACGACTACCGGGGACTAACCCCGCTCGCCTTCAAGCCCGGAAGCCAGGGGACCCATCCTCTCCCTCACTCCCCCTTCTAACATCCCCTTCCTTCCATCCTGAGCAACCTCCCCCTCCTGCCCCACAACAAACCTGTCGTCCGCTCCCCCTTTCCCGACTCCATACTCTCCACCAACCCACCGTCCTCCACTCCCTGCATGGCCACCGCCAACAAGGCAGGACCATCTCGGGACAGCGGGGCAGATCCCTGCATATCAAAACCCCCTAAACACACCCCCCCCTGCCCCTCTGCCCTCTCAGGGCCTACCTGGTCGTCGGTGCCAGCCGTGGCACAGGGATCCAGAGAAGTCCGGCCGGTAGCCAAGGCTCCAGCAGGGAGGGCGGACACCCCCCTGCGAGCCATGCCCACCTCAGCCATGCCACCAGACAGGATAGACACCGGTGCATCCCGCTCCGCTGATCCATAACTCAAAGATAGTGGCCCCCTATCTTTCCCTATCCCTTTACTCATGCCTTTCCGTCGCCAAACAGCCACCTCCGGGAAAGCCGGGCGGCCATCCCGTAACTGTTTGAGCACCGGCAAAACATCCACATTAGGGGGGGCCGAACTTTCAACCTCCCCCCCAATAAACCATGGTAGATTGTACAGTCCCCTTGACGCTGCAGATCCAGACAGGGAATAGACAAATCAGCCACCCTCCGGATTTCCACAGACTCAGCAGGCTCAAAGGACGGGGGCAGCCAGTCTTCAGGCTCCTGGCCACATTGAGAGAGGGCTCAGCCAAAGCAGATGAAATGCTGCTCCGCGGGATCGTAGAAGGCATCCCGAAGCTGCTGTTGCTGAATCCAATCCCCGACAGGAGGGAACAGCGACAAACCCCTACTAGGCAGCCACCGATTCCCCTCCGACAATCAGCCTTCCGAGTGGGATCCGGTCTGCATTCCTGGAACCGTGCCGGTGCTTTCAGTGGACAGGAGATGGAGAAAGGAGAAGTCGCAGGGACACCAACTTCCGGGTTCCTTCCCGGAAGTGACCTCATGATCTTCAACATGCGGCCATCTTTGTAGTCCGAAGTATTGGGAAAACACCCCTGACCGACATCCCGCATCGTGGCTCCCTGCTCGTAGAACGCATTCCGCTCTCTACAATGCATCCCTCGTGATGCATGGCTGCCAGTAATCTTCTGCCTCTGGATTTGTGTATGACTACTGGAAAATGGGTCTCAGAAATCCGCGATTTTTATGGGGGGAAGGATATCACCACCGGGGCCCTCCCTGACAGTGCTGCAACACAGAGCTTTCTGGACAGGGAAGCCCACTATACCAAGCCCTTGAGGTGGGACAGCGTACCGGACCAGGGCTCACAAAGTGGGCAACTCCCCCACTCCTTCACAGTCCGAATGAGACGTATTCAGGTAAGGGTCCTTGGACCATCTATCCTCTCTTCCCCCTCCCCTCGGCCGGTGGCATGATAGGAAAAGGGCAGACTATGAGAAGGGGAAGTCCCATCCATCCAACCCTACCCCCCGGGGTGGCCCCCGCCCTGAACTGCTCCCTGTAACTGCCCATCTATCCTAGGCCTGATAACTATTTCATGTGAGGGACCCACAACCCTGCTGCCTTGAGGTTATATCTATTTTCTCGGTTTTTTGCCCTTCAAGGCGCCGCTTCACCCCCTTGTCCAATAGGTGACATAGGCTCACCCCATCTCCTCCCCGGAAATGGTGGCCTGCAGGCTCTCCAGGTTGGGAGAGCTGGCTCGCGCAGCTGGGCCACCTCCTTCCTGGAGACCCCGAAGCCGTCGCACAACCGCTGCTAAACAAATTTGCCTCAGGGGCACTTAGCGGGCTGCTGGTAAGAAGGCGGACCGACCCCGTCCCCCTCATCCCTCACTGGAGGAGGTAGAGGCCCTCCTCCAGGACCCGAGGTGGAGGGGGGAACCCACCCCGTCCCTCATACTACATTTCCACGGTCCTCCAGGGTCCCTCCCCAGGGCCTCTCCCTGCTGCCACCCAGCCACGCCCAGCTGCACCATCTCCGCTCGTTGGTGCTCCAGGCCGTCAAGGGCCTTGCTCCCTGGGGTGGCTGCGGGCCCATACCTCCATAAACCTGTGGGAGTCCCCTCGGTCACTGGCCAAGTGCAGGTTCCTACTGGGGGAACCCCCTCCCGGGGTTCCAGACTGTTTCCAGGTTACGGGTTCCCGCCAGCCACTTCCAAAATAGGAGGCCCCATGGCCCGTCCACTTGGCAGTGCCTCTGGCCCTGGGCCTCCCCCTCCGGATGCGGCCCAGGTCCCGGGGGGGGCCGACATCCAGGCAACGAGCAGCAGAAACAGTAACCTCTCCTCTAGCAGGAGCTCTTGCTCAACTGAAGCCTCTCAATGCTTATCAACCCGCAGCCAAATAAAACAGGAAGTGGGAATGGAGCTGCCACTCGTGGGCTGCAGAATCCTGCTCAACCTGTCGGCCAGGTCTTTTCCTGGCCAGGGAGGTAGACAGCCTTTGAGGAGCATGTTCTGCTTGAGGGCAGAAACAAACAAAGGTCCTGTGCTTCCTGGCAAAGGAGCCTGGACCCAGTCGCGCCCTTTTTGTTCACATAAAACATGGCTATGCCCTGGTTGTCCGTTTGAACCCGACCAGATTGATGAGCCAGGGCTGGAGAGAAAGTCTTGAGTGCCAACCGCAATAGCCCCTGAGTTCCAGGAAATTGATTTGCTGTGTCTGCTTCCCAGGGAGACCACAGGCCCCCTTCGGTGCACTTTTGCCCCAGACATGAGCTCCCCAGCCCTGCAAGGAGGCATCTGTGGTCAGCACCACTGTGAATCCAGGAATCTGGAAAAGGCACCCCTTTGCAGCAGATTTGGTGGATGAGCGCCACCAGCTTAGGGTACTTCAGTAAATTGTCTGAACACCCTTATTCCGTCTCTGAGCGCTGCCTGGTGTCCTGTACCACTGAGCACCGAAGTACACCACTGTGCAGGCCTCATAGGAGCCTGGCATTGGGGGTCACATGAAGGCTTGTGTCGCAGCCATGTTGGCCTAGAAGCCTCAGGCAGAATCCCTTTGTGCAGAGATCAGTGACCTGCTGAGAAACTGACTTGTGCCAAGCTTATCCCGCCTTTGGGCTCTTGGGCTCGGGCAAGAATGGCCCTTGCCAGCAAGAGTGTCCAAGCCTTGCCCCTAAATGAACTCCCAGGTTTTGTGATGTGGAGCCAAGTGGACTTTGCGAAGTTTATGACAAACCCCAGGTTTTATGAAGAGAGCAATAGTTCTGAGATTCGGCCTTTGTCTGGCCTCCTGGCATGTCTGACCCCCCTGATGAGCCAGTCGTCCAGACATAGGGTAGAACAAAGATACCCTGATTTCTGCAGGTATGGCACCGCCACCACCGCCAGGCATTGGTAAAGACCCTGGGAGCGGAGGTTAGGCCAAAAGGCAGTAACTCTGTACTGATAATGGTTTTTTCCTCCCACAATGAACCTGAGGTACGTTCCTGTGGTCACCCTGGATGAATGAGGATGTGAGTGTAAAATGCATCCTTCAGATCTAAGGCGTATAGCCAATTCTCCCTCAATGGATGTAGGGCATAGGGTTCCAAGAGTACGCATCGTTGAACTTTTCCTTCTCCAAGAACTTTGTTGTAGGTTTCTGAGATTGTAGAAATGGTTGAAGGCCACCGGTTCTTTTGGGTACTAGGAAATACCTGGAGTATCAAACCCATCGGCCTTGCAAGTGGGGAGTCAAACAGGCTCCACTGCCCTGTCCACCAACAGACCTTTGTAGCTCCTGAAGGAGAAGATCTGTGTGCATGGGAGGCCTTGGAGGCTGCCCCTGGAAAGTATGGAGAAGGCAGTTGTCGGAAGTGTAGTGCAATAGCCCCTTGTGGACTATTCTTAACACCCAACTGCCCCCTCCAGTGATGAGTGGCCACTGGTGGGCCAACAGGGCGCGGCGACCTCCTGTGCAGGGTTGGGAGAGCAGGGACGGAGAGGCTATGCCTAAGGAGTCAAAAAAACCCCACCCGGCTGAGTGGGAGCCGGGCCGGAGGCTTGGGGGTCCTCTGCCTACGGGGCCCATTACCCTGCGCCCTTGGCTTGCTGACCCTTGGCCGCTTGGGCAGCCTGATATTGTGGGTACTGGTTTTTGTAGGCCATGCCCTTCCTCGGGTAAAAGGACTTTTAACCTGAGCCCTTCTTCTTCTTTCTAGAAGGGGCAACGGTCTTTCTAGACAGCCTTGTCTTTGTGAGGTGCGCGGTCTCGCAGCTGGTGCACCTTCTCGGTCCTGGGCTTACCAAAAAGTTTTTCACCTCGGCTAGGGACCTCGACCAACTTGTCCTGAACCCATTGCTCGAGGTCCGATGACTGCAGTCATGCCTGTGTCGAGCCGCGATGCCGGCTGCCGCATCACGGCCCCGAAGCCTCGAAGTCATCGTAGGCCAGCGCAGGACATAAACTTAGAGCATTCCCGGAATCCCCGAGGACAAGGACTTGAAGCCTCTGCAAGGGTTCCCCGGATAGACCCCCATAGAACCTGGTCAGCTCCTTGGCCAGGTCTCGCAAGTACATGCCCATGTACAGCTGGTATACATGTCCACTGCAAGCAAGCATCGAGCCCTGTAAGCACTTTCCCTAACCAAAACCCTCCAGGTTTCTGCCTGCCCTGCCAGGGGGCCCCGCGCACGAGTGCAAGCTTCTGACTTTTCAGGCTATGCATGCCCGATTCCACCACCATGGAATGGTGTGGTAGCCTGCGCCTTTTGAAAGCCCGGACTCTTCCGGAGTCGATAGATCGAATCGACCCGCTTACTTAAAACCTGCGCCGAGGCCGGTGCCCTCCCACATCCTGAAGAGGAGCCTTTTCACAGCATCGGAGGAACCTGGACATTAAAGGCCTCCTTCGGGAGGGAGTCGTACCTGCAGGGCCTCGAGCTCCTCTGCTCGAGGCTCCTCCTCCTGTGTCCGCAGGTATAGCCAACGCAGGGGCCATATCCCTCACGAACTCCGAGAACCGGGTATCCTCCGGAGGTGATCTACTCCGGGGCCTCAGACTTGCGGTGAGTCCGTGGGGACGCACCGAGTCTTGAAGGTGTTTGTGGGGGCTTCCTCATCCTCCATCTCCCA
>CM066034.1:660356264-660575241 GCA_033557465.1 Ichthyophis bannanicus | reverse complement strand
GGAGGAGAAGAGCTGATCCATGGGTTTTTAAGCCTTGAGGGAGAGTATTGCTTAGTGATCTCCAGATATATATGCATACTTATCTAATGTAAAGTGCTGTTTACATTATTGTTTTTGAAATTGTGTCTTATGGTATCCTCCATATTGTGTTTAGGGTCTCGTAGAGTAGTTCATAGCTTGTTTCGGGGGGGGGTGAGTTATTTGGTAAGAGAGGTGGGAGGGTGGTGACTATTAAGGTAAGCCACACTGGGTCGGGAATAGAAGAAGGAGGGGGCAACCATGCACATCCAAAGTGACCCCAGTTAACTAGCTAAGCTAGATGTTAGCGGAAAAGGGAGAGAGAGAGATGAGAAGATGAGAAGAGAGGGAGGAGAAGGAGCGCGGGCTATAGTTGGGGGAAAGGGGGAGGGGTCAAAGGGGAGGGAGGATCGCAACAAAAGAAGTCATGGGGTGACAGTTAGATAGTTTACCATAGAGATCGGGAGGAGAGGCTTCAGGAGGGGGGGGTGCCTCTGCTGAGAGCATGATATGTATCGTGTGGAGGAGGCCGGACACAGCCCCAAGGCTCTGAAGAGAGTCTAGTGGAATGTTTGTGCGAATAGGGAATCCCATAAAGTGCTATAAAATATTACACGCAATTTTAGCGGGGGGGAGACAGCATTGCGATATTGCGCTACTGCAAGAAACCCACCAGACTGCCGAAGAGCATGTTAAAACTCTGTAGAGCTTGGGTAGGACAGGTGTGGGGGGCGTCTGCCATAAGGAAAAAAGGGGGGCATGGCCATTTTGATTCATAAACGCGTGCGCTTTAGTTATGGAAAGGATGGTTGCAGATCCGACCAGAAGGTTTGTGTTACTCGCAGGGAATTTTAGAGGGGAGGTTCAGTAATATTGGGAGATATGATATAGCCCTAATGTTGTTCTTGCTAGCTCAAGACCTTTATATCTCGCCTTTGCCTCTCAAGGTGTGAACAATTGCCCGAGATTGCCCCATCTGACTTCTTGGGGGGTGATTTCAATGGGGTGTTTGATGTGGAACTAGATATGTCCAGAGGAGATGGCGCATGAGAAAGAGCTCAGACGGCCTGAGTATTGAAGCGCCTGCGAGCTCGGTTGGGAGTGGTGGACCCGTGGAGGTTGTTGTATCCCTTGGAAAAAGATTTTAATGCACCAATCGCGGATGCATGGTTCTAGCGGGCGAATTGATTATATTTTGATATCAGAGGATCTGTTTGCCTCCACTGAGGACACGCAAATTGGTCCTATGGAGATCTCTGACCATGTGCTGATTTGGTTAGAGCTACAGTGGGGGGGGGGGGGGGATACCCCGAAAAACACGTATCTGGCAGTTTCACTTGGAGTTGTATAAGGATACACAGTTTCACCAGTTCCTTAGGCAAAAATGTCACAGAGTTTGAATCTAATCATTGGTGTCACCAGGATGACCCTGAATTGGTCTGGGAGACTGCCAAGGTAGTATTGAGTGATATTATTATTAAGTAAGCGTAGATGATAGCGGAGCAGATCATCCGGCTTGAACAACAAGTCACCAAGGCGAGACGTCTATGGGCACACCTTCCCAATGCACTGAATAGGAAGAGATTATGGGAACTCCAGACAGATTTAAATGATCTATTGCACCAAAGAGCCACAAATCAGTATTATATTACTGGTATCAATTGTATTGTCATGGGGATAAGCCTGGTAAATTGTTGGCGTGCTGCTTGAAGGGCAGCGAGGTACAAAAAAGGTAGTGGCGATCCGGGACGATCAGGGCAAACTGCATAAGGATAGTACAGCCGTTGTTCAAGTGTTCTGGTTTTTTTTTCAGAAATTATACGTGGAGGAGAAGGGCTCTCCCACAAGGATGAAAGATTATATGAGGGAATTAGATCTGCCGAGTTGAGCGAGGAGCAAAGTGCTCAGCTTGGCAAACCAATAACAATGCAAGAGGTACAGCAGGTCATCTTGAAGGCGAGTTGTTATAAAAGTCCTGGACCTGATGGCTGGGAGATGAATTTTATAAACTGTTGCTTGATTTTATAACTCCACCCGTAGTAGCAGTTCATAATAGATGGTCTGAGCAGGGTAACTTTCGGTGGGGTAGCAATCATGCCCACATTATACTAATACCCCAACCGGGGAAAGATCCAGTTCAAGCGACTTCTTATAGGCCCATATCGTTATTAAATTTTGATTTGAAGCTGCTGGCAAAAATCCTGGCAGATCGACTAGCCGGAGTCTTGAATTACCTAGTGTATGAGTCACAAGTTGGATTTGTGAAGGGGCGGTATGCGGTGCGTAATCTGTGTAAATTTTGGCGTCGTCGGATTGGGTGCAGGACCGGACAATTGCAGTCACTACTGGTTAGTTTTTGATGCGGAAAAGGCATTCGATCGTTTAAACTGGCATTATTGAAATATTTTGCTGCCCCACTATGGGTTAGGATTTTCCTTTTGTAAAATGGTAGAGAGTCTCTATGCGGGGCCAACAGCGGGGGTGCTTTGTAATGGGGTGTTGTTGGAGGTATTTTCCTTGAGAGCAGGACCAGACAGGGATGTCCTCTTTCCCCTCTTCTGTTTGTCTTGTCAATAGATCCTTTGATTAGGAGGGTAGAGGGATCCTGGCCCATACGAGGGGTGTGTATCGGTTCGCAAGACTTTAAACTGTCAGCCTTTGCGGATGACTTCCTGGTACATCTTCTTTCCCCTAGGGAATCGTTTGCCCCGGTTGATGGAGGAATTCTCACATTTTGGAATTTTGCTGGGCTTTGTATAAATAAGGATAAATCAGAATCACTGGATATGTCTGGACAGCTTCAGGGGCACTGGGGAGGCATCTTCCCGCTTAAGTGGGCGGAGAATTACTTTGTATATTTGGGTATCTTGTTGACCAGAAAGCCATGTGAGATATTGCTTGGAATCTGGACAGAATTATGTCGCGTTTGCAGGCCCAACTGAGAGTATGGAGCCCCCTTCCCCTCTCCTTATTAGGGAGAGTGGCAGCGGTTAAGATGGTGATGTTTACCAGCGGATACTGTATTGGATGCAGACTCTCCCGGTTGTGGTTATTGAGGCGTGATCTGCATCGGCTGGAAAAGGAAATACGGGTTTTTTTATGGAGGGGGGCTAGAGCACGTAATCCCGCTAAACCATTTGATAGGGAAATGGAGAGTGGGGGGGGGGGCTGCCGGATCTATGGTTATACGCTTTAGCCTGTTCAAGCACGGCATATTGGGGATTGGTTGAGTGAGATGGATGTTTCCACTCCTAGGGCCTTAGAGGAAGCTTTTGTAGCCCCGCAGACATTACTTGCTGTGTTGCATCTGGAAAAATAAGCTGCTGCCGAGTAGAATTACAAAGAGTATATTGCTCGGCTTCTCTAGGCGCACTGGAGGCAACTTAATTGGTTTTGGAATAGTTCATGGAAGGAATCGAGCTGGTTGCCGTTACAGGGGAATGTTAATTTCATCCCAGGATCGGAAACAGAGGCGTTTCAAGAGTGGAGTGGAGGGAATGTGGAGTTCGGAATGTAGGGAATGTGGTAGACCCCTCAGATAAATGTAAATCTTTTGGGTTTTTGAGCCGAGAGTATGACCTCTGCCCCAAACACTACTTTGCGTATCTACAGCTCTCTCATTACGTGGCCTCGCTATCAAAGACAGCGATTAGCATTGAAAGATCGGCACAAAATTTAGAATTTTTTGACATAGGAGGGGAAACCCTCCGTTGATCGTGGCTTTGAAAACCATGGTTGGGATCGATTCGGGACTGACCAAACTATAGGGGGAGTTGAGATAGCCTGGGAAGTAGAAACTGGCACAAGCGGTACCCCCCCCCCCCCCCCCTGGTTCTGTTCAGAGTGCCCTACGACGAATTGTCGACCTGGTGGAGGGTGCCTGATGGAGAGGCAGTACAATTTAAGTGTGTAAACCTGGGTATATTTTTCACCGCGGAGAGCATTACATAGTCATATATCATTAGATGGTCGCTGCCCCAGGTGTTTGGAGCCTTAGCTAATTTTTTTTGGATACATATGTGGTGGGATTGTAGACACATTCGCTCTTACTGGGCGTGGATCTGTACCTTTCTAAGTGGGTTGCTCCACCAGAGGGTTCGATGGAATGGCTTCTCTGTTGCTTTGAAATGGTTTGGCTCCACCCAACCCAGGAGGAAATGGGAGCGTTTATTGGTGCGAAAGGCATGTCTGGTGGGTAAAGGTCCGATGCTTCGAAGATGGAGAGCATGGAGAGAACAGGTCGCCTCTAACCTTTTGGGAATGGCGCAATAGTTTTCACCAGCTGATGTTGTCAGAAATATGAGGGGCACGGGGCAGTGTCCGTTGCTGGTCTATACCATTTTGTTTGATTTGGGAACCCTACATACAAAGTTTGGGACCATATAGTTGAAATGAGATATTGCAAGTAGGTAGTTAGTTAGCTCTTTAGGGTACATAGAGGGGGTTGCGATCCGGTGGGGAGATGGGAGGGATGGGGTGAGGGAAATGTATATCATATAAAGCTATAAATCACCTGTATTTGCTGATTACCTTTGAGTTGAGGATAAGAGTCAACCTCGCTCGGAGGCTAGATGTAGTGTGATTGTTGTTGTATATTGGTGGTTAATAAATAAAGTTTCAAAAAAAAAAGCTTCTCTATCTCCTTTTTAAAGGTTAGTGCCAGCAGCCTGATTCCATCCTGACTAAGGTGGAGCCCATCACTTCGGAAAAGCTCCTCCTTTCCCCAGAATGTTGCCCAGTTCCTAACAAATCCAAAACCATCTTCTTTGCACAATTGTCTCATCCATGCATTGAGACTCCAGAGCTCTGTCTGCCTTTTGGGTCCTGCGTGTGGAACAGGAAGCATTTCTGAGAATGCTACCCTGGAAGTTCTGGATTTCAACTTCCTACCTAAAAGCCTAAATTTGGCCTCCAGAACCTATGTCATTGGTACCAACAGCAGACTCCTCCCAGTGCCTATCTAAAACCTTTTCTAGGTGGCACATGAGGTCTGCTACCTTTGCACCAGGCAGGCATGTTACCTGGGGATCCTCACATCCACCAGCCACCCAGCTATCTATATGCCTAATGATCACCAACTATAAAGGCTGTACTAACCCTTCCTTCATGGGCACATGGCCCTGGAGAAACCACCTCAGTGTGAGAGGGTTTTTACATCACCTGGAGGACAGTCCTGGCTACAGGATCACTTCCTCTGACACCAGGGTGATGCTCTCCTGTCACATGACCTCTCTCTTCCATGGCAACAGAAAGGATGCCAGACTGGAGGTGGGACTTCAGTACTACATTCCTGTAGGTTTGTCTATATACATCTCTGTCTTCCTTAGCTCCTCCAAGTCTGCTACTCTAAACTCCAGAGATTGGACTCATTCTCTGAGAGCAAAACACTCCTTGCACCTAATGCAAATGTAAGACCCTTCACCAAATGTGAGAAAATCATAGATGTGACAGTCAATGCAAAAGATTGGAAAGCCCCCATCTCGCTGCTGGACTGTGGTCTGCATCTTAGTTTTAAGGCTTTGTTTAGATATTTAAGTTGTTTACTTACTTAGGTTTGCTGGGGATACTTATACTAATACAGCTATACATAATACTTTTAATGGACTTTGCTCACATCAAGATTAATTAATTTCAGGTCCTTAATTAATCTGTTTCTGATTAAGATAACCAGCCACACCTGAAAGTGAATATGGGCACCTCCCTCCCTTTAATAGGTTTAAGAGCCTATAAAGCTAAGATTATTTCTGGGGTGGGAGGAAAAGAAGACTTAATAAATGGTGGCTTGCTGCACAGTGCCCTAACCTGTGCTTCTAAAGTAATGTCTTATCAATTTCCTGTGTGAATCGCACAGCCCTTGGTTTGTTAGAGGGGGCCTTTCAAATTGCCCTTTTGATCTATCACTTGGCTTTAACACCTATTTAAGACAACTTCAGAGGTTTTTGCCTCCTAACTGGAAGGCTTCTTTGTAAAGGTTATTAGAAACAAATTTATTTATTTCTACTAAGCTATACTCTGATTTGATTTAAATAAAAAGCTCTCTAGAAACAAATTTATTTTAATGAGTATTTACTCTTTTACTTTCTATGCTAAGCTATACTTTAACTCCTTTAAGATCTTCTGTTAAGCACTGGCTGAAATGAGCACTTTTTAGAAACGTAAACATGCTGAGCCGGAAGTTTAAATCTTGACATGGATAATTTTCGTCAGACATGTGCATTCCCTAGATGTAATTTCTAACCCATCCAGGCCAGTCACTAATTGTGCCTCTAACATGCCTCATTTCAGCTTCTACAGAGTGAGGACATTCATGTGTAAATTCATCCCTTTCTAGAATGGCCATTTACTCGTGGATAAAGAACCAGTTCAACAACTTGCGTTGAAAAACCAGTGAATGGTAATCATCAAACATTTACTTGAATTGGAGGAAAAGGAAAAGGAAAAAGACCTCAGAGATATCCTAGAGAATCTTTTGTCATATAATTTAAAGATCTCTATGGCAATGAGAAACTAATCTTCACAGGTCATAAAGATTAGTTACTCACCTGTACCAGGTGTTATCCAGGAGCAGCATTAATCAGTCATCACATATTGGTGACATCGACGTCGATGGAGCCCTTGCGGAGCTTCTCCCCAGCTTTCTATGATAGCCTTTGGGAATGAAAGCTCACATGCGCGGTTCCCTTCCCGCCTAAAGGTGCCATTTTTGCTCAGTCAAATAACATAGCTTAAAACAGCACAACAAAAATGTAAATTAACCTATTTACAACTGTAACTCCCAGGGGTGGTGGGTGGGTTGTGAGGACTGATTCCTGCTGCTCCTGGAGAACACTTGTTACAGGTGAGTAACTACTCTTTCTCCAGGACCAAGCAGGAAGTCAGTCCTCACAAATGGGTAACTCCCAAGCTCTGGGCTACCAAGGAACCCAGGCTGAACACGAGAACTCCCTCTAGTCCCAGCATCAAAGAAAGGCTTTTTTCACTGACAGAACCTCCACTGGTAGCCCAACAGAGGGCAGGAGGGCAGGAGTTGCCTAAACCTCAAAGAGATTCCGGAGTACTGCTGGCCAAAAATGCACTGTCCCTACGGGACTCCCTCTCCAGGCAGTAATGGGCCGCAAAAGTCTGGCTTGAAGACCAAGTAGCAGCCCTGCAGATGTCCACCAACGGTACAGAGCGGAGATGAGCCACTGAGGCAGCCATTGCCCTGACACGATGGGCCGTGACCCGACCCTGCAAAGGAAGGTCAGCTGCCCTGTAAGCCCAGGTGATACAGTCAGCCACCCAGATGGACAAGGTACGCTTGGACACAGCTAACCCCAAGTTATTAGGGTCAAAAGAGATGAAGCTGATTAGCCCTTCTATGTCCTTGTGTACGGTCAAGGTAAAAGGATAAGGCCCTCCTACAGTCCAGGGTATGGAGGACCGCTTCAGCATGAAGCCTAGGGAAGAATGTTGGAAGGACCACCTCCTGGTTGAGGTGGAAAGAGGAGACAACTTTGGAAGGAACTTTGGATGAGTCCTGAGGACTACCCTGTTCTTATAGAACCTGGTGTAAGGCCTGTCACAGACCAGGGCCTGAAGCTCACTCACGCACCTGGCTGAGGTTAGGGCTACCAAGAAGAGTGTCTTCCAGGACAGGAAGCGTAGAGGGCAAGTCGCCATTGGCTCAAAAGGTGGGCGAGTCAGTTGTTGCAAGACCACATTCAATTCCCACTCAGGAGCAGAGGACGGATTTGGAGGCTTGAGCAAAAGCAAGCCCCTGAGAAACCGGGACACCAAGGGGTGAACCGACAGAGAATGTCCTTCCCACCAATGAGTGGTGAGCTGCTAGAGCTGAGAGGTGGACCCGAACAGAATTGGACTTAAGTCCCTGATTTGATAAGTGCAGTAAGTACTGAAGCACTACTGGTACAGTATAGGAGAAAGGATCCTCTGTACGTAGCTGACACCACACAGAAAACCTCTTCTATTTGAGAGCATAGATTTTCCTAGTGGACTGTTTCCGAGAGGCTAGGACAACCTCCTCAACTTCCTGAGGTAGGCCCCAGGGAGCCTACCAGGCCATCAAATTGAGAGCTTTGGGATTGGGGTGGAGAAGGGAACCCTGATCCTGAGAGAGAAGGTCGGGTTGCAACCCCAGAGGCAGTGGGGGATCCACTGCCAGCTGAAGCAGAAGTGGAAACCAAGGCTGTCTCGGCCACCTGGGAGCCACCAGCAGAACCGAGGCCCTTGTCCTGAAGAATCTTGAACAGGGTTCGGGCCACCAAGGGCATGGGAGGAAACACATACAGGAGGCCCTGAGATCATGGAATTAGAAAAGCATCTGCTGCTAACTCGCAGAGGATGCGGTTGCCTGGAGCAAAAACCTTGGCAGCTGTTTGTTCAGTGGACTGGCAAACAGATCTATGGATGGAAGTCCCCATTTCAGGAAAATCTTTTGAACCACCAAAGGATGGAAATTTTGAGTTTATTAAACAAGCAACAAAATACATACAAAACGCAGAAACAAGCACCCCAACCAAGTCCCACACCCCCCCAAAACCCCCACCCCCCGACATAGCACAAAACAAATATCACAACCCCCCCGTGACCCACCTCCCCAAAACCACCACCAAACCCAGTAATCAACACACGTGCCCTCCTCCCAACAACAACCCCCAAAAGGTCCTTATCAATGTCCATGTCCCCTCCCCCCCCTCAGTCCAATGTCCATGCCCGACCCATCCTCCCCCTACCAGAACACCCCAGCAGAGCCCACACATTGCATCTTGCAGTCCCTGAACCCCTGCCCCGCACATCACCCCCCCCACCAATCCAAATGTCCCACTGTACAGTCGGGATGACTCTCAGTCTCCCTCTCCCCACCCATCCAGAAAAGAAACCCCCTATCCCTATCCCTCCCCCATCAGACCCATCCCACCCAAACAAACACCTCCAAACCAAACCTCCCCATCCTTTCCCCCCAAATCAAATGAAAACAGAAGGGCCCCTTTAGCCCATCCCCAACACAGTCCCACCAAGACAAATCATAATGAATCAAATACAGCAAAAGCAAAATACAAGAGAAAATATAACCCTTGTGTTGCCCAACGGAGCGGGATGCCCAAGACACAAAAAGAACAAACAAACACGAAACACAAAAATATTGGGTCGGCCACCCTCTAAGGAGAAAGGGAAAAGGGAAAGCGGACAACCGGTCACAACCCCTTATGGAGCCCCGGCTCACCCCCCCCCTCCCCTCCCGGGAGGAAAACATCCCAAAATCAGAATGAGAGGGAAACCCCAGGGAAGGGAAAACTAACCCCTCCTATCACACCCCTCCCCCCAGGGAACACCAAAACAAAACAAAACAAAAACCTCACAGTCCTACAGGGACGAAAACCCCAGGGAACCCCTCCCCCTCACGGTGGGCGAAGGGTGAGGTGACGCCACAAACGCTCCCAACGATGAGCCTCCACCACCCTCCTTTCACATTGCGCCATGCTGGACACTTCCTCCAGAATGTCCCGCACCACCTCCTCGTCGAGGGGCAGGACCAACCCCCGGGTCGAGACATGACAGCGCGTTTGCCACAGGTGGTAGCGTACCACGGCCGTGACGAGGTAGAGGGTCCCGGAGTCCTGCCTTAGAGGAAAGGACCAGGCCCCGTACAAACCCACTCCGCATACGTGAGGAGGGAAAGGTCGCGCAGGTGAAGAGCAGCGGACACCAACCGGCAGGCCTCCACGTTAAAGGGGCACTGCCGGAGGAAATGGTCCATGGTCTCCGCTTGCCCCTCACACCCGGCCCTCGGACAGACCCGCTCGGCCTGTGACCTGTACTTGAGGTTGTCCCTCACGTACAAACGCCCGTGGAAAGACAACCAGGCTACATCCCGAACCTTCTTCGGTAGCCGAGGGGAGTTCAACAGCCGAAGGCCCCGCTGCATCACATCCGCCGGACAGTCTCGCAGGGCCCACCGTGGTTGATAGTGAGAGGTGAGAACCATCCGGTATAAGCCTTTCCGCCCCAAGGACTGGGCGAGCGGGTCGGTCACCCCCCACCGCCGAATGAGCCCCACCATCACGAATACGTACGATGGGGCCTGTTCCCCTCTCCGGCGCACACGTGGGACCGAGGACGCCCCCCTCCCACTGCTCCCAGAAGCGGGAGAACCATTCCCGATAGGAGGCCACCCACCAGACCCCACCCCCTTCCTGCATCCTACCCAAGTGGAACGCCATAGACAAGACTGACAGGAAGACAAGGGGGTGCAACATACCCAAACCGCCCTCTGCCCGATCCAGGCAAACGATGTTGCGCTGGACGGGGTTCAAGCGGTTACCCCACAGAAAACAGAAAAAGACAGCACAGACAGACGCCTGACGGGACAACGGAAGGACGAAGACCGTGGCCACGTGCAGAAAGAGAGGAAGCAGAAACGTCCCGAGGAGTTTGATCTTCTCCTCGTACGTACACCTCCACCCCCTCCACCGCAGCACCCGACACCGTGCAGTCTCGAGACAACGGTCCCAATTGGACTCCGCACAGTCCTCCGACCCGAAGACGAGGCCCAAAACGCGGACCTCCCCCACGGGAGGAGGAAAGGGGGCGCAGGAAGGCGGGGAGGCCTCCGAGGAGCCCAACCACAGCGTCTGGCACTTGCTGTGGTTTACAACAGAATGGGCTACCTCCGAGTACTCCTCCACGGCCTCTCGCAGGGCCTCTACCCCATCAGTGCCGTCCACGTAAACTGAGATGTCGTCAGCGTAAGCAACGACGGACACCGGGGGCGCACCGGGCGCCTCCAGGCCCCGCAACCCACCTGAGGACAATCTCCGGAGGAAGGGGTCGAGGGAGAAAACATACAGCAGGGGGCTCAAAGGGCACCCCTGCCGCACCCCCGAGGCGACACCAAATGGCCGTCCGAGCCACCCGTTAATAAACGGGAAGCTCACCCCCCCTCGGTACAGCGCCTGCACGACGAAGAGGAAACCTGCGGGGAGGCCGAAGTGCTGGAGCACCACCCACAGGTACCGGTGACTGACTCGATCAAAGGCTTTGGACTGATCCAAGGAGACCAACCAGTGGTCCCGTTGGAGCGACCGGCCTCTTTCCACCATCTCCCGGACTGTGGCGACAGCGTCCAGAACCCCTCTCCCCCGAACGGAACAATACTGGGAAGGGGACAGCAAATCGCCCGACACCTCCACCAGTCGGTTGGCCAAACACTTGGCCAGGATCTTCCGGTCCGCGTTCAGAAGAGAGAGCGGCCGCCAGAAGTCCAAGGAGCTATCGTCCTTCCCCTTGGAGAGCAGCAGCAGGACAGACTCGCGAAATGACCGCGGGAGATACCCCGTGTCCATGATCTCCTGAAACAGGGAGGTCAGGAAGGGGGCCAGCTGGGCGATGAAAGTGCGATAGAACTCCACAGGGAGCCCATCGCGCCCAGGCACCTTCCCCAACGGCATGGCACGAATCGCCCTCTCCACCTCCACCTGCTGAATCGGAGCAGCGAGTGCATCAACCTGTGCCTGGACCACAGCCGAATACACCGGGGGAAGGCCCAGGTATGTTCGGATATGGGTGAGGTCCACGGGGCGATCCCCAAACAGGTCCGAGAAGTATTCCCCCACCATCCGCAAAAGGTCCTCCTGGGAGGTATGAATGGTACCGTCCTCGCCCCGCAGGGCCATGACCTCCCGACGCTGAACCCTCTCCCTGCAAGTCCGAAAAGGGTCTGGAGTGGCGCCCCCACCGGCCGCCCCTCGAAGCATAGGGAGGCATGGCGATCGTAAAGCAGGCCACGGAGCTGGACGCGCACCTCTTCAACCTCCTCCCGCGCTGCCCCTCGGGATACCAAACGATCCAGCGACCTCCGGAGGACAGTGTAAGTGAGGTAGCGGGATCGAGCCATAGAGGTACCCCGGGAACGGAAGAGTTGTCGGGCACGCGTCTTCACCTCATCCCACCAGGCGCCACGGGAAGGAAAAACACTCAGCAGGGTCTCCTGGTCTGCGAGAAAGGCCAAGAACTCCTGGACCACCTCTGATGTTGCCAACAACTGCACATTCAGTCGCCACAGGCCAGGACCCCTGCTAAGCTCCTCGTGGTTGGCCAGGAAGGACACAGAGAGGACGCGGTGGTCCGAAAAGTCAACCGCCTGCAACTGCGGAGGGGAACACTCCACCCGGGCACTCACATATATCCGATCGATACGACTCCTGCAGGTCCCATGGTAGTAGGTGAACCCCGGCGACCTAGGAAAGGCCCGGTGGAAAACATCCACGAGGTCAGCCGTCCGGGTCATCTCGGCCAAAAAGAGGCCCTCGTAACTGGGTGGGCAACGCTCCCCCCCTCGGTCCTGCAAAAAGGTGGTGGTGTTGAAATCCCCGGCAAGGACCACCAAACGGGAGGTGGGTAAGTAGGGGCGGATGACCCCAAACAGGGTCTTCCGCCCCAACTTAGACTGGGGCCCGTAGACCACCACGAAACGAAACCGATGGGGCCCGCAGTAGCCGTCTAAAAGCAAGCACCGGCCCTGCTCCAGTTCCCACACGTACTGCACCTGAAATCGGTTGGACGTGAACAAAACCGCCACTCCTGCATAGGGCTGTGCCGCAAGGGACCAGTATGAAGGGCCCCACCTCCACTCTCGCTTTGCCCGATGAAGGCTAGCGAGCGAGGTGAGTCTGGTCTCCTGCAAGAAGATGACATCCAGCCCGCTCGTAGAAAGAAAATCATAGGCCGCAGCCCTCGCCTGGTCTGTCAAAATGCTAGCCACGTTGATAGTGGCGCACGAGAAAGCAGGAGTGCACGCCATACCTATTTCTTGTGTAGTGACCCCTTCCTCCTCTTTTCCCCAACCCCGGGATCCCCTGAATCCCGCTTACAGGAGATGCCCGCAAGCTGAAATAACTCCTCCCGGTCCACGTCGACCACCTCAAGGAGCTCCCCCTCCTCCTGTTCGACCCAGTCACCCCAGCGGGTGCTGGCGCCCTCGGGACCACCAGGCAAAGCTGTCGCGAGGGCAAGTCCAGTCCCCACGGAACGAGGGGGCAGAGACAGGTCAGGGGTCGGAGGAATGACCTCCTCCGTGGGGTCCACCACCGGTGCCTCCTCCCCCTTCCCTTCCCCAGACAGAGACTGAGACAACAAAACAGTGCCCACCCTGGCGGGGGAGGCCGGGGCGGCCGGGTCAGCAGGGGGCCCCTGAGAAGGCCCAGCACCCAGCTGTGGAGGCAAACGCCTGTCCTCCCTCACCCTCCCCGGTAGCTTTTCCAGGGCCACTACCGGAGGCCGGGAGCCAGTTTCCACGCTCTTCGGTGGACCCTGACTGCGGCGTGCCCTCGGGACCTTCTGAGGCCGCCGCTGAGGAAGAGGGGCTGTCTCCGCCGCTAACCGCACCGAACGCCTCACAGGAGGCCCTGCCTCCACAGGCAGGCCCTTATCTGCCTCAGCCACATCAGCAGCCAAGAAGACGAAACGATTGACGTCCAACACGGGCTCTAACTCCAACAATGGGGAGGTCTCCCGTTTCTTCCTCTTGGACTTGCCACCCTTGGAAGAGACGGTAGTCCATTCCTCAGGCGGCACCACCCGCAACCCCTTCTCCTGTTGTGCACCAGCAACCTCCACCACATCAACCCTCTCCTCCATCCTACCCGACTCCCCTCCCCCTGGTGGCTCCCTCGGCTCAATGGACTCCTCTGCACTAGGGCCCCCGGTCTCCTCCTGAGGGAGAGGGGCCTCTACAGCCTCCTCCCGCACAGGAGCCCGAGGTGGAGTGACGGCAACCCCCCCCGGTCCATTGTGTGACGCGGAGGGGCAGCGGGCAAAGGGGTGGCCCAACTCCCCGCAAAGGTTACACCGAATTAGCAGACACCCGGCCGAAGCGTGACCCCGTCCACCACAATGGGTACAGACCTGCTCGGGACAGTTCATGCTCAAATGGCGGAATGAGCCACAGCGGTGACACTCGCGGGGTTGCCCAGGGTAATAGCACAAGATGCGATCCCGACCGAGGAAACCGGCCGAGGGCACGTGCTGCACCACGTTTCCCACCTCACGCAAACGGATCCTGCCCTTCCACGACCCGTCCCACACCCCTAGGGGCCCAGCGCCCTTAACCAGGGGTGCGAGAAGCACCGCATGGCGCGACAACCAAAACTGGATGTCCTGCCCTGGGAGCGACTCATTCCTGGATAGGATGGTCACAGGTACCGTCCCCTGGCGAGAGATAGGCACAACACGAAAGTCAGCCCACCCTCCCTGCCCCCTCTGCTGCTGGTATCGGTCCCAGAAAATCTCCAGCCCCCGTCGCAACATGAAACTAACATCATATTCAATGGTGTTGTTCATGTGGATAAAGGCGTAGAGATCTCCTGGGAGAAACCCCAGCCCAAGGACCATCCTCAAGACCTGTTCCCTGGCTGGAGGGGACCCCTCCCCAGCCCATCGGATCTGCGCCACGTTGCGCCGTCGGACCTCACCCCCTATTCCCCTTTGAAACCCTCCCCCTCCCCCTCCTCCTTCCCCTCCTACGGGACCATTTCCCTGCATACCTCCCCTCCCCCCACCCTCCCCCGACGTCCCCGGAGTGGTGCCCGACCCCTTCAGAGCCTCCGCAAAGGTACGGAGGGGGAGCCGACCCCCCAGCCCTCATCCCCCGCCCTTCTGGACGTTCTCCTCCGTCCACCTGCGGGGGAACCTGTTGCCGGACCACAGGATCCGTGATCTCCTCACTTGGAGCAACCTGAGGACTGGGTAGGGTCAGCTCCGCAAATACAGAGTCCGGGATGCTCTCCCTTCCAGATCCCTGGGTACCACCGAGAACCCCTGGATCATCCCCCGTCACCACCGCCTGATGTTGAAATGCAGCAAAGGCCCCAGGAGGGCCCGTCGGAGTCTCCAAAGCCAATTTTAAAGCGGCACAAACCTGGTTCTCGTTAATACCCAGGGAACCGGAAAACCCCCCCAAACTTCCATCCTGCTTCTCCGACCCAGCAGAAGGCTCCTGGGTCTCGGCCACCACTACCGGGGATGAACCCCGCTCCCCTTCAATCCCGGAAGCCAGGGGAACCATCCTCTCCCTCACTCCCCCTTCTAACATCCCCTTCCTTCCATCCTGAGCAACCTCCCCCTCCTGCCCCACAACAAAACCTGTCGTCCGCTCCCCCTTTCCCTCCGCCATACTCTCCACCAACCCACCGTCCTCCACTCCCTGCATGGCCACCGCCAACAAGGCAGGACCATCTCGGGACAGCGGGGCAGATCCCTGCATATCAAAACCCCCTAAACAGCCACCCCCCTGCCCCTCTGCCCTCTCAGGTCCTACCTGGTCGTCGGTGCCAGCCGTGGCACAGGGATCCAGAGAAGTCCGGCCGGTAGCCAAGGCTCCAGCAGGGAGGGCGGACACCCCCCTGCGAGCCAGGCCCACCTCAGCCATGCCACCAGACAGGATAGACACCGGTGCATCCCGCTCCGCTGATCCAGAACTCAAAGATAGTGGCCCCCTATCTTTCCCTATCCCTTTACTCATGCCTTTCCGGCGCCAAACAGCCACCTCAGGGAAAGCCGGGCGGCCATCCCGTAACTGTTTGAGCACCGGAAAAACATCCACATTAGGGGGGGCCGAACTTTCAACCTCCCCCCCACCTAAAACCATGGTAGATTGTACAGTCCCTTGACGCTGCAGATCCAGACAGGGAATAGACAAATCAGCCACCCTCCGGATTTCCACAGACTCAGCAGGCTCAAAGGACGGGGGGCAGCCAGTCTTCAGGCTCCTGGCCACATTGAGAGAGGGCTCAGCCAAAGCAGATGAAATGCTGCTCCGCGGGATCGTAGAAGGCATCCCCGAAGCTGCTGTTGCTGAATCCAATCCCCGACAGGAGGGAACAGCAGACAAACCCCTACTAGGCAGCACCGATTCCCCTCCGACAACAGGCCTTCCGATGGGGATCCGGTCTGCATTCCTGGAACCGTGCCGGTGCTTCAGTGACAGGAGAGGAGAAGGAGAAGTAGCAGTGACACACTTCCGGGTTTTCCCGGAAGTGACCTCATGATCTTCACGGCGGCCATCTTTGTAGTCCGAAGTATTGGGAAAACACCCCTGAACGACATCCCGCATCGGGGCTCCCTGCTCTAGACCAGTGCCGCTCTCTACAAGCATCCCTCGGTGATCATGCTGCCAGGAATCTTCTGCCTCTGGATTTGTGTATGACGCTGGAAAATGGGTCTCAGAAATCCGCGATTTTTGGGGGGAAGGATATCACCGGGCCCCTCCCTGACAGTGCTGCAAACAGAGCTTTCTGGACAGGGAGCCACTATACCAGCCCTTGGAGGTGGGACAGCGACCGGACCAGGGCTCACAAAGTGGGCAACTCTCCTTCCAGTCCGATGAGACGTATTCAGGTAAGGGTCCTTGGACCATCTATCCTCTTCTCCCCTCGCCGGGGCATGATAGGAAAAGGGCAGACTATGAGAATGGGAAGTCCCATCCATCCAACCTACCCCCGGGGGCCCCCCCTGAACTGCTCCCTGTACTGCCCATCTATCATAGGCCTGATATATTTCTGTGAGGGACCCACAACCCTGCTGCTTGAGGTATATTATTTCTCGGTTTTTGCCCTTCAAGGCCCGCTTCACCCCTTTCCAATAGGTGACATAGGCCACCCATTCCTCCCCGGAAATGGTGGCCTGCAGGCTCTCCAGGTGGGAGAGCTGGGCTCGCAGCTGGGCCACCTCCTCCTGGAGACCCCGAAGCCGTCGCACCGCTGCTACAATTGCCTCAGGGGCCCTAGCGGGCTGCTGGTAAGAAGGCAGGACCGACCCCTCCCCCTCATCCTCACTGGAGGAGGTAGAGGCCTCCTCCAGGACCCGAGGTGGAGGGGGGAACCCACCTCCCTCAGTACTACATTCCACGGTCCTCCAGGGTCTCCCCAGGGCCTCTCCCTGCTGCCACCCAGCCTCCACACCATGCCTGGGGAGAAGACAGGAGCCTCCTCCCTGGGGTGGCGGGCCCATACCTCCATACCTGTGGGTCCCTCGGTCCTGGCCAAGTGCAGTCCTACTGGGGGAAGCCCCCTCCCGGGGTTCCAGCTGTTCCAGGTTACGGGTTCCGCCAGCCACTTCCAAAATAGGAGGCCCACCCGGCTTGGCAGGCCTCTGGGCCTGGGCCTCCCCCTCCGGAGGCGGCCCAGGTCCCGACATCCAGGCACGAGCAAAGAAACAGGAACCTCTCCCTAGCAGGAGCTCTGCTCAACTGAGCCTCTCAATGCTGCAGCCAAACAGGAAGTGGGAGGAGCTGCCACTCGTGGGGCTGCAGAATCCTGCTCAACCTGTCGGCCAGGTAGTTTTCCTGGCCAGGGAGGTAGACAGCCTTGAGGAGCATGTTGTGCTTGAGGGCAAACAAACAAAGGTCCTGTGCTTCCTGGCAAAGGAGCCTGGACCCAGTCTCGCCCTGTTTGTTCACATAAAACATGGCTACCTGGTTGTCCGTTTGAACCAGGACAGATTGATGAGCCAGGGCTGGAGAGAAAGTCTTGAGGGCCAACCGAATAGCCCTGAGTTCCAGGAAATTGATTTGCTGTGCGGCTTCCCAGGGAGACCACAGGCCCTCGGTGCACTTGCCCAGACAATGAGCTCCCCAGCCCTGCAAGGAGGCATCTGTGGTCAGCACCACTGTGAATCCAGGAATCTGAAAAGGCACCCCTTGCAGCAGATTGGGTGGATGGAGCCACCAGCTGAGGGACTTCAGAAATTGTCTGGACACCCTTATCCTGTCTCTGAGGCTGCCTGTGGCCTGTAACCACTGAGACCGAAGACACCACTGTGCAGGCCTCATAGAGCCTGGCATTGGGGGTCACATGAACTGTCAAAGCCATGTGGCCTAGAAGCCTCAGGCAGAGTCTGGCAGAGATCAGTGACCTGCTGAGAAACTGACTTGCCAAGCTTATCAGCCTTTGGGCTCTGTCTTCGGGCAAGAATGCCTTTGCCAAAAGAGTGTCCAACCTTGCCCCTATGAACTCCAAGTTTTGTGATGGGAGCAAAGTGGACTTTGCGAAGTTTATGACAAACCCCAGGCTTTGAAGAAGAGCAATAGTTCTGAGAGTGGCTTGTCTGGCCTCCTGGCATGTCTGACCCCTGATGAGCCAGTCGTCCAGATAGGGGAAGACAAAGATACCCTGATTTCTCAGGTAGGCCGCCACCACCGCCAGGCATTTGGTAAAGACCCTGGGAGCGGAGGTGAGGCCAAAAGGCAGTACTCTGTACTGATAATGGTTTCCTCCCACAATGAACCTGAGGTACTTTCTGTGGTCTGGATGAATGAGGATGTGAGTGTATGCATCCTTCAGATCTAAGGAGTATAGCCAATCTCCCTAATGGAGGTAGGGCAGAAGGGTTCCAAGAGTAAGCATCTTGAACTTTTCCTTCTCCAAGAACTTGTTGAGGTTTTGGAGATTTAGAATAGGTTGAAGGCCACCGGTTCTTTTGGGTACTAGGAAATACCTGGAGTAGAACCCTCGGCCTTGCAAGTGGGGAGGCACAGGCTCCACTGCCCTGTCCACCAACAGACCTTGTAGCTCCTGAAGGAGAAGATCTGTGTGCAGGGGAGGCCTTGGAGGCTCCCCTGGAAAGTATGGAGAAGGCAGTTGCTGGAAGTGTAGTGCATAGCCCTTGTGGACTATTCTTAACACCCAACTGTCTCCAGTGATGAGTGGCCACTGGTGGGCAAACAGAGCGAGGCGACCTCCTGTGCAGGGTTGGGAGAGCAGGGACGGAGAGGCTATGCCTAAGGAGTCAAAAAACCCCACCCTGCTGAGTGGGAGCAGGGGCCGGAGGCTTGGGGGTCCTCTGCCTACGGGGCCCATTACCCTGCCCCTTGGCTTGCTGACCCTGTGGGGCAGCTTGGGCAGCCTGATATTGTGGGTACTGTTTGTAGGCAGTGCCCTTCCTCGGGTAAAAGGACTTTTTACCTGAGCCCTTCTTCTTCTGAGAAGGGGCAGAAGTCTTTCTAGACAGCCTTGTCTGTGTGAGGTGCTCGGTCTCGAGCTGTGCAGCCTTCTCGGTCATGGGCTTACCAAAAAGGTTTTCACCTCGGCAAGGGACATCGACCAACTTGTCCTGAACCCATGGCTCGAGGTCCGATGACTGCAGTCATGCCTGGTGTCGAGCCGCGATGCCGGCTGCCGCATCACGGGCCGAAGCCTCGAAGCCATCGTAGGCAGCGCAGGACATAAACTTAGAGCATTCCCGGATCCCCGAGGACAAGGACTTGAACCTCTGCAAGGGTTCCCCGGAGAGACCAGCAGAGAACCTGGTCAGCTCCTTGGCCAGGTCTCGCAAGTACATGCCCATGTACAGCTGGTAAGACTGGACACGGCAAGCAAGCATCGAGCCCTGGAAGCACTTTCTACCAAAACCATCCAAGTTTCGTGCCTCCCTGCCAGGGGGCACCGCGGAGTGCATCTTCTGACTTTTCAGGCGATGCATGGCCGATTCCACCACCATGGAATGGTGTGGTAGCTGCGCCTTCTGAAAGCCCGGACTCTTCCGGAGTCGATAGATCGAATAGACCCGCTTACTTAAAACCGGCGCCGAGGCCGGTGCCTCCCACATCTGGAAGAGGAGCCGTTCCAGCATCGGAGGAACTGGGACAGTAAAGGCCTCCTTCGGAGGAGAGTCGTACTGCAGGGCCTCGAGCTCCTCGGCTCGAGGCTCCTCCTCAGGGTCCGCAGGGATAGCCAACGCAGTGGCCATATCCCGAACGAACTCCGAGAACCGGGTATCCTCCGGAGGGGATCTACTCCGGGGCTCAGACTGCGGTGAGTCCGATGGGACGCACCGAGTCTTGAAGGTGTTGGGGGACTCCTCATCCTCCGTCTCCCAGGCGGACTCATCCGATGAGGAATCGGGGTCCGACCTCGCGGGGCCTGCGAGCACCCGCCCCGATGCCGAAGGCACCGGCGTCGACGCCCTCGGTCCCGAATGGGAGGTCGAGGGAGACCGCGACCGAGGTCGACCTCGAGCCTTTATGGCCTCGAGTATCGGCTCGGTCTCCGGGGTCGACTTCGATGTCGATGTCCCGGTGGTCGGGGCAGATGCACCAGACAGGCTGGCCATCAGTGCCCGCTGCTGTTCCATGAAAGCAGACAATCTGCTCTCCAAGGCTGTCAACCTGAGACCCAGCTCAGGAGATTCAGCAGCTCCCGACTCGGGCCTCGGCGGCGCCGGGCCCGACGTCGGCTCCCTGGGAGGAGAGTCCACGAGGACTACAGAGCTTACGTGTCCAGCAGACTCCGGCTCCAGTCGAGGAACTTTGGAAGGCTTCTCCTGTTCCACAGGCCCGGGGCGATGGTCGGGGGTCTGAGACCGAGCTCTCGAGGAACCCGGGACCTCTTCCGATGATGCCCTCATGAGCCGCTTCTTCCTCTTGCGTTCCCGGTCGGGGGACCCCCTGTCCGAGGAGCCACGACGGTGCTCGGGATCCGACTCCCGAGATGTCGAGGCCTCAGACGAGGTCCGGGCCCGGCCAGAGGCCGAGTCAGAAAAAAGCCTTTCCTTCTGGTGCTGACGATTTTGCAGTGCCTTGGAAGACATTTTCCCACATGGTCCACACGTCTTAGGGTCGTGATCAGGACCGAGGCACCGAAGGCAGCAGTCGTGTGTATCGGTGAGAGACATCAGTTTCTTGCACCGATCTCACTTCTTAAAACCGCTGGAAGCCATCGGGGAAAAAAAGAGTCCCCGTGAGGTTAAAGGACCGGCCTTCCAGGGAAAATGAAAAAAGGGCGCGAATGCCAGCCACTAAGGGCAAAAAACGAAAAAAGAAGATCGGGCTCGATATCGGTGTACCAAACCCAGCGGGAGGGGAACCGACGTCGAACCGGAGAAGAAAAAATGGCGAAGAATCGCAAAAACGTCAACAATTTTCCGGGATGACTAGGACTCACGTCCGGTGGGCTTAACGGAAAACGAGAGACTGAGCAAAATGGCACCTTTAGGCGGGAAGGGAACCATGCATGCATGCATGCCTGCATTCCCAAAGGCTTTCATAGAAAGCTGGGGAGATGCTCCGCAAGGGCTCCATCGACGTCGATGTCACCCATATGTGAGGACTGACTTCCTGCTTGGTCCTGGAGAAAAATACTTTCAAGAACAATTGCAGATTTGTTTAAAAAAACATGTATGCTAAGATATACATAAGTAGTGGACAAGAGAGTGAGAAGCATCAGGATCCAAAAGCGGCTTCAAAGAGGTGGGGTTTTAGCCTGGATTTGAATAAGGATAGAGAAGGAACCCAGTGCACAGACTCAGGTAGTTTGTTTCAGGCATAAGGAGCAGCAAGATGGAATGAATCAAGTCTGGAGTTGGCAGTGGCAGAGAAGGACACAGACAAAAGGGATCTGCCAGAGGAGCGGTGTTCCCAAAGAGGGGTGTAGATTGAGATAAGAGAGGAAAGGTAGTGAGAAGCCACAGAATGAATGCACTCGTAGGTCAGTAGGAGAAGTCTGAACTGAATGCGGAAACTGATAGGGAGTCAGTGAGTGACTTGAGAAGAGGGGTTACAGGAGCATAGCGATACTGGTGGAAGACAAGCTGTGCAGCTGATTTTTGAACAGATTAAAGGGGAGAGAGATGATTCAGAGAGAGGCCAGCGAGGAGCAGGTTACAATAGTCAAGGCAGGAGGTGACTACTGAGTGGATAAGGGTCTTAGTAATGTGAGTAGAAAGGAAGGGATGAATTTTGCTGATGTTATAGAAAAAGAAGCGGCAGGATTTGGCCATCTGTTGGATGTGCCCAGAGACAGAGAGTAGAATCAAAGATGACCCCAAGATTGCGAGCTGAGGAAATGGGGAGGAGCATAGTGTCATCCACAGAAATAGAGAAGGGAGAAAGGGGGGAGATGGGTTTAGGGGGAAAAAGGAGGTCAGTTTTGGCCATGTTAAATTTCGGATGGCAGTGAGACATCCGGGCAGTAATGTCGGATAAGCATGCAGAGATCCGGGACTTGATTCCTGGAGAGTTTTCAGGCACTGAGAGGTAGTTGTTAGAGTCGTCAGCACAAAGATGGTACTGAAAAACATGGAAGGAAATAAGTGCACCAAGGGACTGAGTCTAGAGAGAGAAAAGTAGTGGTCCCAAGACAGAGCCTTGAGGTACATTGACTGAAAGCAGGATGGAAGTAGAGAAGGATCCACTAAAAGTGAGCTGGGAAAGATAAGAAGAAAACCAGGACATAACAGACTCCCTAAATCCAAGCGAGGACAGGGTATTGAGGAGAAGATGTTATCAACAGTGTCAAAGGCAGCAGAAAGGTCAAGAAAGATGAGAATCAAGTAAAAGCCCTTGGATTTGATGAGGAACAAGTCACTGGAGACTTTGGCAAGAACCGTTTCTGTGGAATGTAGAGGACAAAAGCCAGACTGCAGTGCATCCAGAAGGGTTTGAGAGGAAAGAAAGTCAAGACAGTGATGATGAACTGCTTGTTCAAGTACTTTGAATCAAAGGGGAGGAGAGAGAGTGTCCGATAGCTGGAAGGACAGGCAGGGGTCTAGTGAGGACTTTTTGAGGAGGGGTGTGATCAGAGCATATTTGAAGGCAGTGGAAAGCAATAGGTTAAGGATATGACAGATGGAAGGGATGATGGCAGAAGGAATAGAGTTTAGTAGATGGGTGGGGATGGGATCAGAGGAACAGGTAGTCAATTTGGAGGAAGAGAGAAGATTTGCAGTTTCCTCCTCAGTGATTTCAGTGACAGAAGGTGAGGGAAGGATTTGGGATTGAAGAGTAGGGGAGGAGGTGGAGGTGAACCTGTGGAGAATTCAAGGCTAATCTTTTAGACTTTGACAGTCAGCCAAGGTCTGGGTAGATAGTGGAGGAAGGATTGGGGAAGGAGGGACTTTGATGAGAGAGTTAAGTGTAATAAAAGAGACACCGAGGGTCAGAGGCAAGAGAGTTAGTCAGATGGACATAGTACTCTTGCTTGGCAAGTGCTATAGCTGACTGAAGAGGTTAGCATGAATTTGAAATGTAGTCAGCAAGGATAGTTGATTTAAGCCAAAGGTGTTCAGCTGAGCAGACACAATAATATAGGTAGCAGGTTGTCGAGGACAGCCAGGGTTGAGGAAAGGCCTCAAAGGGTGTGGAATTAGAAGAGCAAGGGCATCCAAAGCAGAACAGAGTATAGTTTTACAGGAAGATGCTGCCTTATCAACAGACACAGATGACATAGTAGAGGAAAGAGGTGATAAGACAACAGTGGAAAGAGCTGAAGGGTGAATAGTGTGAAGATTCATAAATATGTTGGTGGAGATCGGGTGAGACCAGGATGGGGGGTGGCTAAGGTGAAGGTTAGCAGGTGATGGTCAGATAAGGTAAGAAATGAGATGGAGAAGTTTGGAGGGTGAGCAGTTGGAGAAGACGACGAAGTCAAGGAAATGACCATGCTTGTGAGTAGGAGCAGTAGAGCACAACTGAAGGTTGAATGAGGAAGTTAGGGAAAGGAACTTTAAGGCATAAGAGTCATAAAGTCATCAACTTGGATGTTAAAATCCCCAAGAATAAGTGAAGGGGATGATGCATCCAGAAAGGAGGAGAGCCAGGAGTCAATGTCTGTGAGGAAGGTAGAGGTAGTCTTGATGGGAGGTTGATAAATTACAGCTACCTAAGAGAGGTAGTGAAGTAAAAAGACTGATAGCGTGGACTTCAAAAGAAGCAAAGGAGTTAGATGGAGGCAGGAGGGGCTGAAATTGGCAGGACTGAGAGTAGAAACCTAACACTGCCACCATGGCTATTGGGCCGAGGTGTATGTGAAAATAGGTAACCTTCATGACAGAGGGCAGCGACTGAAGCAGAGTCTTCAGGGAGACGCCAAGTTTCAGCAAGAACCAGGAGATTCAGAGTATTAGAGATAGAGGTCATCAATGAAGGCAAGTTTATTGGAGACAGAATGGGCATTCCACAAGGTGTATGAAAAAGGGAGAGAAGAGGGAGAAAGGAGAGGGATATGAACCAGATTTGAGAGGTTACATATTGATCTGCCTTGAGAGTCTGAAAAAAATCTAGGGAGGCCAGGGTTAGGAACTCCATGTGAGAGAAGAATCATCAGCAGAGAACAGGGGAGAGAGGAAGAGGCATGATGGAAGCGAGGGTGATGTTTCCTCAGAGATAATGGAGAGAGGAAGAAAATGATGAAGCTCAAGGGCAGATGATACTGTAGAAGATAAAATGGAGGGGAGGGGAGGACAGTAAGGAGTGGGTAATGAGAAGTAGGACCATGGAATTGTTGGAATAAGGGGAAAAGATTAGGGAGAGTTAACATCAAGAATACAAAGTGATGTGGAGTCATAGGAAAGGGAGAAGAGATGAGAATGCAAATCAGCAGAGATACAGGTAGAGAGGGAGGAGAGAGATCCTGGTGGGTTCAGGTGCACTTGAATTATTGCATCAAAGAGCAGAGGAAGGCTATGAAAGAAAGTTAAGCCAAGGATGGGTGCGTAATAAAGTATTAAGAAGGGAGAGAGCACTGCAGAGAGCAGGAGCTGAGTAAAGGGCAGACAGAACACACACAGAGAGAAGAATATATAAACAAATAACAAGCTAAATTCTAAACAGTCACAAGAAGATGCCTGAATAGAGCATAAAAGGTAGCAGAGGCTTGTGATGAAGGTGCTCAGCAGCTCATGTGCTAAGAAAGGTAAGCTTCTAACAAAGCCCAGCAGGAGGGGGAGGGGCTGGCCGAGTGCTGACGGCAGGTATATGAAAGCAGGCAGATTCCAGAGAATATTGAACTGCTGTATCTGTTTTTCTAAATACTCATTTACATGTGGATGCCATTTTCATGTGTAAATGCTGATTTTATATGTGGAAATTCCAAATAAGGCTGCTGAAAGAACTCCCATAATGTTTCATGATGTGAAAAATTATGATTTGAAAGGGGGGAGGGTTTTATTAATATCAAGTGATATGGTTGATCTCCAGCAAGGTTCCATAAAAGCCAGGAGTTATTGGATAAAATAAATCATTGTAACACCAATCACCAAAGAGGAAATCTGAAAATTCAGAGAAGAAAATATTACATATAGTACATGGCAGCCTGTTAGAATAACATTTTTGTTGTACAAAGAAAAACTTGACTTTTTCCTCTGACACTGGCAAGGTTTGCCCATTGCACATCTATCATGTGTTCTGTAGGGGGTTTTTAATACTCTTAGGGGTCTATTTCAGTGTTTGACAAATCCCAGGCAGCAGGTCACCATGGTGCCTAGAAATTTCGCTGTGGTGCTTGGGATTTGACTGCCCAAACATCCTACCTCTGCCCAGGGACGGCACTACCATTAGACGAACTAGAAGCCAGCAGCGGCTCAGAAAATGCGAAGCAACGCTACCCTCAGGTCGCTGGCGCTGCCCCCGTGGTCCGTGTGCTTTACAATGCCTCTTCCACCCCCTCCAAAGCAGACTTCAAAACCGGAAGTAGCATCAGAGCAGGGCGGAAGAGGCATTGTAAAGCAAAGGAACCATGTGGGCAGCATCGGTGACCTGAGGTAAGCGTTGCCCCGTGTTTACTGAGACACTGCCGCCACTGCTGGCCCCAGAGAGGGGCGACGGCAGTGGCAGCAGCAGGATGGAGGGATCCATCTAGGGTGCCTCCAGTCCTTGCACCAGCCCTGCCTCTGCCACTGCTGAGCTGTTCTTCCTGCACACTTGTAGCTCTCGTTCAGCCTGAGCCGTTTGGTGCCAGGATTTTCACACTACTTTTGTAAGACCACTGCAGGATTTTAGGCACAATGCTGCTCAAGTCTGAGTCACACAGGCGTAAGAAACATTAGTGTCGGCATCAGAGGAGAACTGGGAACCAACAAGGATTGACTGAATTAGACCAGTTGGGGGTGAGTGACTGGCAGACTGGCTGAGGGTGTGAGTGCTTGGATGAAGCTATTGAGAGAAAAGGTGGAGCAACAATGCATTAGAGGACAAATGTTAAAAGGAGGCACCTATTTTAGGCACTAACACCACACAAAAATGCCAGGATTGTAGTCATTTACGTACATAATGACCTCTTATAAAATACTGACCAGCGGAAATGTGGTACCAACGTTCACTATGGGTATGCACAGTGGCAGTGTTTGGGCAGAGTGTGAGATGTGAATAAGTATGTGTATTGATTATAAAATATAATAATTTATGTGTATACTTGCAGAATGTACGCATAGTTCATTTATATCAGCTCTAGAGGTCATATAAATGATTGCACTTTAACTTAAGGCATATTATCTGCCACGTCCGCTGATGTTATAAAGACAAGTAGGTGAGTGCTACTCACCTTTATAAAATGGGCTTAATTTAGGAACATTCAGGCATGCTGTAATTAGGCACTCTTTTATAAAACTACCCTCTAAAGGCCTGATTTAGTAAGCATTTTCCCCTATAGTAAAACAGGCCCTAAAGCAGCTGCAGCAGCCTTTGAAGAGGGAACACCCAAAAACTTAGAAGGGGGTAGGAATATGCACAGGCATTTGATTAAATTTTGTTTTTTCACAAATATTTCCTGATTTTAGAGTGTTTTTTTGGTTGATTTCACACATTTGTTTTTTAATAGGGAATTTTAGTGCATGCTAAATTGATTTAACATGCGCTAATTAATGAATTGAGGTGCAGTAAGTTGATTAGCGTGTGTTAAAAAATCTAGTGTGCGCTAAATTGATTTAAGACACACTAATGAATGTATACCCAGGAGCCAGCCCCTGGAGAGAACTAAACTCTTCCACTGACTCTTCTCACCCCATTCTTTTAGTTTCTGTGAGGATGACCAATAGAGCTCTCTTCCACTGGCTCCCTAATTTTTTGAGCTGGGGTCCTAGATCCAAAGAAAATTTGTCAAGGCCTAGCTTATTTACTGAGCTATGTCAGGTGTTTAACACAGGCTTTTAACATGCATTAACAGTTAACTAGCTTTTGACCTCAGTATTAATATGTTGCATTAGCTGCCTCATTAAACATCAAACATAGAATTTCTTACTAAAGGATGGGGGAGTAACAATGAATGGGGAGTGCATCTTGTAGATAATAGGCAAGAAATGGATAGGTATTATTAACACATGAGAACAGACAAAAATTTAGTCTTTGATTTTCAGAGGCAAGAGTATTGGTGTGGGTTTTAAGATTCTAAAGGAAAAGACAGGAGTTAAGTTTGGCTGTGTCTTGGGCAAAGGAAGACTTTCAATCTGAGAAAACACAAAGAACTTCAAGCTTGACTTCTGTCTGTGGACTCTTTCCTTTGCTATATGAAAGCACAGAAAGAAGAAATTCAAGCTCTTTTTCTTTTCTGCAGAAGGTGTTTTTGCCTCTGCTGTACTAGGGCTTCAAAGGGCAGTACCTTTGCACTTAAAAACAATGCTGAGTGGCAAAACAAGTTTTATTTATTTATTTATTTGGCATAAATTTATACACCACTCCTTCCAGCGATCAGAAGCGGTCCTTAGGTGGACAAGACAAGGGAAATATGTACAGCATAAATTTAGGAATACAGTCTGATTAAGGTAGGGGGGGGGGGGCTAACAACCACTAGATCACAGTTATACATTTGATTATTCAATAAATTACAGATTGAGCAACCAGTGAGGTTATAATTGTACATAGAGATCGCAAAAATACATGCAATTAGCAGAGCAATATATACATATAAACTTGTTGGGGTTTTTTTGTTTTTTTTAAATCAACAAAGATGTGATGCATCAATTGAGAAAAAGGTTCCTATGAACCTTATGCTTAAGAGGTAGGAAGGCAGCATGGGAAGATATAGTTGGGATCAGCTAGGTGATGCCGTAATGTGATTGGAACAGGTATGTTTTAAGATCTTTTCTGAAGGTGTGTAAGTCTTTGGTCTGGCGTAACTCGTGAGGCAGCCGGTTCCAGAGCATAGGTGCTGAGTACGTGAATGCTCGGTTGCTCGTCCGTTCTTTGACTGATCTTATGCTGCTGGGAACGCAGAGTGTGTGCAGGTTTGCAGTCCGTCGGCATCTGTTGGAGGGCTGAGTAGTGATTAGGATATCGAGAAATGAGGGAGATATCTTATGGATAATTTTGAATGTCGTTATCAGCATTTTGTAGATTATTCTTGCGGGTATGGGGAGCCAGTGGAGCTCTATAAGAACTGGAGTGATGTGATCTGTCAGACTTTTATTCATAATAATCCTGGCTGATACATTCTGCGCCATCTGTAGGATGTTTAATGTTTTCTTCGGTAGCCCTTGTAATATGGCATTACAGTAGTCAAAGTGGGGAATGATGAGCGCTTGTGCTACTGTTCTGAAGTCTGAGTGGTCAATGATGCAGCGTAAGGGTTGTAGAACTTTCAGCTTGTGAAATATTGCTCTATTTGTTATCCGGAGGTGTTTGTCCATTTTTAGGTCAGCATCGATTAGTACTCCTAGATATTTGATCTCATTTTTTGAGTGATAAGTGTTTCCGTTCAGGGTGATTTATGCAGGAGGTATGAAGTCTTGTTTTCCTGATATGAACATCACTTCAGTTTTTTTGTGATTTATAGACATATTGTTGCATTGGAGCCAGTTTTGCAGTTCCTGTAGGCATTCTTCTAATTGGTTGAACTTGGGATTGTTTATGTCAAGTTGTGTGTACATCATAATGTCATCTGCATATAGATGGTAGCTGATATTATGCTTTTGGAAAATTGTACATACTGGTTGGATGTAGACGTTGAAGAGCAAGGAGGAGATAGCTGATCCCTGCGGTATCCCTTGGGTTTGGGGGAACGGCTTAGCTTGCTCGTTATTGAAGCGTACCTGTTGCATTCTATTTGTTAGGTATGACTCAAACCACTTTATCGGTGTGCCGGTTATACCTATAGTCTCAAGTCTGCGCAAGAGTATTTGATGATGTACTGTGTCAAACGCTGCTGATATATCTATGAATATCAGTATGAACATCTTGTTTTTGTTTTCCAGTCTCTTGATGAGGTTGTCTAGAAGAGCTATGAGTAGGGTTTCGACACCGTGGTGGGGTCGAAAACCGTATTGATGATCGTCAAGGATTTTGTTTTCATCAAGGTGGTCTTGAAGTTGCTGCTGAGTTACTTTCTCGATAATCTTTGCAAGAAATGATATGCTTGATATCGGCCGGTAGGAGGTAGGATCTTCTTTGTTGAGAGATTTATTTTTCAAAATAGGCCTAATTAGAGATCTTTTCAGTTGGGCGGGCATGATACCTTGCTGCAGGGATTGATTGACTATGTGCGCTATTAGATGAGAAATTTTGTTTTTAGTAGATTTGATCCATTCAGCTGGACATGGATCCAGGAGAGATGTCGTTGTATGAAGATTTGAGATGGTAGTTAAGATTAGTTTTTTGTCAATTGTATGGAAAGTAGACCATCCTTCTTTCAAGTTAAAGCTTGTGTTCTTACTGTCAGTCAGCTTTGGGCATGAGGCAATCACATTCAGGGTTTGGAGAGGATGGTTAGGGGGATTAAGTTTAGTAGCATAGTGATCCGCCAGGTCTTGAGCCTTAATTTTTCCATCGCAGTTAAGTTCAGGCAAGGGCTTTGTGAGCGACTTTACTAGGTCAAAAAGCTCTCTGGGTCTGTTAATGGCCTTGTTGAGAACTTTGGTGTGATGCACTTTTTTTGCATTGTTGATCTCATTTTTGTATTTGGCTAGGAGCTCAAGGTATTCCATCTTTTGTAGATCATTCTTGGTCCATCTCCATTTTCTCTCCAACCTTCTTAAATCTTTCTTCATTTTGTGCAGCAGGGGAGTGTACCAAGGTTCTGTTTTTGTTTTCGTCAGTCTGGCTGATGATTTCCATACGGGTTTAGAGTTGTCTTCAATTGTAGAGAACCATTTTTGAGTTAGGTCTTCAATGTCGGTGTTGTCAAGGGTTATGTGTTTATCAAGAGAGCTTATTAGGGTTTCCTTGTTGAGTTCTTGGAATTTTCTTCGTTGTTGATTAGGTGCGTTGTTGATTAGGTGCGTACTGTATCGAAATGTATTCCACTGCAGAAGCATGATACAGTACAACAATATTTCCTGCAATTTTTTGTACATTGTCTATGACAGCAATTGTGAGTTTGTCAGGATTCAGGGCACCTTACTGTAGCCTCTATTCCATTCCATTGTAAACTGTTTGGCCTTGCATTTGGGGAAAGAGTTTAAGTGAACTCATATATTTGTTGGTTGAGGGGAGGTTGGTGATTGCTAATAACACAGGTACACTACCAAAAAACTGCCTCCAGTTTTGCAACTGATTCCTATAGATTTTGGGGTGCTGAATCCAGGAAAAATAGCCAAAATGTTCCATCAAGTCACGTTTTCTTGCAAAATTAGATTTCTTACCCATATAAGGAATGTTCACATAATTTCTTTTTAGCCGACTGCAGTTTATTTTCTTGGCCCAAAATAGAGGTTGTAATGGTTAACTAACTAGAAACACTCCCTCATGATATTTTAGAGTGTTTTGTATTCATTTTATACATTAACAGGACAATTGGGAGGCGGGAGGCTAAATCCAGTACTCGCGCTGGCGCATGTTCTTTCCTGTTCGCCTCGCCTCGTTCGCTCGCTCAAACACGGTGGTTGCGACATGAACGTTCCTGTCAAATTTCAGTTTCTTGCAAGTTCATTATTACCTTTTGTTTGCTCAGTCGTAATCCAGCTTTATTCCGAAGTGGTTCACTACAGTTGTAGTTTGCAGTGCTGTGTATTTGTGATGGCTCACAGAGCCAGAGGTTGCGTCAACTCTCCGGACAGTTTTTGTTTTATTTGTGGGGAATATACCGTGAAAAAGCCGCAGAGGAACATTTCTGCATTTATTAAAAAAGTATATTTCGCCTATTTCGGTTTGAAGTTAGGCGATCAAGACAAACCGTGGGCTCCTCACAAAGTGTGCAAGACATGTGAGGAAGATCTACGCTTATGGATGAAAGGTAAAAAACAAGCATTTCGTTTCGGAATACCTATGATGTGGCGTGAACAAAGAGACCACAGCAGTGACTGCTATTTTTGCTCTTGCATTGTGAAGGGATACAACTTAAAAAATAAGAACGTAATAAGTTACCCCAACCTTCCCTCAGCAATTAGGCCTATGCCTCATAGCAACGAAGTACCTGTGCCTGAACCACCAAAATCTTTGGATCATATTTGTGTGGACGGTTCTGATCATGATGAGACTCATCAGATGGCTTTTCCCGATGAGTCCAGTACTTCAGAGTTTGAAACTGAACCAGATCCGAAACCTGAACTTTTCTCTCAAGCTGAATTGAATGATTTAGTCCGGGATTTAGGACTCCCAAAAGATGCTGCCCAACTGCTAGGTTCTCGGCTTAAACAGAAAAATCTATTGTCACCAGGAACAACTTTTTATTGGTACCGCAACCGCGAGACACAATTTTTGAAGTATTTCAGCAAAGAGGAAGATTTGGTATTTTGCAACGATATATACGGAGTGATGGAAAAGTTTAAACTCAAGTATGATCCTGCTGAATGGCGGCTGTTCATTGATTCGTCAAAAGACAGCATAAAAGGTGTTCTTCTTCATAATGGCAACACATTCGCTTCAGTTCCTATTGCTCACTCTGTTATTCTCCAAGAAAAATACAAGAATTTGGCCCTGATTCTTCAGAAGATTCGTTATGATGAGCATAAGTGGATGATTTGTGGAGACTTTAAAATTCTATCCATGCTATTAGGGCAGCAATCCGGTTTCACCAAATATCCCTGCTTCCTTTGCTTGTGGGATAGCCGGGCCCGCGACCTACACTGGGGGAAAAAAGACTGGCCAATTCGGGAGTATTTGAGACCCGGTGAGAAAAATGTTCTTCATGAGAGCTTGGTACCTCGTGATAAAATTCTATTACCACCTCTCCACATTAAGTTGGGTCTCATTAAGCAATTCATCAAGTCCCTTCCAAAAGATGGTGAGTGCTTTCGGTACCTTTGCTCAAAGTTCCCCCGACTTTCTGAAGCAAAGCTAAAGGAAGGAGTGTTTGTTGGCCCTGATATAAGGAAACTCATTTCAGATGGAGCATTCGCTGAAACGATGTCTGAGAAGGAAAAAGAAGCCTGGGATTCCTTCAAGGATGTTGTTCTCAAATTCTTGGGGAACAGGCGGGATGAGAACTACAAGGATATTGTTGCCAGGATGCTCAATGCCTTCAAAGAACAAGGCTGTAACATGAGCCTGAAAGTCCATTTCTTGCACTCCCATGTGAACTACTTTCCCGAAAACTTGGGGGCGTACAGTGAAGAACAAGGTGAAAGGTTTCACCAGGACATCAAGGACGCAGAGAGAAGGTACCAAGGAAGATGGAACACCACTATGATGGCTGATTTCTGCTGGTTGCTGCTGCGGGAAACCCCAGATGAAAAATACGCCAAGCAGCGCACCAAGAGAAGCATTCGGGGGAAGAAGAAACGGGCCCACCAGGAGATTGATTGACCCAAGAATGACTTTAAAATCTAAACCGTGTTGACAAATATCGTGTTTTTACTAAACTTTGAAATAAAAATTTGCTAGTTATTACCACAGTGTCGGATCTGATTTATTAGAATTTTATTTTCACACCATCGGGTGTTTGTCTTCATGTATTGCAATGGTGCGGTTTGCGTTTTCTATTCTTACATACATACCTGTACAACATTTTTTGCACATTTCTTTGCTTTGCTTTGTGTCTAACCTCGCTCTTATATGCTCAGTGTTTGTGCACATGTATGTGGCTGTTTTAAGTGCAGACAATTTTGCTACCATCACAGTGTGTTTTGTTGACATTACTCTATTCTTATGTGCTGCCTTGTTACAATTTTCTTTATTCTTATTTGAATAACTACTAAACAATTAGTATAAAGAATTCATCCAAGAAACTTTTATCTCGATCGCACTCAATCTGAAACGTTCACCTCAAACTGCTAACCCAATGTAGCAAAAAATCTGTACGTGATGGAGCAAATTGGTTACCAGATTTGGATTCAGCGCACCAAAAAACGTAAAAATCAATCGAAACATTAGAGGCAGTTTAAAAAAAAATTTTTTAGTGTACCTGTGTAATATTTGACCTTGCCATTTCGCCCCACATTGTGTTTGTTCTTCCCTTCCCATCTGTTTCTACCATCCCGCACCTGTATTTTTATGATTAGTCTTGTGTTAAACTTATTGTAATTATCTGTTTCTGTGCTCCCTTTCTAAATCTATACAGGATAAATCCCACTCAGAGTGATATTCACCACCACTATCTGAAGATTTCCATTGAATATTCCTTCTGACCACCTTGGCACTATCCGGATAGTTCCAGGATGGTCCATGGGCAGAGATGAGGCAGAGCCAGCACTTATCCAGATAGCAGTGATTTTCAGTGCCGCTATCTAGATAAAAAGCCACATAACATAAGAGTTTAAAAAGCTGTCGTAAATGCTATGCGGATTTCTTATCCGGTAGTGACTGAATATTGCCACTATCCAGATACCACGCTCAGTGCTGGCACTATCTGGATATTCAGCACCAGCTGCAATTCAGATACTGGCACTGACTACTTGGATGTTAGGTAACCCCTGAATTTATTGGGGATCAGCAGAGGACAAAGGACAATGTTTGATTGATTGGTTGATGTGGTGAGCATGTACGTGTTTGTTTCATCCATTCACCAGTTTTACAATAAGAGACAAGAGCCTGTCTTGTTTATTGATGAGCACGTGTTTCAACGATTTTTCTAAGTTATAATTTTATACTCTCTTATGTTGCATGTATGTCTATGCTACATAATAGCCACTAGAAAAATAACCATGCTTACCTCAGAATTTATGCGCTTACATTTAGTCCTCACACTAACGTCATCTTATTTTATCTTAGGACCTCTGTATTTAATTGTGGAGTATGCTAAATATGGTTCCTTGCGCAGTTTCTTAAGAGAGAGTCGGAAGGTTGGCCCCAGCTATATGGGAAGTGATTCCAATCGAAATTCAAGTTATCTGGACAATCCAGATGAGAGAGCTTTAACGATGGGAGACTTAATTTCTTTTGCCTGGCAAATATCCCGAGGCATGCAGTACCTTGCAGAAATGAAGGTATGTAATTCTGACCTTTGGAAAAGGATTCATGGAACCTACTATAAATTTTCAAGTCATTAAAGAATATTTAAAATACCTTTCACATTAGAGCAATACAGATTCACATCATTCCTTTTCTTGTCTCCAAGCTTGTTCATCGGGATTTGGCAGCCAGAAATGTACTGGTGGCAGAAGGACGAAAAATGAAAATTTCAGATTTTGGCCTTTCCAGAGATGTCTATGAGGAAGATTCCTACGTCAAGAGAAGCAAGGTTAAGGCCTAGATAAGGCACAGTACCACTAAGTAATCTTTCCCCAGTAATGTCTTGCCTTGAAAAGACATTGAAATGAAGCCAATTTATTCCATGAAAATAGTGTGGACAATTTTCAAAGGTTTTTATATGGGTAGATATATTTAGCCACATAAAAACGGCTTTTGAAATGTGTCCCCCTCCCCAGTGGCCAGTGTTGGGAAAAGTGTACACACTATTTCACAGTGTGTGGTGCTTTGACCTGTGAGGTAAAGTGAATGGGACTAAGGGGCCCTTTTATTAAATGCCACTAACCAGTTAATGTGTGTTTTCGTGTATGATAACTGGCTGCGATGAACACTAATGTGAGGGTGTACCAGCTACCAGCTGCCAAAATGAACGTTAACTGGCAATCACGAGCTAATGTGGAGAGTGGGGAGGTTAAGGGTATAGTCTGGGCATGGAGAGCACATTAGCACACAGTCGCCATCGATGTGCCAATTAGCATGCATTAATTGTGCCACATGTTAATGTATGTATTCGGACATTAACTACTGGGAACATGCTGGTCATGCCCCCAGTGGTTACATGGAGGCATTAAAAATGCACGTTAAGTACAACCGCTCCCTTTTGTATAGAAAACCGCCACTGATCGCTAGAAGTGGCGGGATACAAGTGTACACTAAATAAATAAATAAATAAAGTGCAAAACCTTAGTGGGATTTAGTAAAAGTGTCCCCCTAATTCAGGAAGACAAAGTATACATAGCGATTTCATTGTGAAATCACTGCATGTACTTTCCAGCCTGTACTTTCCAAATGTCGTTTCACTGCATAAAAATAGAAATAGAGAAGAGATTGTATAACTACAAGCAGTTAATCTGACCTTAGGGGTGAATAATTAATAGATTGACTACTAAATAAAAGGATAGTGGAGTATCTTGAATTCAATAATAAGCAGCCTGGTTTTACCAGAAAAAGATCATGACAAGGATCTGATCAATTCTTATGAGTAGGTGACCAAAGAGATTGAGGAGAGTGGTGGGGGGGAAAGAGTACTTGATGTGGTATACTTAGATTTTGGTTAAGATTTTGGCATTGTCCCTGACAGGAGACTCATAATTTAATTCACCAGCCCAGGATGGGTTAGAAACTGCTCAAGCAATATAGCACAGAGTTCATCCAAGGAAAGAGGGACTATTAATGGAATGATTAATTGAAGGATGAGTCCTTGGACCAATTTCATTGAGTATTTAGATAAATGATATTGTAGAGAGTGGGCCATCTAACCTGGGAGAATAATATGCATTTCTATTTCGTATAGTACATTTTTGAGGGCATCTCCAGGAACAAGCAGGAATGAGTCTTCACATATGGGTACGTCGGTACCAACGGAATCTGCGCGGGAACGCTCCCCAGCGTCCAATCAGAACGCTTTTGGAAGCATCCCAACACGCCTGCGTGCTGCCTTCCCGCCTTTCCCAACTGCCTCTCCTCAGTTTTCGTTTTTCCGCAGAGCCGGCAGGACGTCCTCCTGTCACCGCAGAAAATTCTTCCTTTATTTTTGTTTTTTCTTGTGGTCGTGTCTACCTTCCCTCGACGCACTGGTACCGCCGGTGTTTTCTTTTTCTTCTCTTCTACAAATATTTCCTTTTGTAGGAAATTTTTTCTTGTTTAGTGCCTGACAGGTTTCGGCCTGCTAGGCCTCTTCACTTTCCCTCAGGGAAATGCTAGCCACTACAATGTGTTTTAACTGTGGCGTTTACAAATTAGTTTTAGACACCCATAATTGGTGCCTTCAATGTTTGGGACCTGAACACCATCCGCTGAAGTGTCCCTCCTGCACTACTATTTCTGCAAGAAGTTTTCAGCATCGAGCTCAACTCGATACGCCGTTCCCCTCAGACCTGAGGGTAGCAGCTACATCTTCTTTTTCGCAGGATCAGGTAACCAAACAAAAGTCTGAAAAGACTAACCAGTCCTCGGGTGGTAGATCTCATCTACATAGAGATGCCTTTGGGCTTGGCCCCGAGGACGTTTTGGCTTTAAAACCCCGTTGGGAGGCTTCTGTCTCCAAAGCATTAACGGGGTTTCAGGTTGTTCCCGGGCTTTTTACCTCGGTGAACATACCTGAGCCATGTCCGGTGGTGGTATCCGCTTTGAGCGGTGCCGGTACCCCGGCATCGGCAATGGTGCTGGATGAAACATTCCACACCGATGATCGCAGTCAAGCGCTCTCGGTATCTTCGGTGCCGCTAGAGCCGCTACCGACCGATCTTCCCACATTGGCCCCGGTACCGATGCTGGTATCCACGTCGGTGCCCTCCAGATATGCACTGATGGACTTGCTTCTTTCGATGCCGAGTCTAGAATCGATCTCTAGTCTGGATGACTGGGTACCGACTCGTCTCGGTACCGATTTCAGACGGTACCGAAGACATTCTACCGATGATCAAGGTCTGCCACATTCGGTTGCCTCGGTACCGATAGTACCGTCACAGACTGATCTTCATATATCGGTGTCTCCGACGGTACCGGTCCCGATACCGGTATCGACATCAACATCGGTGTCGGTACCTCCCATGCTCCTTTCAGCCGGCTCACTTCCTTCCATACCGAGTTTGGAATCGATCCCTAGCATGGACGATTTGCTACCGACCAGTTGTGGTACCGCTTTTCAGCGGTACCGACAACTACCTTTCAAAGATAATTCAATGCTCCACCCCTCCAGATTTTCTATTCTACAGAATATGAATGAACTGGTGGATGCTAGAACTAGTTCTTCAACAGATCTAGTTCTTCCTCCTCTTCCTCGAGGACTCCCCTCTGGGGAGATTTCTTTTCAAGCTTTCCTGCTTGATATGGCCAAGTCACTTGCCATTTCCATACCTGGTCAAGACCCTGCACCAGGGGATCCACAACCTATACAGATCCCCTGTAATCCACAGGAAGTCATTATGTTTCCTTTGCATCAAACCTTGCAGGATCTCTTATTTAGAACGTGGGAAACTCATCTAACGGTATCCCCACCTTCTAGGGCAACTGATCTTCTATACAAGGTGCCCCCTTCTCCAGGTTTTCAAAAGCCTCAGCTCCCTCATCATTCTCTTGTTGTAGAATCAGCAATGAGGCGTGTTAAAAGTTCTAAGAAGCACTCTTCTTATCCGCCAGGTCGTGAGGCTAGGACCTTAGATGCCTTTGGACGTCAAACTTTCCAGGCATCCATGTTTTCAGCAAGAATCCTTTCATATATTTTCTATATGGGATTATCTCTTGAGGAGGTCACAAAAGATCTACTACTTTTGACCCCTTTCCTCCAAGAGCCTAAAAGGGCAGATTTTTCTATGCTAGTCAATCATGCTCAAAATATTTCTAAGTTGCTTACTCGTGCTTCCCTGGACTCTTTAGAGTCTGTTAGCAGAACTTCTGCTATAGCCATAGGGGCACGACGTAGAGCCTGGCTCCAAGCTTCAGACTTGGACAAATGCATACAAGATAAACTGGGAAATGCTTCTTGCACTGGAGAGAATCTCTTTAATAAAGAGACTTTACTCCAGGCTACTCAGTTAACCACTGACACTATTGCTTTCAGAGGCTTGTCTATGCCTTCTTCTATCCCAGTTTGTAGAAAATCTACTAATAAGCTTTGTTCCCTTAATGGGAGAAGGTTTTATCCATCTTCTACCCATCATACAGATGCTCCCAGGCATGGGAAACAATCAACCAGGCTCAGGAAATCACAACCTCAATGGCTTCAGCAAACCCAGCAGCCACAGGGTTGCTGATAGACTCTTCCCTGAATCCTTTTCCTGTTTGAGGTTTGGATCCTGTAGTTTGCTTCCTACCACTACAAGCATCTACATCAGTTCCATCCTAAACTTTACATATGTCCCTCTTAAGGAGACATCCTGACTATCAGCTCAAAGAGCTTCTTAAGTTGATTATGCTTTACAGGTAATACAGTTACTCCTCGTCCTCTGAACTACACAGAGGAGTAACAACTGCCAATAAGGTTGCCATGCCTTTACCTTTGACTTTTTCTCTTGTATCAGCATCTCTCATATTACTTCAAAGATTTACTCCACCGTAAGTCTTCTTTTCAACTCTGCCACTCTTACTAAGACATTTCGTCTGTAAGAGTGATACCACTTTTCTAAGGGCTTTTCCTTAAGCCCCTAGGTTTTCTTTCAGAGTTGTCTCCCCCATGCATTCTTAGTTTTTCTGGCAGCTCTCAGACAATAGTGGAGTCTTACCACTCCTGCTTATGTCTGTATTTCTTTCCCAATCTTGGGACATAAGATTTCTACTGCTGCCCTATCAATAGCTAGAACTGCAGGGGTTCTTACTGGTTAGACCACTGACTTGCTGACCAAGCCACCAGGGCTTGTTCTCCAATTTCAATGGTTCTGGCCTTACCTCTAAGTCCCAGAAGGTTTTAAAACCTTTTCTGGCTATTGTTGCAGACACGTCACCTTATCTTCTATCCTTAGCCTTCCCCAATCCTTGGGCTTGGCGGAGTAGTTCATGATACCTACTGGCTCTTAAACACCAGTTTTTCTTCTAATTAACCTGCAACATGCTCTCTGCATCTCTACGGAGCAGCTCTACACTATGGGGCCTTGTTAGAGAGCACATGATGTCAGATGGTTAGGAAGGGCTTTACCTAGTCATGCCTGCTGGGTTCTCCCTGCCCTTACCATTTTCCATTAAAGGCTTCTTAAATAAATGACACAGGCCTTTAATTAAGAGAATACCTAAAGAATTCTCCAATTCCCTGGGTTGCTTCACATCTCCAGGGGACCCCTTCACCAGGGATGGGTTTTTCTATCAGTATAGACAATCCTTGTCTTGTCTTTTTTCCTTCCATCCTCAACTCTTCATGGAGTAATCCATGTTGAGCACAAGAATGCACTATACCCCTTTTTACCCTCATTAGGGGTACATACGGTATTTTTATTGCATCTTTTCTCCAGCTACCTGCTGGAGTTATGGAAGGATTCAGACTTACTATCTGCAGATTTACAACATCCTCTGCATTTTCCAGGTAGGTCTCCATTCCTGGTTATCCATGGACTAGAGTTCATAGAGGACTCTAGACTTCTCTTGCCAGTGAGAGAACTCCCTGGGCTTCCTATCCATACCCAGGGAGTACAGATTCTCTAACTATCTTCTCAAGCAGATACCTCCCTTCTTGTGGTTAGATAAATCTTTCTCTCTCCACATACCCTATGTGCGGACATGGGTATGTAGACATATATATATATATGTATGTTTACATGTATATGGACATCTGCATGTCTATAACCATATATATATATATATATATATATATATATATATATATATATATATATATATATATATATATATATATATATAATTATATACATATATGAGGGATATATTTCTATTTACCTATCTGTATATTGAAGCGCCCCCTACAGGTTAGGCGGTTGCCTATGTGTAGTGAGCGTACCACTTTATGTCCTTTATCACCTTGATCCCTTTCACTGAGGCCTTTGAAGAATGTAGTTGTGTGGTAATAACCAATACAGCAGAGGGTTTCCAAAAGGTAACAGGATTTTTATTTTTCTACTTATCCAGAGAACATCTTGTCAGCAGTTCATATACTACCATAACATAAATAGGATACTTCTCCATGCAAAAGGAAACAAACTTTACTGCTCAGTCCCAGCACTAGTCATTCCAAACAGCTTGTTTTTAAACACAGCAATAACCCTTGCTTTCAGCCAAGGATATACTCTCAAGTCCCAGCATTGGCACAGCACAAGCCTGTATCATTCAAAGGCTCTGCACAGCACGTGGACTTCCAAGTTTACAAGCTGCTAAACCTTTGCATCATTCCTTTTACAGACGTTAGGCTTCTTCACTTTCCAATTACAAACATTGGCTTTAACTTCCAGCATTCACAGCTTTCCTCTGAGCTTATCTGGCTAGCTCACATTGGTGCTTCAATTAACCACTTCCAGCCGGTCATAAAACTCTTTAAAAGCTTATGGCTTTCCTACAACTTTTAAAACCATACAGCTTTTCTACTTATGACTCACACAGTATGAGCAATCCATTTCAAAGTCAGAACTCTCATTTTCTGAAAGGCATTCCTCTACGTCCATGCTCTCTTCATCTGGTTCAATTAGCACCTGGCTGGCCTCAGCGTTTCTAACGGCAGGTTTTAATTGCTCTATCAATTTCCAAACCTGTTCCCACTGGGAATCCTCACTACGCTGAGTTGCAGGGGAAGGACCTAGGAGATCTTTCTTTCTCAATAAACGTTTTAAAGCTTGCAAAGGGCTCACCTTATTCCCAGCACCCTGTCTTCTCTCAGGCTGTGCCTCTGGTGAAAGCTTCTCCACAGACTCTCTCACAAAGATTCCTTTACCATGCTTTCCAGCAACATTTTCCCCAGAACCAACTCTCCTGTGTTCCCATCCAGCTGTATACTTCTTACCAGCTAGGCTGTCATCAGGGCTCGAGTTGTCTGCCTGTTGCCTGCAATAGGGATCTTGTTTTAGGCTTCTGCTGGAGCACTTTTCCCTTGCACGTGTCCTCCTAATCTCTTTACTTTCTGTAGCTTCAAGAGATTCTCTGCTGGTGTCCAGCCTGCTAGGGGATGCTTCCTCCTCAGAGGATTTCCCTCCTGGACTCCACCCACGGACACGATCTCCTCTTGCTTTCCTTCTTCCTGTTCGTCTCCCTGCTGTTCCTTTCTGTCTTGTGTCTCCTCTGTCTCCTCCCTCTCTGGAAGACTCTCTCTGCTTATATGACTGGGGCTGCCCTATAGCCTCAGACTCCACCCCCAGGCTTCCCTCGTCACCTCCCCTGGTCTCCATGGAGCTAGGGCGTGGCTCACTCTCCCCATCTCTGTGCAGAGAGTTTTTTCCTTTGGTTTGAGTTTTAACCCTTAGACCCCCTGAACCTTCCTTCTGCCCAGAGGTAAAAGGCTGTTTTTTCATATTTTCTTTGGGCTCTAAACCTGTCTCGCCACCACAATATATGCATCGCAATATATGATAGTGGGTAGATATATGTCTATATACTATTTCCATCTGTCTGCCTAGATATATATATACACTTGTACATATATATATATATTCCCCTACGGACTCGACAGATACTTTCTATCCCTTTCCATGCTGTCCCAGCATACTTAGGGTTCTCCATAAACAACCACTTCCTTTAGTAGTTGAGGAGTTTTTTGTACCATGACTTTCAGTTTAGGTACACCTGAAGCCCTCCATATACTTTCCTTTCCAATTAGGAGGGACTTTCTGACTCTTCAGAAGAGGAGAGGCTACAATGTCTCATTACTCCTATCCTTCTTTGTTATCGGATATAGGGATCTTTGAAGCTCCCTTCTCCTATAAGAACTTTGTCCCTTTAAAGTCAAAAGAGCTTCAGTTTTTATCTAATAGGGACTTCCGCGTTTTCCGCAAAGTCCTACCTCATTGAACTACCCCAGTTCTACTGGGATTGTTTCTTCTCACCCTAAGGGTTCTAACCTCAACCTATTTTTTTGTACAGTTATCTACCTCTCCTTACATTGAGGTACTCCCTGGGGATATTCTGTTGGTTCATTTCCACAAATCCACATGAACCTCCATATACCCCTTTACAATATCACCAGGTGAGGTCCATGTTGGTTTATTGCTCTCAATATTACCACTAAATATCACCTGCACAGAGACTCCCATCTAGGCATCCTGTTTGGTCCTGCTATTCCACAGCACATCTTTTTACTTCAACTCCTACCCTCCATCCCTAGGATGCCTGGGGTTTCGATAAAATAGCATGGCTCTCAAATTCGCAACATGCTGGGACTCCTCCAGGCATCTTAGCTTGGGAGTCCCCATATGTGAAGACTCATTCCTGCTTGTTCCTGGAGATAGCACAGTTACTTACCTGTAACAGGTGATCTCTGGGAACAGCAGGAATAAGTCTTCACAACCCACCCACCTCCCCTAGGAGTTGCATTTCTCTATCTCTATCTTTCCCTTTCTCTCTCTCTCTCTTTGTCTCAGCTTTAAAACTTAACTGAGGAGAGGCAGTTGGGAAAGGCGGGAAGGCAGCACGCAGGCGTGTTGGGATGCTTCCAAAAGCGTTCTGATTGGACGCTGGGGAGCGTTCCTGCGCAGACTCTGTCGGTACCGACGTACCCATATGTGAAGACTTATTCCTGCTGTTCCCAGAGATCACCTGTTACAGGTAAGTAACTGTGCTATATATGTATATAGTACATGCATGCTTTTTCTTGTGTGGGTATAGCACATTATTAAAATAAAAGTATGCATATGCTTTCATTTTGCTAATTATTTCAGAGAATTTTTGCACTTACATTTACAACTTGTTGTTTTGCACAGACGTATATTTTCTGGGTTATTTTACATGCATGCATGTGGATTTTCAAAAGTATGTGTATATTCAGACCCCTTTCTAGCCCTTCCCCCAGGAATGCCTCCGCTCAGTTTGGGTAAAGTTGCACATATACAGATTGTACAAATGTAACCTTATGCGCATATTGGACATGCAGTTTAATAAATGCTTACTTCTGTGCACAATGCACATCTTTTTGCATATATACAGCTTTTAAAATTGCTCTTCCTGAGGACAGTTTTCAGATCCATTTATGGATGTATGGCGATTAATTGGCTGTCTGAAAATTGCTGTTCTTCAATGTGGCTAAACCTACAATCATTGTTCCACGAGCCATTCTAGACACATGTTGAGGAGATTCTCTCGGGTGAATATTCTGGCTAGGAGAAGAAAACAATTAAATTATGTTACATTAGCCGATCTATGCACCGAACATTCCATGAATAACATACCTGCACTAGGAACGGGTGCAAATGTCCACTTTGAAAATTGGGGCAAAAGTATTTGTCCCAAAACTCATACTTTGAGAATTGCCTCTCTTCACACATTTCTTAAATAAAGGGGGTGTGGTGTTTACCATACCCATGCCCACTGTTTTAAAACAATCTCATTCTTAAATTATCCAGATTTTTGCACACTCAGCATTTTACTTACAACTGTACAGTGAAAAAGGCCAAATACAAATTGCTTTCAAAACCATTAATATATCCTCAGAAATAACATAAATGTAAGAACAGAAAAGGGCAGAGTTAATGATCTTGTTCGTTTAAATTACCATCTTAATTATCCAGTACTGAAGAGTATTATTCTTCAAGTTCGGGAGGGAGGGGACAAAATTAACTGGACTGAAAATTTCAATTTATGAATATGTTTAATAGCCCAGTTGTCAGCTGTGTTCACTAACATACATTACACATATTGCTAGGATTAGAAAGTCACATCCATAATAAAGAAGCGTATTGCAGCATGTGTGTTGTAAGGTTGTATGCAACAAATATAACTCTTTTCTCCATTAAAACTTCCTCATGTTAGCTGTCTTGTGTTTAGGGTCGCATACCTGTTAAATGGATGGCAATAGAATCTCTATTTGATCACATCTACACAACGCAAAGTGATGTGTAAGTTTGCACTTTTTACTGAGTTTGAATAAAAGTTATGATCATAGCCTTTAAACACTAATACAAACCAGCAATTAATTCCATATGCTATTTTCCAAAGACAGGCAGGTTCATGGAATCTCACATGTAGGCCGTGTGTCCGTGCTCAGTACCAAAAGAATAGACACTTCTAGAGTTTGCTGGAAAAAGAAACCATTTTTCATTGCACATGCAAAAGTAGTTCCTGAGCTGTTGCAACCCTCTATCATCCCTCACTTCAGTTTTTGTCTGCTGTGACTATCAGATGTGTTTTCCTTCTGTGCTGAGAGGTGCTTCTTTCTTAATTCTTTCTTCTTACTTTTTTGTCAAAATTCCTTAGCATTGTCCATGTTTTGTTTTTGTTTATATATATTTTCATTGTTTTACATGTTGTTTTGCATCGTTGGTGTATTTTTACTCCATTTCAGACAGTGTTCTAGCTGGGGAAGTGGCTTATAAATATTTTAAAATAGGTTTTTTGACACCTAAGTTTTTTGACTCTTAGGTTTGTTTGTCATTGTTGCTGAGCCATTTCATAATTATTCAGTATGGTTGCATCCGTGAGTCACCAGATCTTTTTTTTCTTATCTATGAACTATAAAAAGGAAAATCTTGGCATTTTGCCTTGTAACATCCAGTCTACAGAGATCCACTCAGAGGTCTTTTACTGCATAGTCCAGAAAACAGTAAAGGTTGTCCAGTGCACCTACAAGGTCAATTCTCATGCTGTTATTGGAAATTTTCAAGGAAGAGCTGGATAAAATAGTCACTGAGGTCTTCACTCAACACATCAGCTATGTCACAGTCCAAGCAGCAAGCACCTCGATTTAGCTTGATACTTTAATCAATCCACTACCTAGCTCCACTGGTGGTGGAGAACGATTCAAGCAGGAAACATTTCTTGACCCCAGTCTCACTCGGCCCTGATGTTCACCTAACCACACTTTAGATTTATTGAAAGTAGCAGGTCTGAGGAATTTTATTTTTTATTTATTTAAAGTCTTTTCTATACCGAGCTCTTCAATATCAGCTCGGTTTACAAATAACAACAGCTTTTGTTCAAATACGGGTGGCACCCATACTGGACTTACAGAGAACAGGATTGAAACAACTTGGGTTAACAGGGTAAACTATATACAACTATACTACTGTATACAAGCTCTCAGCTACGATAGCTTACAGGGTAACTATATACATGCTCTAAGCTAAGGTAGCTTACAGACTTGGGTTACTATATACATACTCCTGCTAGGAGTTTGGTGGTGCTATTGTGCCGCGCTGGTGGTTTATGCAATGGGTGGATTGTGGTGGCTATCTTGGTGGTTGGGAGTGAGTGGTTGTTGTGAGGTGCCATAATGTTGCAGGAAGAGGTGGTGCTTCAGTGCTTTCCTGAACTTGGAGAGGTCCGTAATGGCACGGATGATGGGTGGAAGGGCATTCCAACACGAAGGGGCATGGAACATGAAGGCTCTCTTTCTTGTTGTCTGCGAGCATTTTGTAATCGTGCTAGGAATGCATAGGGTATTGGCTGTGACTGATCTTCTGGCTCTGTTTGGTGAGGTGGGGTGGATGAGGTCTGTGATGGCAGGGGAGGTGAGTTTGTTGCGGGCTTTGAATGTCAACAGTAGGATCTTGAAAGTGAGTCTACAGTGGATCGGCAGCCAGTGGAGGTGCTTCAAGATTGGTGTTATGTGGTCCCTCCTAGCGGCACCATGTAGTATTCTGGCTGCTGCGTTCATAGCCAGCTGCAGTGGACTGTCCTGAAGTCGTCTGGTTCCAGTAGAGGTCTTAGGTGGCGGATTGATCGAATCTTGAGATACACTGATTTGACGGTGTTATTTATATGGGTTTTCATGTCCAACTGTTGGTCGAGTGTTACCCCTAAGTAGCGGATTGTGGGCTTGCTTTGGAGTTCGGCGCTTCTTACTTTTAGTGTGACTGGGAGGGTGAATGATTGGTCTCTGGATATGAATAGAGCCTCAGTTTTCTTGAAATTTATTCTGAGGTTTTGGGTGTTAAGCCAGTCGGTTGTGACGTCAAAGCAGGCAGTTAGTGATGAAAAGTCCAGCTGATCTGTGGCAAATGGGGTGTAAAATAAGATGTCATCTGCATATATGAGGCATGAGATGCCAAAGGAGCGGGCGATTGCACAGATGCCGAGAGGGAGGATCCCTGTGGGACGCCCTGTCTTTGCTGGAATGCTTCGGAAGTCATGGGTCCAGTCTTCACATGCTGCCATCTGTTTCCGAGGTAAGATTCGCACCATCTCAAGGCCGTGTCTTGAATCCCTTTCTCTGCCAGGCACTCCAATGAGCAGGACATGGTCGACGGAGTCGAAAGCTGCGGCGATGTCAAGGAAGATTAGGGCATAGCCACTTCTGGTTTTGTCCAGGCCGGTGGTCAGGTTTTGAAGAGAATGGTTAGGAGCGTCTTCATGCCGTGTGCTTCTCTGAATCCATGTTGGCATGGGTCTAGGGGCGCAGTGGTCTCAATGTGGTCCTGGATTTGTCTTTGAATGAGCTTTTTGATTATTTTGGCCATTAATGGGATACTTGAGATTGGCCGGTATGAGTCCACTTTCTGGGGGTCAAGTTTGCTGTTTTTTAGGAGTGGCCTAATGGATGTTTGTTTTAGGCTTTGTGGAAAAGCTCCCGTGGTGAAGGAGAGGTTGATGAGTTTGGTTAAGAAGGGGCTAAATTCTTTGCGCAGTGTCCTTATCCAGAACGCTGGGCAGGGGGTCGTTTGGAGCTGTGGTGGTGCTAATCGCATTGATGGTGTCTTCGACATTCTTCTCTGATGGTAGTGAGAAAGTGGATAGTGGTGTTGGGTGATGTGGTTTGTTCATAGGGGTGGGTGATGCCATTTTAATGGTCTGGATTAACTTTGATTGTAGGTAGTTTGCGTATTCTTGTGGGTCTGGCATGCTTTGTTGTTCTGGGGAAGTTTCCTTTGTGAGGGTCCGTACAAAGTTAAATAGGTCCTTCGGTTTATTTATGGAGCGCTGTAGTATTTCTGCATGGTAGTGTTTCATTGTCTCGGCTACTTCCTCGTGGTGTTTCCTTAGGTTTGAGGTGTAGATGTCCAGGTCATCGGTGGTGCGTGAGTGTCGCCATCTTCTTTCAAGTTTCCTCAGGTGGCGGAGAGATGACCGTAGCTCGGATGAGTACCATGGAGTGTGCTTCCTTTTTTTTGGTCTTGCGTTTCCAGGTGGTTGGTTAGCAATGGAGTTGAGGCTGTTGTTCCAAACGGAGAGCATCTCTTCTAGGTTGGTTTCTGTGAGGTTGAATAGAGGTAGAGTTTTGCTGAGTATCTCTTCTTTGTTGAATTGTCGGAATCTTGCTTTTGGGCCAGCTTCAGGGGCGGGCTGGTGCCTTGTTTGAGTCTGTTGGTAGGGCAAATGGAACCTTATTAGCTTATGATCAGACCATGGGACTTCCGTGAGGGAGATGTCGAGTGGGCAGTTTTGATTTGTGGCTGACTGTGGAGCAAAAATCAGGTCAAGTTTATTTCCTTTTGTATGAGTGGGCTCATTGATCACTTGATCGTAACCCAGCTGGCTGAGCGCATTTAGGAGGGAACTGGCGTGTTCTTCTGGTAGGGCTGGAAGGTTGAAGTCCTCCATAAGCCAGTTTGGAGTGTGTGGGTTCTTGGTGTTGCAGGCTAGGTCGATTATCGTTGAGAGTTCATCTGGAGAGGGTGCTGGGGATCGATAGATTAGGTTGATGGCGGTGTGCTTATTTGAAAGGGTGATGAAGTCCATCTGTGTGGTACTGTTAGCATTGCTCTGTTGGAATTGGAGCTCAGTCCTCGTGAGCGCAAGAGTTCCTCCGCCCCTACGGTTGGCTCTATGGGAAGTGTGTGCTGAGAAGTTGGGTGGGGTGAGTTGATTTAGGATGACTGTGTCAGCGTCTGTGAGCCATGTCTCCGTGACCAATAGGATGTCTAGGTTGTGGTGGGAGATCAGGTCGGAGATGATTGGCCATTTCTTCCAGACAGAACGTGCGTTAATGAGGGCACAGTTCAGGTAGTTGGATTGGGGGCGTTTTTCTAGTGGAGATTTCTTGGAGTGCTGGAGTGAGATGTATAGTAGATGTGACTTATGAATGTGTTTGGGTTCTACCTCGTGGTATCAATGTGTCGGCCTATCTTCGTCCTGTGCCTCGTAGAGTTGGGATGGGGTTACCGGTGGCGGTGAAGGCAAGGGCGCTATGGAGTATGCTGGAGAGGAGATAAAAGCTGGCTGCTGTGATAATGGAGAGTGCCATTTTGAGGAGGCTGCTCCGTGTGGCTTTGTGGGTTGGGAACTATACCGCGGCTGTGAGCTGTGGGGTGGGTGTGGCTCAATTCGTAGTTGCCTCAGGGTCTCTTCATGAATCTTGGAGCCCTACAAATCGGTCTGAAGAGAAACATTTAAGTGACCTCCTAACAGGGTCTTCTTCATCACAGGTTGCAGACCTTTCCTTCCCAAATTTTGTCTATGTTACTATGTTACTATTGTTAACACTAGAAGTCCCAAAAGGAATTTTACCTAGAAACCCCAAAGTGTGTCAATTGATGCATTATCACGACGATTGCATTTAGCATGAAATGCAGATGTGAATTAATGTGAAGTTACTTATTTGTTAAATACGTGCAGTATGTGACATCATTACATGACATCATTGTGTGTTTATTGTTTGTAATGTCAGAGTAAAACTGTAAACAGTGATTGAGATACGCCACCTAGTGGGAACATGAATTTATACCTAGAAGCCCCAAAGTCCGTCAATTGATGCATCCAAGACAATTGAGTGCATCAATTGACGTACTTTGGGGCTTCTAGGTATAAATTCATTTTCCCGCTAAGTGGTGCATCTGTCATTAATTTTCGATGCACATATTTGAACATCTTGACCTTGCTAACAAAATCATGGAACATGACTGACATGGTTCTAGCAGTGGCGCTGGTATACAACTTCGAAGATGCATTTGCGTCAATTGACGCACTTTGGGGCTTCTAGTGTTAAGCAGCTGAGATGACTCTTTGCACTGGTCAATATGTCGACAGACTATTGCACTGCCCTCTCTATATAGGTCTCCCCAGGAAAGTATTAAGGAGGCTGAAAATCCTTCAGAATATTGCAGTTAGGGTAGTAATTGGTAATGGTGGGCATGTTGGTTCTTGCATGCTATAACTACAGCTATATTGGTTAGCAATGAAGGAGCAAATTAAGTTCAGGTTTCAGATATTGGCATTTTGAATCTTCAGGAATAAAAGGACCATTTGAAATGATGCATTTCAGCTGGAAAGGTGTGATTTAGCCAAGTGTGTTTGTTGCAGATGTTTGTGGTTAAGGCTCAGCTGGCAATGAGCGTGAACCTTTTTCAATTGAAAGTACACTCTGGAATGAGGGGTGCATAGGATGAAGGTGAAAGGGGATAGACAGGTGTTAATCTAAGGAAAATATTTCTTTACAGAAAGAGTGGTGGATGTGTGGAATGGCTTCCCAGTGGAGGTGGTGGAGACAAGAAATTTATCTGACTTCAAGAAAGCATGGGACAAGCAGAGAAGATCTCTAAAGGAGAGGAAGAGACTGTTGAGCTTAGAAGTTGACATGGATAGGCAGACCGAATAGGCTAAATGGTCTTTATAATGTTTTTGTATTTCTATGTTTCTCAGTGTTTCTTCTTTCTGGATGGGAAAAATTACTTTATGATAATAATCCAAGGTAGGAATCCAAAATGGAGAAGACTGGATTAGGAGTCTGGTTGACAGTGGTAGACCTGAATGGCTGGATGGCTCTGATGGATACCTTTGTTTGTAGTCTGTTTTGTTGTTTGTTAGTTGTTATGACATGTTATAGTGTTGCTATTTGTGTTTACTGGATTTATAAACTCCCTTGGACAGCTCTGGTTTGGCAAGGTGATATATAAGCTGTTATAAATAAATAAATAAAAATAAACTATTCAAAAGACCTCCATGTAAAATGGAGGTTAAGTTTTTCATTAACAGTTGGCCCATTGTAGCTTCAGGCAGCTAGATCCTTCAGGTCATAAAGGACAGCTTCAGAATACATCTATCAGACAACCTTCCAAAGCATCTGTCTAAAGTGCATCAAATCTTACTCAACATCAGGACTTGGTCTCATTGTAAATCTCCTCCTTCTTGTCCACCTGATCAGGCAGATCTGTTCAAGTCGCACAGCCCCACTCACTTCCCATTTCAATGTTGTTTAACTCCCAGTCAAAGCTAATTAAATGGAATTGAGGGGAGTTGTGGGGTACCTGTAGCATGGGAAGTAAAAGCTTATGTTTTTTCCGGAAAGCTCTGGAATATTCTATCTGACACAGAGCATGGTCACAGGACCCCTTGTGTGACTGATAAACAGAAGTCTTCAGAGAACACCAATTGCATGTAAGCAACTTTGGGCCCAATATTTTACAGGATTTATGCACTAACTTTGAAAGCTATGCACCTAAATTGTAATATATGAAAATTTACTAGGGCTGAGTGCCTAAATATTTATTTATTTAACTGTATTTATATCCCGCTTTTCACTGGGTCAAAAGTCATTAAACTCCTAGATTTAGAAGCATAAAAAGTGGATAGCGACAGGTGGAAAAAAGTTAGAAACTTAGCACTGATTTTCAGCACTAAGCACCTAAATAAGGCTCAAAAATCTAGGCAAATGAACGGCAGGCCTGAATTTAGGAGCATAGGAGGGGATATTCAAAGACATTATGTTGTTTGCAGCTATGCCATTCACGGGGATATTCAGTGGCACTAAGGTGAAATTAAACCTTACCTGCTAATTTTCTTTTCTGGATTCCCTCCAGTCTAGTCCAGACGCGTGGGGTTATGCTCATCCACCTGCAGGGGGAGACTGAGAACAACAAGCTCAAAACCTTTCCCTTAGGTAGCCTTTGCTTCCCTGCAGAGCCAGTATGAACCTCACAGAGCAGCAGAAAGGAGTCCCAAAACTGCAACAGTTTCACCAGCCCTGCAACTTTTCATGCACCAGAACAGCATGCACACTTGGCTATCAAGTATCTCAACTTGTCTTAAAGAATTTATATATTTTATTCCTGTCAAAACTGGACCCCCCTCAAAAGGACCAAAGCCTGCAGGGGAGAGCAAACAGTGCAACAGCACAGCAAAATCCCCTAGAACCCACAACAAAATGAAGGGAGAACCACCACAACCAACTGGCCCGGAGATCACGTGTTTCAGCTAACAGCATCTTTAGAACAGGAACCAGACCAGAAAGACAGAAGTCAAGTCCTGGGAGGGTCCTAGACTGGACTGGAGGGACTCCAGGAAAGAAAATTAGCAGGTAAGGTCTAATTTCACCTTCCAGTACATCCCTCCAGTCCAGTCCAGTTCAGATGCGTGGGATTTAACAAAGCAGTACTATCACGGGGTGAATAAAGAAACTCCAGCCTTTAACATCCATGCCCGAAATCTGCGTTCTGATGGGCATGCAAAAAGGAATGGAGCGATGACCACATCGACACCCTGCAAATATCCTGTGGCAGAACAAGGCTGAACTCTGTCCAAGAGGCTGCTTAGGCTCTAGAAGGATGGGCCCAGAGTCCCAAAGGCATGCCTTGGCTGCCGCCTCACCCTTGTGAGGCCCACTAAAGAGCACAGACACTCCGAGCACAGAAAGGTCTCCGTCACCTTCAAATACTGCTTAAGTTCCCTGCGGATGTCAAGCGTAAATCCCTAGACCAGCGATGGCGAACCTATGGCACGCGTGCCAGCTGTGGCACGCGAAGGCCTTACAGCTGGCACGCGTGAAGGTCCGCAAAAAAAGAAAAAGCGGGCTCTGGCTGCTGCCGCGGACGCGGCAGCATGCAGTGTCCCGCGGGGCCCCCTCCGCCCGCTAAGCCCCTCTGCAAGGGCTTTCAGATTCGCGAGGGAGACAGCGTCTCCCTCGCGTCTCTGTTAAGCCCGTAGGGGTTAATGGGAAATTTCCCATCAGCCCCTTTAGACGCGAGGGACTGATGGGAAATTTCCCATTAGCCCCTGCGGGCTTAACAAGAGACGCGAGGGAGACGCTGTCTCCCTCGCGAATCTGAAAGCCCTTGCAGAGGGGCTTAGCGGGCGGAGGGGGCCCCGCGGGACACTGCATGCTGCCGCGTCTGCGGCAGCAGCCAGAGCCCGCTTTTTCTGTTTTTAAATTTGCCGGGGGGGGGGTGTTAGGACTGCTAATGGGCGAGGGGGGGGGGGTTAGGACTGCTAATGGGCGGGGGGGGTGTGGACTGCTAATGGGGTGGGGGGGGGTTAGGACTGCTAATTGGCTAGGAGGGGGGGGGGGTTAGGACTGCTAATGGGCTAGGAGGGGGGGGGGGGGTTAGGACTGCTAATGGGCTAGGGGGGGGGTTAGGACTGCTAATGGGCTGGGGGGGGTTTGGACTGCTAATGGGCTAGGAGGGGGGGGGGGTTAGGACTGCTAATGGGCTAGGAGGGGGGGGGTTAGGACTGCTAATGGGCTGGGGGGGGTTTGGACTGCTAATGGGCTAGGAGGGGGGGGTTAGGACTGCTAATGGGCTAGGAGGGGGGGGTGTTAGGACAGCTAATGGGAAGGGGGCTGTCGGGAAATGGGGTGATGGGGGGTGAGGACTGCTAATGGGCAGGGGGGGGGTTAGGACTGCTAATGGGCTGGGGGGGTGTTGACAGCAAATGGGCAGGGGGGGGTTAGGACTGCTAATGGGCTAGGAGGGGGGGGTTAGGACTGCTAATGGGCTAGGGGGGGTTAGGACTGCGAATGGGCTGTGGGCTGATGGGGGCTGTCTGGAAATGGGGTGATGGGGGGTTAGGACTGGTAATGGGCTATGGGGGGGGTTAGGACTGCTAATGGGCTAGAGAGGGGGGGTTAGGACTGCTAATGGGCTAGGGGCGGGATAGCACTGCTAATGGGCTAAGGGGGGTTAGGACTGCTAATGGGCTGGGGGGGGGTTAGGACTGCTAATGGGCTAGGAGGGGGGGGTTAGGACTGCTAATGGGCTAGGGGGGGGTTAGGACTGCTAATGGGCTGTTGGGGGTTAGGACTGCTAATGGGCTAGGAGGGGGGGTTAGGACTGCTAATGGGCTAGGGGGGGGTTAGGACTGCTAATGGGCTAGGGGGGGTTAGGACTGCTAATGGGCTGTGGGTTGATGGGGGCTGTCTGGAAATGGGGTGATGGGGGTTAGGACTGGTAATGGGCTATGGGGGGGGTTAGGACTGCTAATGGGCTAGAGAGGGGGGGTTAGGACTGCTAATGGGCTAGGGGGGGGGGTTAGGACTGCTAATGGGCTGATGGGGAGGGGTTAGGACTTGAGGTGGGCTGTTGGGTGGGGTTAGGACTGGAAATGGGCTGATGGGGGGTTAACACTGGAGGTGGTCTGATGGGGTTAGGACTGGTAATGGGCTATGGGGGGGTTTAGGACTGATAATGGGCTATGGGGGGGCTGGGACAAGAAATGGGCTGATGGGGAGGGGTTAGGACTTGAGGTGGGCTGATGGGGTTAGGACTGGTAATGGACTGTGGGCTGATGGGGGGGTTAGGACTGGCAATGGGCTATGGGGGGCTGACTGGAAGTGGGGGGTTAGGACTGGTAATGGGTTATAGGGGGGGGCTTAAACTGAAAATGGGGTGATGGGGGGTTAGGACTGGAAGTGGGTTGATGAGGGGGGGATAGGACTGGTATTGGGTTGGGGGGCTGCTAGGACTGGAAATGGGCTGATGCAGGGACTAGAAGGGAATGGATGCTGGGTGAGGCTGGAACTAGAAGGGAGCTGGTGTTGGGGGAGGATTAGAATGGGATGGGGCTGGGAGAGTAAAATGGAGAGGGGAAAAATATTTTGTGTGGGAGGGATAAAAAATCTACAATTGGCCGGGTATTGGGAGAGTAAGTGGGGATTGAGGATGGAGGGGTAAATTTTGAGTAGATGAAATAGGAATGAGGAAAGAGCCAAAGGAGAAAGATTAGTATGTTAAAGCAGATGTAGAGAGAGAATGACAGAAGAAAGGACAAATGGACAGCAGATGGAGAGTTAGCAGAAGACACGAAGAAGAAACCAGAAGAAAGTGGCTGGAACAATTGCAACTGAAAAAAAATGCACAAAAGGTAGAAAAATATCTCTTTATTTTGAATTTATTAACTGGAATATGTCAGCTCTGGGAAATGTGCATCATTAATTTTTGCGCTTTGTTTAGTACAAGAGGAAATTAATATATAGTTTTATTTCTACAGTGTTGTTGTATATTCCAAGTTTGGCTTTTGGGGTTCCCAGTTTAATTATTGTCTTCCTGTTTCTAAATTGTGATTCCTTGTTTGGTGATGGTCTGTTCTGCATGTGTAACTGAGCTGAGGTATTCTGTTTATATAATTCCTATTTGACATTGCCACTTGTTCTTTCCCCAGTAGGTCATGTATTGTTGTTCTCTGAGATGTATTGGTTTAATATTTGCAGTGTTGCCTTTTGATAGGTAGAGTATGGTGCTTTGTGAGTCCTGGTAGTGCTGTTAGGATACGGCGGGTTTGCTATGGGTTCTAAATGGGCAGCGTTTGTAGTAGTTCCTAATGTGCCTGGCGGTTGGTACTGGATTATAGTAATGTAGAAACCTTTTAGTCTTTCTTTATCCATATACTCATTAAGAGGCATGTTTACTAAAAGTTAGTGTATGGTAACATTATGCAAATATTTATGCAAATGAAGCACCTTATGCAAATGGGGCTTTAATTGACGTGCTGGCACTTTGAGGAAATTCTTTGGTTTTGTGCGGCAGTTTGGGCACTCGGGCTCAAAAAGGTTAGCCATCACTGCCCTAGACTCAGTCAAGTCCAGGGGACCGGCAATGGCCAGCAGGGTCACCACCTGGTTAAGGTGGAACACCAAAACGACCTTTGCAAGAAGGAAGGAACCAGACGAAGGATCACCTTTTCCTTTGTGATCACCAAATAAGGCTCTCAGCACAAGACAGCCTGCAGTTCCGAGATGTGATGTGCTGAGGAAATGGCCACCAGAAACACCAGCTTGAGGGTCAAATCCTTCAAGGAAGCTCTCGACAAGGGCTCAAACGGGGCTCCCGTGAACACAGAGAGTACCAAGTTAAGGTCCCAGGATGGAAATGGAGGATGGCAAGGTGGTCTCAAGTGCTTGACGCCCCTTCCTCCGAAGAAAATGGACTATCTTCCAGTAAGAGGCAAGGAACACACCCTGTACCCGGCTCTGGAAACAAGCCAGGGCCACCACTTGCATCTTCAAGGAGTTCAAAGCTAGATCCTTTCCGAGGCCATCCTGTAGGAAAGCCAAAATATCTGGGAGAGTGGCCTCTAGGGACTGTACATCTCTCTCTTGGCACATAGACCAGAGAAGTAGAACTCTTTTGCGCCTGCAGCAAGGTATCAACCACCTTGGGGGCATACCCTTTATGCCTTAAGCACGCCCTTTCAAAAGGCAAGCTGTAAGTGAGGAATGATCCACATCCGGCATCTGGACAGGACCCTGCAACAGAAGGCCCGCCTCCCGAAGAAGGGAGAGAAGCTCTGCCACCTGGAGCCACACAAGGTCTGCATAACACAGCCGCTGGGGCCAATCCTTGTCCACCAACACCATGTCACCAGTGTGGGCCTAGACCCTCTGCAGAATGTGCCCGATCAGTGGCCATGGAAGCAACACGTAGAGAAGTCCGCTTCTGGGCCATTACATCGAGTCCCTCTGCCATTGACTCCCTGCGCCCACTGAAGAACCTAGGGGCCTTGGCATTCACCAACATTGCCATCAAGTCCATCATGAGAACACAACAGCACCCCACTATCAGTTGGAATGCCATCTCAGACAAGGACCACACTCCCGGGTCCGAGAGATGATGGCTCAGGTAATCTGTGTGGACATTATCTGTCCCAGCCACGTGTGCAGCTGATAGTGAAAGCAATGGGCCTCCACCCACTGCAGGAATGGAATCATCTCCACTGCCACCATTGAGCTCCATGTGCTCCCCTGCCAGTTGTTGCAAGCCACAGTTGTGGCATTGTCGGTCAGCACCCTCATGGCCTGGTCCTGAACCATGGGAAGGAAAACCTCCAGGGCCAAATGAACAACCCTGGTCTCCAGGAGATTGATAGGCCTGTCCCTGGGCCACATGACTCTGGCAATGAGTCCCCCAACCAAAGAGACTGGCATCTGTTATTAACACCACCCAGTCCAGTCTCGAGGGGCATCCCAGTCGCAAGGTGGGTCGAGTGAAGTCACTAGTCCAAACTCTCCCTGGCTTGCCCTGGTAGAGCAAGGCAAGCCTCCATTGATTGGACCTGCAGGGATCATTGTGTCAATAGTGCCACCATGAGGGGTCACATGTGAAGTAGAGCCCAGAGCACTAACTCCAGAGAGCTGAGTACCTGCAGGTAGTCCCAAGCCCTCGGCTGTGAAATTGCTTGCAACTTCTATAACTGCCCCTGCAGCTTCAGTATCCTGCCCTATGTCAGAATACCATCCCCTGCTGTGTGCTGAAGTGGGCACTTAGGTACTGCAGGGACTGTACAGGGAACAGTTGACCCAACCAAGTTCCTGCAGCTGGTGAAAAATGCAGGCTGTCGCCTCCCAACTCTCCTGCAAGGATTTTGCTCAAAACAATCAATCATCCAGATATGGCTGCACCAGAATGCCCTGCATCTGCAGGGCCCCTGCTACCGCTACCACCACCAACACCTTGGTGAAAACCCAAGAGATGGAGGCCAGTCCGAAGGGGAGGGCCTGAAACCGAAAATGCCCCTTGCCAGACGGCCACAATGACGGACCACAGGGTTTCTATGTGAAAACGCAAAACCCAGAAGGCCCTGTTTACCCCTTTCAGATCCAGAATGGGGGCCAGGAATCTTCCTTCTTGGGCACCATGAAGTAAATGGAGTAGCACCCATCCTTCACTCTTCCTGGGACATGTGCACTATGACCTCGAGCTACAGAAGGTTGTCAAGTGTCTCCCAGACCACCAATGCCTTGGCAGGGGACTCGACAAGGAAACACTATAAAGGTATCCATGAGAGGTCGGGCAAACTCGAAGGCATAGCCCTTGTGTATGACCTCCAAGACCCAAGCGTCCATCGTAAGATGGGCCCAAACGTGGTAAAATTGAGTTGGGCGACCGCCTATTGACTGCTCCTCTGCCGAGGCCTCCATACCTTCATTGGGAGGACATGGCAACACTGGAGCCACCTTGGCCCCTCCTCTGCCACCCTGACTGCCTCCACAAAAGGAGGGGCCTTTCAGGAGAAACTGGGACCTAAGGGTGTTTGCCCCATGGGCCAGGCAGAACATCCATGCCTCACGCCCTCGGCATCTAGAAGAGGACTCTTGGCCTCCACTTTGGGCTTGTCCTCTGGGAGCCTCGCAACATTAGTATCTCCTAGGTCCTTTATGAGCTTCTCCAAATCCTCCTCAAACAGGAGTTTCCCCGAGAAGGGAAGCTTGTTCAACCTCATCTTGGAGGCCAAATCTGCTGACCAGTTCCATAGCCACAAGAACTGCCTAGCAGCCACCACAGTCATCACTGACTTGGCCGAGACCCTAAGCAAGTCATAGAGGAGATCAACCAAGAAGGCAGTCTCAGACTCCAACTAGGCCGCTTCCTCCTGGGCTGCTGTTTCTAGGAACGACGTCTCTGGAATCTTCTGTGACCATTGTAGGCAGGCTGCACCACATAGGAGCCACAGATGGCTCCCTGTAAGGCCAAGGCCAAAACCTCAAAGGCCTTCTTAAGCAGCGCCTCCATATGCCAATCTTGTGGGTCCTTCAAGGTTGCCCCTCCTTCCAGGGGAATGGTAGTCTTCCTGGTAACTGCAAGCACCAGTGCATCCAACTGGGAGAGGTGCAAGCTCTGGAGGGATGGAGTAGAGCCTGCCCATGCTCCTGCAGGCTGGCATCTAGGACCTTCCAATCCTCATCAACTATGGCCTTGACCACCCGATGGATGGGGAAGGAGCAAGGGGCTTCCGAATACCCTCAAGGAGCGGATACTCCACCTGCTCCACAGGGTCCAGCAGTGGATCGTCCATGATCCGCAAATCTGCCAAAGTCTTCACAATGGGGTAGGGGGAGCTCATCCCTATGAAATACGCAAATGGCCGAGGAATCCTTCCCACCAGGGAGCTCCCCTTCTCTTCTAACTCCTCAGGGTCTGGATCCTCCAAATAATCAGACGGACCTTCTAGGACGCTTAAGGACCCAAAGGACCCCATTGAGGCCTTATCCTCAAATTCCAGAGACCTCTCCTGGCGTAGGTGCTTCCCCACTGCCAGGACTGACAGTCCCCCCTGCATGGAAAAAGACACCCAATCAGGGGACCCCTCCCTAAGGCCTTGCTGCATAAAAAAGACCTGATGCAACAAAAACACAAACTTTGGGGGAAAAGGGGACTTGCCCCTGCTATTTAGACCCTCTCCAATGGCCCTGGAGAGCTCTGGGGTCACTGATTGCAAAAAAGGAGCTTCTCTGCGCTCCAAGGCAGAAGAAGTAGCAGACAAGATGACAGCCATTCTCACCAAAATCGCGGGTGAGTCAGCCTCCCCCGAAGGGCACTCGCAGTCAGAAAGCCCCCTGAGGCTGCCTCTGATAAAGCCAGGCTGCCGACTAAGCTCTCCACGGCAGCCATGCTGTCCTTAACACAGGCACGGTAGAGCCCTACCATGGAGAGAAAGCTCTTGCGGCTGCTGCATGCTACACAGTGGCCCCACTCCGGGTCAGCCATGTGCGTGCTGTGCGAAAACCTCCCCCACACTGACTCACCAGCTCCTGGAGGTCCCACTGTACTGCCACTGCCTCTCCCAATGCTGTCTGCTGATCATTTTGTCTTTTTTTTGATGGATTGAAGCAGGCGCAGAGAGCTCAACTCACGGCCTCCGTCCAAGAGCTGGGGAGGAGGAGAAGGGAGGAGCAGCTGTCTCCTACTTCCTAGAGGGAACTGAGCAGCAGTTGGAGGAGAAACTAGGAGGGGACCAAGTCCCACCGAGTTCTGCACCCCAAAATTGCGGCCCAACACTTAACTAAGGAAAAATAACAAACAGCCAGCACAGGCCTATACTCATCACCTGCTGGAGACTGAGAAATACTGATTCTGCAGGGAAGCACAGGCTACTTTAGGGAAAGGTTTTGAGCTTCCTGTTTTCAGTCTCCCCCTGCTGATGGATGAGCATAAGGTTAACGTATATTAATCAAAGTTAATGCGCATTAAGTTCCACTGCACCCATAAAAATAAAAGGGCTCTGGGCACTTATTGCATGTTAATTAGCTTCCTTCCACCACCTCTTCCTGACTTCCACCAGCCTAGTTCTCCTCCAGATATGCTCTAACTGCTGCAACCCCTCTTATGCATGCATAGCTCCGATATACCACATCCTCTACACTGCTGGCCATGATAGCACCCTTTTCACAAGTTCCCCCTCCTCCAAAACTTCTGACACCATCTCCTCTTCCCCCTCCCCTCTCTTCTGACTAGCTGCTACCTCCCCAAATCTACTTTCCCCAAATACTTTCTTCTCTTCCCTCCTCTACCTTCCCTCGCACCCACAACCTGCCAACGACAACCAGTGCCCAAAAATGATCTGACCATGGAATTAGCCTTATTGCTGTAACACCTTGGCCTCACTACCAAAACTAACATCTATGATATCATCCTCCAGTATGTTGCCCCTTGCATGACTTACCCCCAATAGAAAGCAGAAAACCTGCCTTATCCTCAGAATCACTCTCTAGTGCTCCTGCTTTACTTGGATAATTTTGAAGTTATAGGTACATAAATAGTTCAAAATTATCCAAGAAAAGCATGAGTACAAGTCCATAGATTAAGTGGAGAGCACAGTCAGAACTGGGCCAGTGTGGTAAGGCTCACCTGTACGACGTGGAAACTATGTGGAAGGGGAGCAGTATAATGGCCAAACATCTAATTGTGTGCATACATAAAACATACATGCATGCTTTTTCCTGTAGAGGCTTTGGAGAATTTTCAAAATGAAAGTATGTGCATACTTCCACTTTGAAAACTACCCGGGGGAATTTATGCTCTTACATTTACACCTGCTCTTCAGCACATGCACAATTTCTGGCCTATTTTACATGCATACGGCCACATTTGCAAAAGTATGTATCTAATGCAGATATTGTCTCCAACCCTGTCCCTGAGAACACCTCCGTTCAGTCCAGGCTAGTAATATGCATTTTAATTTTGTGCTATTTCACTAAAAAGGCCTGTTTACCAAAGTGTGGTAAGTTTTTGCACTCGGGGGCATGCTTACTAAAGATTAATGCATGTTAAGTGCCACTGTGTCTATAAAAATAAAAGGGTTGTGAGTACTTAACGTGTATTAATTTCATTAATGTCTGTTAAAACTTTTAGTAAACATGTACCTTACTGTGCAATAGATGCAAAAATTAATGCACGGTGAGTGCAAAGACTGTATGCTGCAGTTAGTGCACAGGATACCCTCTTACCACATGGGCCCCTGTTAAATGCATGACAGATAGCGTGGGGTGCACTCGCCCTATCTATCGATGTATTTAAGTCAAGCCTCAGTGCTAACATAAAAAAGAATTGCGACGCGGATCATCATTGCCCCAGTGATGTACATCCTCTCCCCAAGACAGCCCCTCGTCCCTGAGAAAGAACCCCTCAAGGTAGACCTCCCCAAAGAAGGTTCACCTCAAGAAGAACCTGATCCCCGAAGGAAGACTCCCACTAAAGAACACCCGACTCCCTCCCATCCCCTCCCCCCGGCACTTATTTGGGGTATCCTCGCTAATCTAGTGGATGTGGCAGGACTGATCTCCCTCCGCTCCCTCCCCATTGTCACCCAGGTACAAAATAGTGGCTCTAACCCCTAACAATAGTCCCATGGTATTGCCACTAGGAGTCAATCTGTCAAAATAAGATGTCATTTAGTGCACCTGCGCTATCGGCAGCCCTAACAGCCTTCATTAATGTCTGCATGCTAATTGCCAGCGCTGTCCATGCCTACCTGCTCCATAAGCTGCCCCCTTCCTGCTCCAACCCACACGGTTAGCAAACGTTAAATCCCATGCTAGCTGCTTACCACACTTTAATAAACATCCCCCTTAGTGCAGCCTATTCCATAATAGTGCACGCCATCATGAAATGACACATAACGATACCAATGAAAAACAAATCAAAGAAACTAAGCACAATCAAACAAAAACTTTCTGCCTGCACACCCCAACCCAGGTAAAGTCATTAGCATATAGGCTGGAAGCATATAACTGATGTGCATATTGGGTGCACAATATGCTAAAAGCCTATTTCTAGTCATAAAGCATTGCTTTACAATCAGAAATGCTTTTACCCGTCTATGGATTAAAGTGGATTTCTTGTTTCTTAGGTGGTCATTTGGAGTTCTTCTGTGGGAAATAGTAACGCTGGGAGGTAACCCTTATCCAGGTATTGCTCCTGAAAGACTCTTTAATCTCCTAAAAACAGGCTATAGAATGGAAAAGCCCGAAAACTGCAGCGAAGAAATGTAAGTTCTATTTATACGTATGCTCTGAGCTTGCATATTTTCAGTTCAGACAGAATATAACGTAATACCATTATACAAAACAAAAAGAATGTGTCAGTTATGGAATAAATGATGCACAGTAATACTGGAATATGACAATTGTTCTTATTACAATCTATAAATGAAAACTGGCTAGAATGTAATAATATTAAAACAGCTGTATATCAGTATGATACATTTTCAAACGCTATTGGGGGTAGTTTAGAAGTTCTATGTCTGAAAATAGGCATTTTTACATGCAAAGCATGGAGACGTCCTTGAGGCCATTTTCAAAGCCAGTATACAGATGTCCCCAGTATGAGAACGTCCATGTAGGAAGGGGGCGTGGTGTAGGCGTGGCCTGGGTGGAACAAGGGAGTTGCATGTAACAGTGCAACTGCAGAATGGAAGAAGCACGTCTCACCCTGGTCAGTGAGACATTTTTCTGCTGATCACGAATGAGGTGTAAAAAGTGCTCATTTCATGGCTGTAACGCTTCCAGGGGGAAGCACGTAATACACTTACATTGCCCCAATTATTATTTCCTGCCTGAAGAAAGCTGAGCGTCAATACATACTCCATACATTTTACTGTCCCGCCGTCGCATGTCTGAGGATCTAAAATGGCAGGACGGGATGTGCAAGTCTCATACCATAGATGCCCCCCTTCTGGGCATGTACAAGTATCTAGTTCTGAGGCTGTTCAAGTCAGGAATGTCCATATTACTGAAATTGCCTACACTCGTGCACATACCCAGCCTTGCAACCTGCATGGGGCCTACCCTCATATCCATTTACGGGGACGTTTATTTTTTGGGATGAAGACTTAGCGATTTCAGAAGACACTTATACGTGCCTCCCTTCACTGCTGCCACTCCCCCAGATATTTGAACATTCTGCTCTGGATGTCCCGATTCAAACTAGACGTCCCTTCTAAAATGCTACTTTATATTTCCAGTTAAACAAGAACATAATGCCTACCTAGATTATCTAACTAAAATCTTGAACATCCATGAGAGGTAAAATGTGGAGATGCCTGCCATGTGTCTAACACATCTGGTTTTACTAGGCAAATAATTACTAAGAGTAAGCCGGCGCTACCATTATGAGAACTAGGGGCTCGCCTAGAGCGCCCGCCCTCCGGGGGCACTCGTTGCTGCTGGCGCCCCTTTCCTGAGCAGACAATGGTGGCAATTACCCCTGAAACTGCGATGCAGCACCTACCCTCTGTCTCCAAGGCTGTGTTGCGGTTTCATTCTATTCAATCTAATGCTTCAGCCCTAGACTTCCGGTTGTATAAACCAGACGTCTGCAGCAGAGGGGGCGCTGAAGCAGACTTGAGACACAGCCCTGGAGAGAGGGTAAGTGCTGCATCATGGTTTCAGTGTAATTGCCATCGCTGTCGGCCTCAGAGAGGGGCACTAGCAGAGGCAATGGGTGCTCAGGGGGGCAGCAGGGATGGCAGCAGGAAAAAGAAAAGTCTTATTCTTGGAAGAAGGACCCTCTCCCCCCCCCCCCCCCAGTACAAAGAATAATTTCACAATCTGCTGTAATGCACCGACCAGTCATTCGATTTATCTGAGCTACTGAACCAGAAATTTCAGTCTCTGATTTTTGTCAGATACATTCATGTGCTGCAGAATCTAGAATATGATACTAGTGTAGAATTTCACAAGACAATGGCAGGGTCATGGGTCATTTTAGAAAGTCTATTTGTGATCTGAATGTCTGAAAACATCTATGCCCCAAGAGCCTTTTTGTAAAGCACCAAATTTACATGTGTCCTCTGTGATCACATCTATGTAGCACAGGGAAATGACAGAGGTGTGTCCAGGGCGGCGATAAAAAGATCCACATGAATCTCTGATTTTAGAATGGCTTTGCATGTTTAAAACCATCGGTGGACACGTTCATTTCTATACCTGCCCCTCGGCATAAATAGGAAATGGAAAAAGGCTGGTTTTGGCCAACTTTCAACAATAACAGGGACATTCTGTCTTGTCACCAAAATAATTTTTTCTCCCTCATACAAGGATAGAAGGTGACCTTCAGTGCCTCTTTGAATACTGCTGCAGTGCTGCACGTCTCCATTTTTAAATTGAACGGGTGGGACATGTATGTAGTGACATGTACATGTGCATGTTTTGAAATGCTATCGCAGACGTTTAAGTTGCCAATCCATATTTTGCATGTGCACATTTCTAAAAGCGGCCATCTCTCTGCACCTGCCTGGCCTCCTATTCTGTACATCCCGTTTTCTTTGTACGAGGGGTGTCCGATATTAAAGGTAAAGGCCAAAATTACACTAACATTTGTATTTAAAGAAATTATTCAATACATTCCACCAAAAACTACACACTTTTGTTTACTTCTCCACATAATCGCCGTAAACATTGAGACATTTATCCCAGCGTGACACTAGTTTGAACATCCCTTCACGGTACAGTTGTGTGTCAAGTTGCTTGAAGTAGTCCATAACGGTGTCTTGCAATTCCTCCTGATCCACAAAGTGTTTCCTTGCCAAGAATTTCTTCAAAGGTCCAAATAAATGAAAATCCGAAGGAGCTAAGTCTGGACTATACGGAGGATATAGCAGGACCTCCTACATCCGTTGTGTCAACCACAGTTGTCATCCGTGTGTGAGGTCCTTGGTCTGCCTCTTTTCTTTTCTGGATCATTCAACTCCGTTCAGCCATCTTTAAACTTGTTACACCAGACGCTGACTTCTTCTAGGCTTAAAACGTTTGGGCCATACACGCCCTCTAATCTGCGATGAATTTCGCTCTGATTAACTCCTTCGGCTTGCAAAAATCTGATAACTCCACGCAACTCAGACTTCGAATTCTCTGCGATTACACATGCCATGTTTGTTTGCTTCCCGAAAACTACTCGTAATTTGAGTGTTTAACAAAACAACGCTACAGACTCTCCTACTGCGAGTACAAGTAGTCCTGCATATGACGGCAGTATTGCGCATGCAGAGCCGGTATGTATGACACCTGTACCTTTAATATCGGACACCCCTCGTATGTTTGCTGAAACATTTATCTTTTGTAACAGTGACAGTTCGATTTTATAACACATTTACATGTGTTCACCTTTTCTGCTACTCTTCCGACAGAATTTCAAACATTTTCACTTGAATGTCCCAAGGAGCACCTAAACGATCTTTCCAAAATATGTCTTCATAGCTCTGGATATTTTAATGGTAGAACAATAATGAAGTCAGAGAGAAGGACCTTTTCATACTTGTGTTTCAGAGATGCCAAGGGGGTGGCCCCTCCCAGTGAGTGAGATCTATCACCCCAATGAGTGAGACTGATGGCTAATGAGTGAAGTTTTTCTCACGGTGCATTTGCAGTATAAATTTGGAAGATCTGCATGATCATTACGAAAGAGAAATCATTTATATATTTTTTGATAAGCTGAATTTCACTTTTTGATATGAGTTTATTGTGAAGCTGGGTTTAATACAACTTGCCATGAAGCTGTGTTTAATATAATGGTGAGGTGGTTGGGTCGGTCCTTGATGTAACAGGGCTTATAGAGTGAGGTTTTCCTCAGTCTCTGGTTGATGCCCGCGTTCTGAGACCTTCCCTCCGTCTCTGTTGTATTTTAATGCTCTGGACATCCCTTACTTTTTTGGTTTTTGCTTTTCTTTTTTTTTTGGTATGATTAGAGTGATTTTTTGGTTTTGCAAATGAAGGAGCACCCCAAAATAATATCTATCTTTGGTTTAATTTTAACTTGCAATTTTTCAATCCTTTACTCTAGAGCAGAGCTAGAGCATTTTTTTGTAGAACTCAACATACAAAAAAGTCCAATTCTGGTTTTATCACCATAAAAGCACTATAAATTCTCTTCTGTACCAGACATTTTGTGGAGTAATACAAAAACTGTACTAGTCACTCAGGATGGAGCAAACCTAGCATTCCATAACAGCACAAAGTCCCAAGTAGGAAAAAAGGCAGCACTGTAAATATTGCAGTGGGCCCTATAACATCAATACCGATATATGGCAATTTGATCCCATCTGGTGCATCCCAGAATGCACCGTGCAGGGCCAGCTGCTGCCATTTTTAAAGATGGCAATGCAGGGGCAGGAGCACGTGGGACAATGCTCCCGCTTCAGTATAAGGTATCTCAAAAGTATAAACACGGCCGGCGTGACATTAGGAAGACTAGGCAACTGCCTAGAGCACCAAAGTTCCAGGAGCATTCCATTTCTGCTGCCATCACTGCTGTTCCTCACAAGGACCTGCAGTGGCCTCAGATAGCCCAATGGCGCTTTAAAACTTTGGCACCGCAGGGCTGTTTGAGGCCATTACTACCACTGATCCCTCCCATCTTGGCCAGCAGAAGTTTCTGCCCACTAGCTCCTTGGTCCTACAAATATTGGAATGGCCTGCTAGTAAAGCATCATGGCAGCTGTGAAGCACTTCCAGGTATGTCTTGTCTTGAGTATGTAAAGCTTCCCCTTTTGTCCATTTTTCGAGTGCCCAGGATAAAGTTGAGTGGAAGATTGTAGTAGGAGACTCATGGGTCTAGTTACTAAGGTGCACTAATGTTAACTTTTTCCTTCCCAGTAATAACCCTCCCACATTTCAGTCTTAAATTTCCTTTCTTTAGCATAAGATCACTTCTGAAACTTTACGTTCATTTCCCTCCCAATCCCAAGGCACATCAACAACCCTCTAACGCATTCCAAGCCCTCATAGTAAAAATTGTAAAATTGTAAATACCTTACTTACTCAAGATGTTAATAATAAATGCTATTTGTTGTATATAGGTTCATAACGAATATGTACAAAGTTTCCCAAAGTTATAATCCAAGTTGAATTCTCCTGTTATATGTAAACTCACAACAGCCTGTTGCTTGTAATGAGTATTCTTGTTTAATGTGAACCACGCTGATGAAAAAGAGTGCGGTATAGAAGAACTGTAAATAAATAAAATAAATAAATAAATAAATTAGACACCATCTTTCCCTACAATTTTACTGCTCTGTCACCAAGGAAGTCAACACCTGGAACCAGATTTTGTGCTCCACCTTTAAATCCGTTGCTCCTTTTCAATTTTGTCCTTCACTACCAAAGCAAAAGCATCCTTGGTATCACTGTGGACTCTGTCTTTTTTGTTAGCAATTGCTTAAAGTTGAATGGCATTGGTCCAGCAAACTTCGTACCTCCAAACATTAAGTATTTTCATAGAAAGCTTTAATTCCTATCACAGTACAATTCTGTCCTCCTCTAACCAATCTAAATATCTCTGCTCAATAGTTTCTCATCTATTACATCCACCCTCTATACTATTTTCTGAAAACACCCCATCTGCCAACAAGTTTGCTCATTATTTTAGTAAAAAAGTCATTGATATACAACTTGATCTGCTATCTGCATCATCTGTCACCCCAATCACCTTTTCTTTAGATATCTCAGGAACATCTAGTTTCATGTCCTCCAATAAGGTTCATGTCCTCCACTAAGGCTCCAGATGCGCCTGACAGGCTTGATCCAGTCCTGGGTTTACCCCATTGCATGCAAGGACATGTATTCCAATTTCTCCATTGCATTTTATAAGAAAAGCAAGACTACAATTCCCTGCATGCAATGGGGTAAACCCAGGACTGGATCAAGTCTGTCAGGCACATCTGGAGCCAGTTGGCAACCCTACCTCCATCTCTGATTCAACCTCTTCTCCCTCTAGCACCTTGACTCATATCTGGCACTCATTTAACCCCATTTCCTTGCATAGCCTCACTAAAACCATCATCTCCTCCTGGAAAACCACTTGCCCTTTAGATTCAATTCCCTCATCTTGGTTTACCGTCCACTCCCTGGCTTTGCTTCCTGTTTCTCAAACAATAGTTTTTCCTCTGGCATTGTTCCCTCCCTGTGGAAGATGGCTCTTGTCTGTCCTCTGCTTAAAAAAATCCTCACTTGACAAATCTCCCAAGCTAACTATAGCCCATTTTTTAATCTTCCATTTCTTTCACACATCTTGCAGAAATTTGTCGTCTTCCAAATTCAGTGACTATTTAGACAGTACCAATGCACTTTATTCCTTGGATTTTGCCCCAGACACAGCGCTGAAACCATTCTGGCATCTTTGCTCAGGGAAGTTCACTGTTCCCTTGATCAAGGTAATATTTCTCTCATAGTTTCTCTTGACCTCTTTTCTGCTTTTGATCTAGTCGATCACTCCATTCTCTGTTCTTGTTTTTTTTTTTTTTTTTACATCGGCTTGCGTTGTACTGTTCTCAACTGATTTCATTCTTTCCTTACTGATTGGTCCTTCTTGGTCTCATTTGGATCCACTTCTGCTTTTTATCCCCTCACTTGTGGTGTCCCCCAGAGCTCTGTACTTGCTCTACTGCTATTGATAGTAACATAGTAAATGATGGCAGATAAAGATCAGAATGGTCCGTCTAGTCTGCCTAGTAAGGTGGCTAGTTTAGGTGTACCTGCCGCTCAATATCTTCATTGCCCCACCAACCACTGTTCAGGATTCCAGTATATAAGTATATTATTGTGCTGCTGACATTATCCTTGTTCCACACACACATCCCATTACACCTGACTTAACTCCTATCAACACTTGCCTTTCTCAGATTGCCTCATGACTGAGAATCAACTTGCTTAAAATAAACATTCTGAAGACCTCCGCCACTTGACTTACTGGAATCACCAAAGCTCCCGACACTGCTCCAACACTTGGTAATGTCCCATTCACATTAACTTACAGCTTTAAATGCTTAGGTGTTATACTAAATTCTCATCTTTCTTTCCATAATCATATCAGTTCCGTGGTAAAAGGTTCCTTCCATGGTTTACGTCAAATTCGATCTCTTCGCTCCTTCCTTATTTTACTGGCTTTACTACTCTGACTGTTAGTCTAGTCATAATCTCTACTAGACTATTGCAATGTTGTTTTTGCTGGCCTTCCTGATTATGAGATAAAAGATTACAAGTAATTCAAAACACTGCAGTTATATTACTAGTCCATGTATCTAAATATGATCATAATACACCCTTTCTGATTCATTTCCACTGGCTGCCTGTATACTACCGCATTCATACAAACTCCTCATTCTTAAAATTTTATACACTGGTATTCCCCTCTTATCTCTCCTCTCTTGTCATTCCTCATACCCCTCACCATGTTCTCCGTTCTATCTATGTCAATTGTCTCTTCCTCCCTCTTGTTTCCTATGCCAAATATGAATCAACTAGACTTTCTTCTTTCTACTTCTGTGCCTAGCTTATGAAATGACTTTCCTCCAGAAACATTTAGAACCATCCTGTCAGAAGTTTAAGGCTGTTCTCAAAACTCATCTATTCCAAATGTCATTTGATCTCCCTCTGCACTAACCTCAGTTTATCAATTAGGCCCGCCTCCCCTCTTTTTCTCCTCCCAACCCCCATCTACTTACTTAATTTTCTTACTCATTTTCTCCCCAGTTTCTTTCTCTCATTTTGTATGAATGCTGCTTTTATCTGAAAGGTGATTTTAATAGAGTTCCTTTCTGGTTTTTGTTTTGTTTCATGTAAATTGCTCTGCTGTTTCTGGTGAGTGTATATCAAATTCTTCCATAGAAGGCAGATTGGGGTGACCACATGAACAGTTCAGGTATCCATCATGAAATTGAGTTTTAGAGGGTTGATTTGTATTTGCCTCCTGACCCTCTCTTTTCTGGAACAAAAACACAAAAAGTGAAGGAACACCCCCACAAGAAAGTCCAAAGAGCAGGGGTATTAGAGTACAGAAGAAATCTCTTATTATACCCAAACTGGCCATGTTTCGGTGAACAGTTGCCTGCGTCAGGGGCAGATTTGTCCAAACACTGTATAGTATATAATAAATCTACCCATGTGGCATTATTCCACATAGCCGGCTGATGTGGGTCAGGAATTGGAGGACTAGGCAGCAAGCAAGGTTGAAGAAAACTCTCTACTTGACTGTGGAGAGGATCTGAATGACAGTAAATGCAGATCAGGCTCACCGAGAACTGTTGAGCCAGCAAGGGTATGGCTTCTTTATATATGGTGGATCAAGACACATCTCTTGCTGGTCTAGCGGGCTTCTCTGGAGGCAGACTTCTCCATTTGCCACACATGGTCTTATTACCAGGGCTTGAGCTGCAGTCTCTGTAGTCTCTGTGCTCCAACCACAAGTTTGAGACTTCTGGTCCATCCCCAATATACTTGATACCATAACCCAGCATCTTTCCATCTCACCATATTCCATCATCTCCCCTTTCCTTCTTTGCTCTCTGTGTCCATCTCTTCTTCCCTTCTGTATGCTACCTCTGTGTTCAGCATATCCCCTTCTCTTCCCCAATTACCTCCATAGACTATATGTTCAATTTTCTACCCCCCCCCTCCCCCCAACATCTCTCCTTCCCTTTCCTATGTGTATCCAGTAATCTCCAGGAACAAGCAGGAATGAGTCTTCACATATGGGTACGTCGGTACCGACGGAGTCTGCACGGGAACGCTCCCCAGCGTCCAATCAGAACGCTTTTGGAAGCATCCCAACACGCCTGCGTGCTGCCTTCCTGCCTTTCCCAAATGCCTCTCCTCAGTTTTCGTTTTTCCGCGGAGCCGGCAGGACATCCTTCTGTCACTGCAGAAAATTCTTCTTTTATTTTTTGGTTTTCTTGTGGTCGCGTCTGCCTTCCCTGACGCCACCGGTACCGCCGGTGTTTCTTTTCTTTTTTCTTCTAAATTTTCCTTTATAAGGAATACCTTTTTTCCTTCTTAGTGCCTGACGGGGGGTTTTTTTCGGCCTGCTAGGCCTACCCTTTTTCCTCATGGAAGCGCCAGCCACTATCCCTAAGAAATGTTCAAACTGTGGCGGTACAAAATTTATTTTAGACACTCATAATTGGTGTCTGCCCTGCTTGGGTCCTGACCACTATCCGCTGGAGTGACCCTCCTGCAACAGTATAGTCGGAAGAGGTCTTCAGCATCGAGTTCACCTCGATACGCGGTCCCCAGTCAACTTCAGGGCACCGACCACCCTTTCTTCCTCACAGGATCAGGTAACCCAAAAACAGTCTGTTAAGACTAGCCAGTCCTCGAGTGGTAGATCTCATGCACAGCATAGAGATGCCTCTGGTCTTGCCCTCGAGGACACACTGGCTTTAAAACCCCGGTGGGAGTCTTCGGCCTCCAAATCCTTAGTGGGGTTTCAGGTTGTTCCTGAGGTTCACCCCTCTCCGAACATACCTGAGCCATGCTCGGTGGTGGCATCCGCTTCGAGCGGTACCGATACCCCGGCATCTGCAATGGTGTTGGATGAAACATTCCTCACCAAAGATCGTAGTCTGGCGTCCTCGGCTGCGGGCCCATTGGATATGCTGCAGACCGATCTTCCAGTATCGGTATCGATCCCGGTACTGGTACCGACGCCGGTACCCTCCAGATGTGCATCGATAGACTCGCTTCCCTCGATGCCGAGTCTAGAATCGATCTCCAGTCTGGATGACTGGGTACTGACTCGCCTTGGTACCGAAGGCACGGTTCCGATGATCCATGTCGGGCACTCTCGGTTTCTTCGATACCGTTAGAGCTGTCACCGGCTGGCCTTCATCTACCAGTATTGGATACGGTGCCGGAGTCGGTACCGGTATCCACATTGCCATTGCTGTCGGTACCTTCCATGCTTCTCTCATCAGGCTCGCTTCCCTCGATACTGAGTTTGGAATCGATCCCTAGCATGGACGATGTGTTACCGACTGTTGCTGGTCCCGACCTCCTGCGGTACCGGCAACCATCCTCTAAGGATCCGATACTCCACCCTTTAGGGTCTTCTATTCCTCTAAATTTGGATAGATCCCTGGGTGCCAATGCTAGTTCTTCAACAGATCTAGCCTGTCCTCCTCTTTCTAGAGGATTTCCCTCTGGGGATTTTTCTTTTCAAGCATTCCTGCTTGATATGGCAAAGTCACTTGCCATTTCTATACCTGGTCAGGAGCCTACATCAGGGAATACAGAGTCCCTGTATGTTCCCTGGATTCCAAAGGAGAACATCATGCTTCCTTTGCATCAGACCTTGCAGGATCTCCTCTTTCGAATGTGGGGAAACTCCTTTAACAGTACCCCCACCTTCTAGGGCAACTGATCTTCTATATAAGGTGCCCCCCCTCCAGGTTTTCAAAAGACTCAACTTCCTCATCATTCCATTGTTGTAGAATCAGCAATGAGGCGTATTAAGAGTACTAAAAAGCACTCTTCTTATCCGCCAGGTCGTGAGTCTTATCCGCCAAACCTTCCAGGCATCCATGCTTTCAGCAAGAATTCTCTCATATATTTTCTATATGGGATTATCTCTTAAGGAGGTCACAAAGAAATTACTGCTTTTGACCCCTTTTCTTCAAGAGCCCAAAAGAGCAGAATATTCCTTACTGGTTAGTCATGCTCAAAATATCTCTAGGTTCCTTACTCGTGCTTCCCTAGACTCCTTTGAGTGTTAGCAGAACTTCTGCTATAGCCATAGGGGCACGACGTAAGGCCTGGCTCCAAGTTTCAGATTTGGACAAATGGGCACAAGAAAGACTGGGAAATACTCCTTGCACTAGAGAAAATCTTTTTAACAGGGAGTCTTTACTCCAAGTTGCTCAGTTAACCACTGACATTGCTGTTTCCAGAGGCTGTTCTATGCCTTCCTCTTTCCCAGTTGGTAGGAAATTTCCTAACAAACTTTCTTTCCCTAAGGGGAAAAAGTTTTATCCATCTTCTGCCCATCATACAGATGTTCCCAAACAGGGGAAACATCGCACTGGTCTACACAAACCACAACCTCAACAGGTTCAGCAAACCCAGCAGTCGCAGGGTTTCAGATAGATTATCATTACATCTCCTGTTTGGTGGTTAGAGTTTGCAGTCTGCTTCTTTTCATTTGAAGCATCTACACTAATTTCATCCTAAATTCTCATGACTCTCTCTTCACGAGACATCCTTTCTTTTTGCTCTAAGAGTCTTTATGATGATCATGCCTATAGTTAACAGGTTTCTCTTCCTCCTACTGGGAAAAGAGATGTGACAACTATCAATAAGACAGTTTTCCCTGTACTAGCATGTATCATCTTACCTTTCAGAGACTCACTACATAGTCAGTCTCCTTCAACTCTGCCTTACCTCCCTCTTACTACAACATTCGATTTGTAAGAGTGGCTCTATTACACTGGTAAGCCCCTGTGGTCCTCTACCTATTCCACAAAGGGGTTTTTCCCTTCCAGAGTTGTCTCCCCCTTTTGCATTTTCTTACTTTAGGGCAGCTTTTCAGACAATAAGGAAGTCTTACCACTCCTACTTATGTCTGTTGCTTCTTTTTCCAATCTAAAAAAAAAAAAAAGGAAAGAGAATTTTTTTTCCGCTGCCCTGGTAGTTACTGCAAATGCAGCAATTCCTAGTGGTTAAGCCACTGGTTCTGTTCACACAACCAGGGTATCTTCTCCACTAGCAATCCTTCTAGCCTCAGTGCTAAACCCCAAACAGGTTATCAACCTTTTTTGGAAACCCTATTATCACAGACTTGTTGGTTGACTTCTATTCTTCGCCATCTCCAATTCCCTGGTTTTTGGCAGAATAGTTTAGGTTACCTACTGGCTTTAAGCAGCCAGTTTTTCTTCTAACCAACATCTAACATGCTCTCAGCAACTCTACAGAGTAGCTTTGCACTATGGGCCCTTGCTAGAGAGCATTAGTATCTTGCCTAGCAGATAATCCCAGATGGTTAGGAGGGGTTCACCCAGTCATGCTTCCATGACTGGTAGGTGTTCCCTACCCTTACCATCTCATCTAAAATCTCTTTTCGAGACAAAAGACACAGGCCTTACATCACGTGAAAACCTAAAGAATGGCCAATTCCCTGGCTTGGTCCATATCTCCTTTGGAGTTCTCGCCAGGGATAGTTTTCTTTCAGTTGCAGCTCAAGGACGCCTGATACCCTTCTTGCCCTCCTAGGCGGTCAATATGGTATCTTATTCCAGTGGCGTCCTCTATCCATTCACCATACTGCAGTTCTAGAGAGATCTGGACTTGCTGCCTGCAGACTGAAGTTATCCTCTGCATTTTTCACGTAGGCCTTCCTGGTTATTCAAGAACTCGAATTCTTAAAGGACTCTAGACTCCTCCTTGTCAGGGAGACCATTCCTCTGACTCTGTCAATTATAACCAGCGAAAGAAGATTCTCTATACATCTATTCAAGCAGGTATCACCCTTCTTGCTATTAGATGAATCTTCCCTCTATCCCCATATCCCTATGGGGATCTAGTTATATAGCCATGTCTACACATTATATATACACCTCCACATATATATACACCTGTCGAGATATATCTTCTAGGTAGATATGTATCTATGTACTTATCTAGCTCTCTGTCTAGGTTCATATATCCATATATTCCTATATGACTGATGGATGTGCACTACCCCTATCAATGCTGTACCAGCATGCTTGGGGTTCTACACATATAACCACTCCCTATGGTAATTAACAAATATTTTGTTTCTTTTACCATAACCTTTCAGGTTTAGGTACCTCTGAAGCTTTCCATGTACCTTTTCTTTCCTAATTGACCTCATTTAGGAAAGACTTCACGGATTTTCAGTTAATCTAAAGCTGTAACGTTTCATAAGTCTGTACTTTCTTTGTTATCGGATATAGGGGTCTCCATACCCCTTCTCTCCTACAGGGACTATTTCTATTGGCAGTCCACATCGGTCAGACTTATTTTTTCTTTTGGTCCTAGCATTGTACTGTTCTTCGACCAAAAGGGCTTAAGTTTCCCCTGGGGCTATTTCTCACCCTGATGGGTTCTGACCTCCACTTGTGTTTCCTACAGTTTATTACCTCTACTTCACAGTGAGGCACTCCTTGAGGATCTTCTACTGGCTCTTCTAACAGATCCATATGAAACTCAATAGACTTTTTACAATACCACCAAGGGAGGTCCATATTAAAATATTGCACTCAATATTTTTACTACTAAATGTCATCTATACAGGATCTTCCTCCATAGAAGTCCTGTTCTAGTCTAGCTGTTCCACAGCACCTTTTCTATAATTCTTCTACCCTCCATCCCCAAGATGCCTGAGGTCCTGAGGAGTAGCATGGCTCTTTCTAGATTCGCTACATGCTAGGACTCCCTCTGGGCATCTTAGCTTGGGGAGTCCCCATATGTGAAGACTCATTCCTGCTTGTTCCTGGAGATAGCACAGTTACTTATCTGTAACAGGTGATCTCTGGGAACAGCAGGAATAAGTCTTCACAACCCACCCACCTCCCCTAGGAGTTGCTTTTCTCTATCTCTATCTTTCCCTTTCTTGCTCTCTCTCTCTTTGCCTCAGCTTTAAAACTTAACTGAGGAGAGGCACTTGGGAAAGGCGGGAAGGCAGCATGCAGGTGTGTTGGGATGCTTCCAAAAGTGTTCTGATTGGATGCTGGGGAGCGTTCCTGCGCAGACTTCGTCAGTACCGACGTACCCATATGTGAAGACTTATTCCTGCTGTTCCCAGAGATCACCTGTTACAGGTAAGTAACTGTGCTTTTTTCTCTTTTCACCACCTCCCTCCATGGTTCACATCTTCATTTCTCTATCTCTCCATAATCCAGCATTTCCCTGTCCCTCCCTAATAACTGTCAGGTGTCTAGCATTTCCCCTTGCCTTCCATATCCCCCAAGAGTCAAGCATCTCCTGGCTTTTCCCTTACCCTTGACAGGTCTGCCTCTTCCCCTTGTCTGCTACTGCCACTGCAACCCTACCTTTGCTTGGACCAACCTACAGCACTACAAAGCAGTGTGTGCAGTATGGGTTCACTGAGCATAGGTATGCAAAGCCTGCTGTGTCCCACCTCTGCTGATTATAACTTCCTCTTAGGGGTGGGACATAGCAGGTGTGATATAGGGGTGCACATATTCTCAAAGGCTCTTCAACTTGGCAAAAAGATGGCTGAGGGGAGATATGATAGAGGTCTATAAAATAATGAATAGAGTGAAATGGGTAAATTGAGATCAGTTGTATCTCCAGGAACAAGCAGGAATGTAGTCTTCACATATGGGTGACGTCGGTACCGACGGAGCATGCGTGGGAACGCTCTCCAGCATCCAATAGGAAAGTTTTTGGGAGCATACCACTGCACCTGCATAGCTGCCTTCCTGCCTTTGCAGCTCTCCCTCCTCAGTTCTTCATTTTCCAAGGAGCCGACAGGGAGCAATTCCTGTCACCGCAGAAAATTCCTGTTTTTTCATATTTTTGTGGTTCATGTATACCTTCCCGTCAATGCTGGTACCGACCTTCATCGGTACTTTCTTTCTTTCTTTTCAAAAATAAAAAAAATCTGTGAAGAAAGGAATTTCTTCTTTTCTTCAGGCGCATCGATGCCATCTTAGGCCTAGGCCTTCCATTTTGTCACAGACACAATGGAAAAACCATCTGGTGGTTTTATAAAGTGTTCTAAGTGTGGCGGTACCATCTCGGCCACAGACAGCCATGACTGGTGTCTAAAATGCTTAAGACCTGATCATCAGCCATCAGAATGTCCTCTCTGTAGGAAGATGATGAAGAGAGGCCTACAGAATCGAGCGGCAAAGCTGAGTACCCTCATTGCCTCCGATGCCATCTCTTTAGCATCGACGTCATCAAGAGCTTCATCTTCCTCCCAAGGATCTCAGGTATCGAAACCTAAGTCTTCATCAAAGTCTGACTTCCCACCCAAGGGTAGATCTCCTTCTAAGCATTAAGATGCCTCAGGCATTGCCCTGGAGGGGGACACACTGGCCAAACAACCCTAGCAGAAGGACCTTCCTTCCAAAGCCTTAGTGGGGTCCCAGGATTCTCCCGAGGCCTCTACCTCCAGAGAGCTCATGGTGCCATGCTCAGGGATCATGGCCCACAATTCGGGTACCAATACCCAGGCATCGGCAAGCTCCATGGATCAACGTATCCTTGCCATCGAGTGGAGCTTAGTGGCCTTACTGGTGGCCTCGGTACCAGTAAAACCCTTACAGTAGGTTCTGTAGGCTTTAGTACCGGCTTCGGTACCAGTACAACCTGCATTGACTTTTTTGCCACTTTCCATGCTACCGCCCATGCCGGCCCTTGAATCCGTTTCCGGTACCGAGGTTCCAACCACATAGGTTCCAGATACCGGTTTCAAGCGATACTGAGTTCGTATGGAGCAGGAACAGCCTGATCATTGATACCTTGAGTCTTCGGATTCCATTTCATCAGATGATGAATCGGCCGATACCCGAGATATGGGAACTATCCCGGAAGACCCATCTCCGTCTCCACAACTTTGCATGTCCCAACCAGAGGACATGTCTTTTCAAGACTTTATTCACAATGTTGCTAGGGGTCTGTCCATAACAGTGACATTGGAGAAAGAGCCTAGGGCCAAAGGACTGGAAATTCTTCAAAACCCCACAGCTCCAAAGGAGGCAGCTATGCTCCCTATCCATCGGATACTTCACATCCTCATACTTCATATGTGGGAGACATCTCTAACCGTTTCTCCCATACCCGATGGCTCGATACCATGTACTGGGTACTAGAGTGTCCCGGTTTCCAGAAGACACAATTGCCGCACCATTCCATGGTAGTGGAGGAGTGGCCTAGTGGTTGGGGCAAGGTACTTCGGGCCGGAAGGTCGGGGGTTCAAATCCCACTAGAGGACAGCAACCTTGGGCCGGAAGGACTGGGGTTTCTAGTCCCACAGGTGCTCCTTGTGGTCTTGGGCAAGCCACTTAACCCTCCATAGCCCATGTTCCCTGTAAAATAGTTCTCTGTGTGCTGTGCTTTCCTGTCTAATCAATGTGTTTATACCTCAAAAATTTCCTGTCATGATTTGACAATTTCCAATCTGTAATCAAAACCGCTGCTGATCGCTGGAAGTAGCGGTATACAAATGTATACTAAATAAATAAATAAATAAAATAAATAGTGGAATCGGCAATGCATTGGATCAAGAGTGCCAAAACACATTCCTCAAACCCTCCGGGTAGGAAATCAAGGACTCCTGATGCCTTTGGTCGACATTTTCAGGCCTCCAAGCTATCGGCCAGGATTAGTTCCTACATACTCTATATGGGTATGTTTCTTAGAGAGGTGGCTAAGGATTTGGAGTTAATGGCTCCTCTTATCACCGATGACAAGAGGGCAGATTATCTTACCCTTGTGAAGTATGCTCAGAATGTTTCAAAGTTTAACAGAGCAACTTCTATTTGCTTTGAGTGCATCAGCAGGACTTCATTCATCTGCATCGGTTCACGCAGGATTACATGGCTTCAAGCATTGGATCTTCAACAATCGGTTTAAGATAAGCTGGGTAATATCCCTTGCACTGGTGAAAACCTCTTTGGTAAGGATTGGCAAGACAAGGCCTGTCAGTTGGAGTCTGAGAACACTACCCTAAATAGGCTCTCTAGATCTATTGCCAACCCAGCTAAAAAAAAAGCAGCAAAGAAAATTTTCTTCAATAAGAAGTACTATCCTTCTTATACCCCTGCTGTTCAGTGCCATGCATCATACTCCTCATAAGGGCAACAACCTCCAAATCAGCAAAAGAAGGCTCAGACTCCCAAGTCACAGCCATCTCAGTAGACCCAGACTGCTCAGGGTTTTTGACTCCTTTCTAGAGAACATAGCTGTCCTGCCTCTGGAGAGTCCCGATCCTATCCATATTCACAGCAGTCTCTGTCACTTTGCCCACAGGTGGCATCTCATCACCTCGGAGCAGTGGATATTGTCCATAGTACAGGAGGGGTACAAACTTCATCTATGAAGTCTACACCCCCAGACTTCTCCAAGAGAATTACGCTCTCAACCCCCTCTCACTGCTTTGTTGCTAGAAGAGGTCGCCTCCCTTCTCTTGCAGGGTGCAATAGAAAAGGTTCAACCATCCCAACAGGGAATGGGCTTTTATTCTCTATATTTCCTCATTCCAAAGAAAACAGGAGGATACAGGCCCATTCTTGGCCTCAGAGAACTAAACAAGTACCTCCTATGGGAGAAATTCAAAATGATCTCCTTAGGGACCTTCTCCCCTATCTCCAGAGTTAGGATGGGCTTGGTTCTCTAGATCTAAAGGAAGCATTCTTATTCATCCAGAGCACAGAAAGTTCATACGCTTCATGTTCCAAGGAAAACATTATCAATACAGAGTCCTGCCTTTCGGCCTCGCCTCTGCCCCAAGAGTCTGCATGGTGGTAGTAGCCACATTTCTAAGGACTCTAGGGATATTTGTCTTCCCTTACTTAGACAACTGGCTCATACGGGCAAGCATTTCTCCAGAAGCCAGTCTATCTTTCTCAGGTACCATGCAGGTATTACAACACTTGGGATTTGTCATAAATCTTCTAAAGTCCCAAATCATCCCCTCTCAAACTTGAGGTCTTAGGGGCCCTCCTAAACACTCAGCAATCAAGGGCATTTCTTCCCCAGCTCCACTGTGCTTGACTCAATCAGTTAGCATCTCAAGCATGCCTCAAGAACTTCCTTACTGCTTGAAAAATGTTACAGCTTCTAGTTCATATGGCATCAACGGTGCATGTTGTTCCATATGCCTGCTTATACATGCTGTCCCCAGGCGCCCCTACTGGCGTAGGAAATAAGGGCGTCCGGTGACATTTAATTTATATTAAGGAGTGGTTGAGCTGAAGGACCAAGAGGATTCTGGTCCTTGTAGTTCAGAACTCCTTATAAAGAACAATCTACGCCAAAGTGTAGGGTAATAAGGCTTTATTTCCCCGGTCAACGCTTAGGTTCAATAAGACACAAAAGAAAATGAAGGTAATTCTTTCCTCTAACAAAAAGTTTCCACCGTTATATAAACAGTTAAGGGTTGTAGGCTTCACAATTAACTGTTTATCTGGGTTAAGGCTTCTTTCAAATCAATAGAAATTAACATCAGGAAACAAATGGCTATCAACTTCACCATATGCAGAGTTCTCTTTTCTCTATACATCTAGCAAGGCAATCAAGCTAGTTCTTGAACGGAAGTTACATTCCATTGGTTCACTCTGAGGAATGGGAACACTGGTTTCACAATCAAAGTCCATTGACTCTGGGTCACTCCCTTCTTCAATGCTATGACTGTCTTCAATATCTGTTAACTCCTCACAGGGGTTCTTCTGTTTCTCATACAACTTCCTTAGCACACTGTTAGGAAGTGCTTTTAAAAGGTTAGCTTTACTTCTAACTTTCTGAGGCTTATCTATCTGCATAAGGTTTTCATCACTTAAACTTTCCCTTATAATGAAAGGCTTTTCATACCTTGGCTTCTGTAGGCTGCCACACCTAGGACTCAGCTTGTGACGTAGCTTCTCAGGCTGACAAGCTGTTCTGTGCACTGCTCTACAATCAGAGTTACCAGGAGAACCTGACGTGGATTTCCACTCTCTGTGTTTCTTGGCAAAAGTGTCACTGTAGAAGGAATCCCCTTTCCTTGTGCCTTTCTGGTTTAGCATAGGAGATTTACTTGGGCTAGGAGAGTTGCTTTCATCAGGCAAGCTGCTTCTTTGGTTTGCTTGGCTTTGGACTCCGTTCCAATACCTTTGGCCTCTCGGGACTTTATCCCTTTGAGTATACCTCTTTTGGATTCTGTCTCCTTGAGTTGGCTGCACATGGAAGCCTTCCTGTTCCAGGCTTCTCTCACTGCTCCTGCTGCCGGTCCTTCTTCCCCAGCTCTTGCCTTCATCTCTGCTCTTGCCTCTATCTCTCCTCCTCTCACTGATCATCTGGTTTCCTTTATAAAGGGATTTCTGGGTTGCACGTTCTGAGTTTGAGGACAGGTGAAACTGCTTGTTACTAATGTGATCAATGCTAGAGCACGTTGCTTCAGGTACTGTGTAATTGTTCATGCGCCCTCTGGCTGAGCTGCGCTGGAACTGCGCTCTCTGCCTTTTCTGAGTTTCATGAAAATCAGGAGTTTTTTCAACACTGTTTCTTCTCTAGCTCCAGCCTCATGACAATGCGCACAGTCCAATGGACACTGGCATCCCAGTGGGATCAGGCATCAGGTCACCTGGGAGACAAGATAACAGTCTGTACCCTTCTGATCTCATCTTTCCAGTGGTGGCGATCTCGAGAAAACCACTTATAGGGTCACCTTTTCAGATGCCAGCACATCAATGTACCCTGATGACAGATGCGTCCAGATTGGGCTGGAGAGCTCATCTGTAATTTCTCTCAGGGACTCAGCAGGAGTCACAACTCCACATCAATCTGCTGGAAATCAGAGCCATTCTCAGTGCTCTCAGAGCTTTCCAGGACCATCTTCATTGCCGCAGAGTCCTAGTCCAGACAGACAATCAAGTAGTCATGTTCTATGTGAACAAGCAGGACGGAACAGGCTCTTGGACCCTCTGCAGCAAGGCTCTACATCTCTGGTCCTTTGTCATACAGCATCACATTCACCTCCATGCGATGTATCTTCCAGGCAAACACAATGTCTTAGTGGACAGACTGAGTTGAATCCTTCTTCCCCACGAGTAGTCTCTTCATGTAGACAAAGTCTCTCACATTTTTCAAATCTGTGGGACTCCAGAGATAGACCTCTTCGCAAGTGCTCAGCTTCCCTGCTTCTGCACCAGGACTCCTGCACCGGACAGCCAGCAAGTGGATGCTTTCACCTCCACTGGGTTCAAGGCTTCCTATATGCTTTCCCTCCCATTCCCCTAATTCCCAAGACTCTTTTCAAATTCCAGAGAGACAAGGGCTCTATGATACTCATAGCCCCACACTGGCCACATCAATCGTGGTATCCTCTCCTTCTACATCTGTCTCAGGCTCAACCCATAGATCTGGGGTTGCTCCAGATCTCCTCTCTCAGGAGGAAGGGTCACTGCTCCATCCCAATCCGCAGTCTCTCCATCTCACAGCATGGCTGCTGAAAGCTTAGCCTTCTAGGACATTAACCTTCCCCAGGAGGTTAAGGACATCCTTTCAGCTTCTAGGAAGACATCCACCAGATGGTCCTATGCTTTCAAGTGCCATAGGTTTTCTGGTGTTCTCAGAAGAATCTTAATCCCTTCTCAGCTCCGGTGGAGGCACTTCTTCTATCTTCTTCTAGACTCAAAACCAATTCGGTAAGAGTACACTTAAGTACAATTGTGGCCTCTCACATGCCCTTAGATGGCCAACCTATCTCTTCTCAGCCACTCATAGCATGCTTCATGCAGGGTCTTCTATTAATCAAACCTCCCATTAAGCCACCTCCAGTAGCATGGGACCTTAATGTTGTTCTAGGACAGCTTCTCAAGCCACCCTTTGAACCTCTAGCCACTACTTCACTTAAGTTTCTCACATGGAAGTTCATCTTCCTTATTGCCCTCACTTCAGCAAGGTGTATTAGTGAGTTCCAGGTCTTGGTGGCGGACCCCCTTTACACACGCTTCCACCATAAGGTTGTCCTTAGGACTCATCCTCATTTCATGCTGAAGGTGGTCTCTCGCCCTTCCATTTGAACCAGTCAGTCTACCTTCCTGTCTTTTTTCCCTAGACCACATTTGTCTAGGGCAGAAGCAACCCTCCACACTCTGGATTGTAAATTTGCCTTAGCTTTTTATTTCCAGAGAACTCGAGAGCACCAAAAAGCTTCCCAGCTTTTCATTTCCTTTGACTTGAGTCACCTTGGCTTGCCATATCCAAACGAACTCTCTCCAAGTGGATAGCTGACTGCATCACCTTTGCTCATGAAAAGGCAGGACTCTCTCTCAAGGATCACGTCACTGCCCATAATGTTCGAGCCATGGCTATCTTGATGACAAGTCTACGCTCTGTAGTTGTTGACGAGATCTGCAAAGCAGCAGCTTGATCTTCGGTCCACACTTGCTGCTCATTATTGCCTGGACAAGGACTCCCACCTTGTTTGGCCAAGCTGCTCTCCACCATCTCTTTTAGACTTAGAGCAACCCCTACCCTTCATCCTGGGTTTCAATACCAGATATCCATGGAGGATACATGACCTCTTTATCCATACCTGTGAATCCATAGCCGACTCGGAGGTCACCTCTCTGGCATCTTCTAGCTAGGGAGTCCCATATGTGAAGACTACATTCCTGCTTGTTCCTGGAGATAGTGTAGTTACTCACCTGTAACAGATAGAAACATAGAAACATGATGACAGAAAAAGACCACATGGCCTATCTAGTCTGTCCTTCCATATCAACAACTACAACAGTCCACTTTTTACCTTTAGAGATCTTCTGTGTTGGTCCCATGCTTTTTTGAATTCAGTTACTGTCCTCATCTCTACCACCTCCACTGGGAGACTATTCCATGGATCCACTACTCTTTCCGTAAAGAAATATTTCCGCATATCACTCCTGAATCTATCTCCCTTCACCCTCATCCCATGTCCTCTCGTAGTAGAACTTGCTTTCAATTGAAAGAGGCTCTCTCCCTGAACATTTATGCCACGGAGGTATTTAAACATCTCAATCATATCACCTCTATCCCGCTCTATCCCTGATCTCCGGGAACAGCAGGAATTTAGTCTTCACAACCCACGCTCCTCCCCTAGGAGTTGTAGGTCTTCTATTCTTTCTCCTTTTATCTCAGCTACAAACTCAACTAAACAGGGAGAGCTAGAAAGGCGGGAAGGCAGCTACACAGGCACAGTGGGATGCTCCCAAAAGCTTTCCTATTGGACGCTGGGGAGCGTTCCCATGCGGGCTCCGTCGGTACCGATGTCACCCATATGTGAAGACTAAATTCCTCTTGTTCCCGGAGATCACCTGCTACAGGAGAGTAACTATGCTTTATTTATTTTATTTATTTATTTATAGACTCTTATATACCGCACTATTAAGCATCAGCGCGGTTCACAAAAAACAGTGAGATACACAATTCAACAGTACTTTGTGTTTACAGAAAACAGGAGAATATAACTCGGATAACAGGGTATATAATTAATAAACATAGTCATAATATCATCATGGCTTCAGTTTTGTGTGTATGTGGTCTGTGGGGTATCTGTATTGTATGTGTATGAGTGGAAGGTCTGTGGGTTGGTTGAGATGTCTTTATTGTTTACTGGATAAGATAAAAGGAAGAGGTAGTGTTTCAAAGCTTTGCGAAACTGCAAAAGGTCTGGTATTGCTCGGATGTTTTGAGGAAGGCTATTCCAACACCTTAGTGCACAGAATAAAAAGGCCCTGTCTGAAGTAGTTTTGGTACACTGTGATATTGATTTAGGGACTAACAGAGTATTGAGTGTTACTGACCTTCTGTCTCTATTGAGGGGTGGTGTTTGGATCAAGTCTGATATTGATGAAGATGAGAGTTCTTTGAAGGCTTTGAATGTAATTAGTAAAATTTTGAAAGTGAGTCTACTTTGAATTGGGAGCCAATGAAGATGTTTTAGAATAGGTGAGATATGGTCTTTCCGGGAAGCTCCATGAAGGACTCTAGCTGCAGCATTCATAGCCATTTGAAGTGGGTATAAGGTGGTTTGTGGAAGACCTTGTAAAATTGAGTTCGCATAATCAAAATGAGGTATGATTAGCGCCTGATAGATGGTTCTAAAATCGCTTTACTCCTTCAAAAAGTAGAAAGACTAGGGGACATGCAATGAAACTACAATATAGCCCATTTAAGACTAATAGGAGAAAATATTTTTTCACTCAATGTGTAATCAAACTCTGGAATTCTTTGCCAGTGGATGTAGTTAAAAGCTGTTAGTGTAGCTGGGTTTTGTAGCGCTGTACAAATGATAAGTAGTAAAAGAGGTTTTTACAAGTTCCTGGGGGAAAAATCCATAAACCATTATCAAAATGAACTTGTGAAATCCACTGCTCATCCCTGGGCTAAACAGCATGGAATCTTTCTACCTTTTGGGAACCTAAAGGTACTTGTGACATGGATTGGCCACTATTGGAAAAAGGATACTGGGCTCGATGAAACTTTGGTCTGGCCCAGTATGTCATTTCCAATTTTCTTATGTAAGGCTTTTTTTTTTCCTTTTAACAATTTTAGAGTAATTTGAGAGTGATTTAAGGATGTAGCTCAGCATTTAACATGCTGCAGTAGGCAATTATAAAACTGCCCCAGCGTATACATACATGAAAGGCAGGGCTAGGAAAACACAGTGCCCAGATGTTCTCATGGGCCAAAAACAGGCACAACTGAAGCAGGACTGGCAATTACATGTGCATTTTATAAATAACACACATGGAGGAAGTGACATCACCCTGCACAATGACTGCCTGAGTGTTAAGCTCCGGAACCATCCCCGATAAAGCGTACTTACTCATCCCCTCCCTAGAGCCAGAATGAATGCAGCAGGCTGCCCTGACAAGCAGAGAGTTAAGCGAGCTGGAAATGACCACCCACTGATGTGCAGCAGACTTAGCAACAGTTCGCATATGCGGTAGTGGGATCTGACAGTGCTGAGCTCAAAATGGCTGCCGGCAGTTCCTGGAGCCTGAAATCAATGGAGCATGATGGCAAAGGGTTCAGAGAGAATAGAATAGAGCAGGGAGAAGTTACCCTTCAGCAAATCTCCCAAGGTGAGCTGAAGAAGTGGTTTGCCGATCTTAAAACTGAACTGCTGGTTGAAAAAAATGGAGCTGGGGAAGCTCATGGGAGAAATGAAGGAGGAAATGGTGGAGATAAGCCGCTGTGTGTGGGACCACGATGACCAGCTGGAGCACGTGGCAAAGGCTGAAGAGGAGATGGCTTACACTCTAAAAGCTAACGAGGAGTGGAAGAGCAAATCCTCTACAAATTAGAAGATTTGGGAAACAGAACAAGGAGAAATAATCTCCACATAAGAGGAGTCCCCGAAGACCCAAAGTTTTGGGATAGCAGGAAGGTGGCAGAGGTGATATTCTTTGAGGCCATGAGGAAGGGGGAGACAATGAGATCCTGGACAGCACAGCCTTGGACAGAGTGCATCATGCCTTGGGACCGCTGAGAACCAATAAACTCAGAGACATTGTTATTTTCCTGAAGGATTAAAGCCTCAAGGAGCGGATAGCTGCAAAGATGCATGGGCTAAGCACTTTTGAATGGCAAGTATACAAGGTGGCTATCCATACTGATTTGTCAGCTGCAGAGGCACAGAAGATGTACCTGATTACAAGAGTCTAAAGACATAAGAACATAAGATATGCCATAGTGGGTCAGACCAAGGTCCATCAAGCCCTGTATCCTGTTTCCAACAGTGGCCAATCTAGGTCACAAGTACCTAGCAGGGTTCCCAAAAAGACACACAGGTTCCACAATGCTTGTCCTGGGATAACCAGTGGATTTCCCGGGTCATCTTTAATAATGATTCATGGACCTTTCCTCCAGAAACTTGTCCAAACCTTTTTTAAACCCGGCTACACTAATAGCTTTTACTACATCCTCCAATAGCAAATTCCAAAGTTTGATTACACGTTGAGTGAAAAAATATTTCCTCTTATTAGTCTTAAATAGGTTACCCTGTAGCTTCATTGCATGCCCCCTAGTCTTTCTATATTTTGATGGCATAAACTATCTATCTACATTTACCCATTCTACTCCATTCATTAATTTATAGACCTCTATCATATGTCCCCTCAGCCATCTCTTTTCCAGGTTGAAGAGTCCTAACCTTTTTAGTCTCTCTTCATAGGGGTATCCTTCCATCCCCTCACCATTTTGGTGGCTCTTCTCTGTACCTTTTCCAATAACGCTGGCGACCAGAACTGCACAGTATTCAAGGTGCACCATGCAAAGATACAGAAGCATTATAATATCCTTTGTTTTATTTTCCATTCCTTTCCTTATGATACCTAGCATTCTATTTGCTCTCTTGGCTGCCACTGCACACTGGGCGGAGAGTTTTAACATGTTATTCAAGATGATGCCTTTTCCTGAGTGGTGGTTCCTAATGTGGAACCTTGCATTATGTAACCATAGTATAGGGTTTTTCTTTCTGAGGTGCATAACTTTGCACTTGTCCACATTAAATTTCATCTGCCATCTGAATGTCCAGTCTTCCAATTTATCAAGGTTCTCTTGCAATTTTCCACAATCCTCATGGGTTTTAACAACTTTGAATAGTTTTGTGTCATCTGCAAATATGATAACCTCACTTGTTGTTCCCATTTCAAGGTCATTTATGAATATGTTAAAAAGCAGTGGACCCAGCACAGATCCCTGGGGTACTCCACTATTCACCTTTCTCCATTAGGAAAATTGGCCATTTAGCCCTACCCTCTGCTTTCTATCTTTTAACCAGTTCCTGATCCACAATAGTACACTGTCTCCAATCCCATGACTTTTTAATTTTGCCAAAAGTCTCTCATGAGGGACCTTGTCAAAGACTTTTTGAAAGTCCAGATACACTATATCGACCAACTCACCTTTATCTATCTGTTTATTCACACCTTCAAAAAAACATAACAGATTAGTAAGATAAGACCTTCCTTGGCTAAAGCAATGTTGGTTGTCTCCCATTAAGCCATGACTATCTAAATGCTGTGTAATTTTGTTCTTTATGATGGTTCCTACCATTTTTCCCGGTACTGACGTCAGGCTTACCTGTCTGTAGTTTCCCAGATCATCCCTGGAATCCTTTTTAAAAATTGGTGTTATATTGGCCATCCTCCAATCTTCAGGTATTACAGATAATTTTAATGATAGTTCACAGATTACTAATAGTACTTCTGCAATCTCATATTTCAGTTCTTTCAACACCCTTGGTTGTATGTGGAGGTAAAATATCACTGGCTCTATCCATTTGGAATAGCTTCCTCTAAGGAGGAGATGTGGAGGGCAAGAACTGTAGCAGAGGTGATCAAGGCCCTGAAGGAGGTCCGACTGCAGGTGGAGCTGGAGGAGCAGCACAGGATCAAGACAGGGAGCCATAGAGAAGAAGGCCAGAAGAGCAATGGGCAGTCCCGGGTGCCCGTAGTGGACCACTGCGGATAAAGACAACCTCTCTGAAGCAAGCCACTAGATGAAGAGCACGGCTGTTGGACTGGTCAAAGAGGTCAATGCTGGTTGAGTTTCACTGGGATGGTTGGACTGCTTGTACCTCAAGGATAGTACCAGTTTGTGGGCCTGCGTAGGGAGATGGTTTGCTGTTTTCTGATTGATGTAGATTGCTGGATGTTTGGTACAGTTGGATAAAGAGGCAAGGGAGGGTGGATGGGTGGGATGGGGTGGAGAGCGAGGGGCGGCAAGAAAAGGGGGAAGTGTGAGTCAGGGGTGAACGAGGGATGATTAAGAGGCGGGGATGTGGTAGGAAGGGGGTATGGAATATCAGAGATAGGGTGGGGTGAGCACTACTCCATGAAGAGAGATCTGAAGTGAGAGGTGGAAGGCAAAAGGGGAGGGAAGGGAGAGGGGATTCAGAGGAGTGGAGAGAGAGGGGTAGGGCCAGAAGGGGGCAGGATGGGAGAGGTAGGAGAAGGGGGGCCTGGGGGAGAGTTAGTATCTGACAGTGGCCACCATTAATGCCCAGGGCTCAAGACCTAACGCACACTTTTCGAATGAGAAGGGGAGAGACTTCAAGTGGATATTCTTTTTGTATAGAAGACTCACCTTAGGGTGAGACAAGAATGGTTACTGTAATCCAAGAGGTATCCTTAGGTGATCTTGGCAGCACAAAGAGCAACCCCACGGAAGCGAGGAGTAGGAATATTGTTGAGAGGGTAGGTGGCGGGAGTGCAGGTACAGATCGATGGGGCAGGAGTGTGGGTGGTCTGCATTTATGGGCCGAATGATAACCAACACAAATTTTGAGAGACACTTCTGGGGATATTGGGTTGGGTCTATCTCTAGCATTTTGGGGGGAGCTTACAATTTGACAGTCAATCCTCGCTTAGATAATAGCGGGGGATGCCTATGGGAGGGAGAAGGGAGAGGAGGAGCCTGATTCAGTTAAAGGAGAGGCTGAGGTTGGTGGATATTTGGAGATGCAGACACCAGGGGAGTGCCACTATACCTTTAACTCACATCCGCGTGCTTCCCTACAGTAGGTTGGATATGGTGCCGATGAGTAGGAGCTGGGTGTATAAGGTGAGGGAAGTGAAGCATGGGTCTACAACTTGGACTGATCATGAACCAGTAAGCATTCAATTTGATTTGGGGACTAGAGATGAAGGCATCAAGTTCTGGAGGCTACATGATTCCATATTGGAGGAGGAGGGGCATCTGACTAAAATTTGACAGGTAATCCAGGAGTACATTCATTTTAACACTGGAGGGGAGGTAGTCCTAGGGACGGTGTGGGATGGACTGAAGGCTATGGTTGGGGAATATCTGTTAAGTCTGGCAGTGAAGGACAAAAAGACTCGGGGGTGTTCGAGTTTCAGCTTCTGGACAGGATGAAGGAGTTGGAGGGCAGTCACCAGAGCGATCACAGTCCCGTGCTCTGGTCAAATTGACACCCTTGCAAACTGAATTGGGACAGCTCCGGGATAGTTTGCTAACCCATGAGTTGAATGTGTTAAAGCAAGCACATTTTGAAAGGGGCAACAGGGTCAGCAGGACCCTAGCAAGCCGGCTGAACACCAGGATGCAGCAGAGTCATATCATGAGCATTTGAAATGTAAAGGGGGAGATGGTGGATGGTACCAATGGGGTCCAACAGGTCTTCAAAGAGTATTATGCAAAACTGAATAGCAGCAAGGTGAGTGCAGGGACAGAGAAGCGTGCACAGTTCCTACAGGACTGTGTGCTTGAACACTTGGATGAGACAGTAATAGCACGGTTTGGAAGAGATATTAGTGAGGGGGGGGGGGGGTATTGGAGGCTATTAAGACTTTCAAGATAGATAAGGCTGCGGGCCTGGATGGCTTAATGGACAAATTTTATAAAATATTTCAGGATCAACTGGCACTATTACTGGCCAAGGTATTTAATAGGGTGCTCACTAATGGAAAGGTTCCCATCACTATGGAGGAACCAGTATTACTGTACTGCCTAAGCTCGCGAAAGATAGCAGTGTATGTGGCTCCTATAGGCCAATATCTCTAATTAATTTGGATACCAAGCTTCTAGCGAAAATATTGGCGCGCCAACTCCAGGGGGTAGTTCCTAAGTTGGTGAACAAGGACCAAATGGGGTTCATGCAAGGGAGGCAAGGTATGGATAATATTCGGAAGATTTTGAACCTTACATGGAACATAAGAAATGCCATACTGGGTCAGACCAAGGTCCATCAAGCCCAGTATCCTGTTTCCAACAGTGGCCAATCTAGGTCATAAGTACTTAGCAGTTTCCCCAAAAGACACAGGTTCCACAATGCTTGTATTGGGTCAAGCAGTGATATCCTGGGTCCCTTCTTAATAATGGTTTATGGACCTTTCCTCCAGGAACTTCTCCAAACCTTTTTAAAATCCAGCTACACTAACAGTTTTTTACTACATCCCCCAGTAACAAATTCCAGAGTTTGATTACACGTTGAGCGAAAATATATTTTCTCTTATTGGTCTTAAACAGTTTACCCTGTAGCTTCATTGCATGTCCCCTAGTCTTTTTATATTTTGATGGCGTAAACAATTGATCTACGTTTACCCGTTCCACTCCATTCATTAATTTATAGACCTCTATCAATTTTCCCCTCAGTCGTCTCTTTTCCAGGTTGAAGAGCCCTAACCTTTTTAGTCTCTCTTCATAGGGGTATCCTTCCATCCCCTTTACCATTTTGGTGGCTCTTCTCTGTACCTTTTCTAATAACGCCTATATCCTTTTTAAAATACGGCGACCAGAATTGCACACAGTATTCAAGGTGTGGTTGCACCATGGAACGATACAGAGGCATTATAATTTAATTATTTATTTACTTATTTAGAGTCTTTTCTATACAGCGCTCTTCAAAATCAGCTCGGTTTACGGATAACAGCAGCTTTGTTCAGACACAGGTAACGCCCGTACTGGACTTACAGAGAACAGGATTATTCAACTTGGATTAACTGGGGCAACTATATACAAGTTCTGGGCTAAGGTATTTTACAGTATTAGGTGAATTATATACATGCCCTAGCTGGGGTCTGGTAGTGCTACCATGGCGCGCAATATCCTTTGTTTTATTTTCAATTCCTTTCCTTTATACTTAGCATCCTATTTGCTCTCTTGGCCGCCGCTGCACACTGGGTGGAGGGTTTTAACATGTTATTTACGATGAAGCTGAATCTTTTTCCTGGGTGGTGGTTCCTAATGTGGAACCTTGCATCATGTAACCATAGTTTGCGTTGTTCTTTCCCAAGTGCATAACTTTGCACTTCTCCACATTAAATTTCATCTGCCATTTGGATGCCCAGTCTTCCAATTTATCAAGATCTTATGGCAATTTTCCATAATCCTCATGGGTTTTAACAACTTTAAATAGTTTTGTGTCATCTGCAGATTTGATAACCTCACTTGTTATTCCCTTTTCCAGCTATAATTGAATGGGAAACAGGCAGTCTTTATCTCAGTAGAGGCTAAAAAAGCAGTCGATAGAATTAAATGACTCTTCCTGTTCCAGGTTTGGATAGTATGGGACTGGGTAGTAACTTTCTGGGATGGATTCGGGCTCTATATGCAAATCCGAGGGCACAAATACAGATTACCAGCAGTTACTCCGAGAGTTTTAAACCAGGTAGGGGAACCTGACAGGAGTGCCCCATTGCCATTATTGTTCACATTGGTAATTGAACCCTTAGCCGTGTGAATTAGAGTACAAGTGGACATCAAGGAGGTGGAGATGGGGGGGGGAGGGGTATCCAAAATAGTGTTGTTCGCGAATGATGTGATTTTCACTCTTAAGGATCCATTAACTATGCTACCAGTACTCATGATGGAAATAGGGCTCTATAGTACAGTGTCTGAGTATAAAATTAATTTAGGTAAGATGGAAATTTTGGATTTTGAAGGGCGCCTGCAGGAGGGGTTCCCATTTAAATGGGTGAAGAAATCATTTTTATAGCTGGGAATTCAGTTGGGGAACTCGTTGCACCATCTCAGAGAGTGGAATTATGCCCCCTTAATGGAGGCTATTTGTCGCGATCTGTACACATGGAAGGGTCTGCACCTCACCTGGCTGGAGCAAATTGCAGCCATAAAAATGGATGTGCTCCCTCAGGTACTGTTTCTTTTTGCATCACTGTTGTGAGCAATTCCAAGAAAATTCATCAAAAAGCTCCAAGGGGTGGTTATGGACAGGTAAAGTGCCGAGAGTGTCACGGAAGGTTATGTTTATGAGGAGGGATGAGGGTAGGTTGGGAATACCTTGTTTCATGACCTACTATGAAGCAGTGCAGTTACGTGTTTTGTTGGCATGGAGGGGGGTTTGAGAGGTTCCCTAGTGGGTGCGGATGGAGCAGCTGGGGGTAGAGACTCTTGAGTATCAGGCGTGAGACCCCCAGCCTAGGAGTAAGGAAGAGGGAGAAGAGAATCCCCAGAGGGCTCTGACCATCGGAGTGTGGAATCGTTGCAGGGGACAGTTTATGGGAGGTAAATGTTACTCGAGGAAAGCATTGATTAGGGGACTGGGAGACTTTTCTCCGGGGATGGAGGGGGGCAACGTTAAAGAATGGGAAAGGAAGGGGCTAAAGAGGATAGGACAGGTATAAGATATAATTGGCAGGGTGCTGCCCCTTGGGGTGCTCAGGGATACTTTTGGATTGGCAGATAGGGATTACTTTGCTTATGTTCATCTCCACCATTATCTACAGCAGAAAATGATCTAAAGAGATTTGGGGGTAAAACTCACACCATCTGAGGTGTTGATGGTGTGGAGTGAGACCCAGAAGGGGATGCTGTCAACATTATATAGGAGGCTGACTGAGGAGGGGGAGGAATAGTGGATAGCCATAGATGATGGGAGGAAGAGATTCCCGGCCCCTGGGATGAAGAGAGATGGAGGGCCATCTGTGTGGGCGGCCGGAAGTTGGCCCCAGGATCAGCCTTCCTGGAAACAATATTAAAATTCACCTGTTCATGTACTGGATCCCTGTAAGGCTACAAGCCATTAGCAAGACTCCTGGGGGAGAATGTTGGAAGGGGTGTTGGGTACAACTAGATTTGGCCATGATGGTGTTGAATGATGTCTAAATGGGGGGGGGGGGGGCGATAGGCATTTAGATACCTTTTTGGGATACTGTGCGAGTGCGACTTGGATGGCCCTAGCTGTATGGTGGTAGCAACCAGACGTGCCCACATGGGCCATGGTAGAGCGTCAACTTGAGCAGCTATGGTGCATGTGTGCATGCATACAAGCTGCATTCGAAAGGTTCTTTCCTGAAAACATGGCGGTGGTATAGCAATTGGTGGAAGGTGGGATTGGAAGTAGCCCTGGGGAATACATGGGGTGCTAATTGGGAGGGGGGCTTTAGAGAGGGGGGGATAAGAGGGCAGGTGGGGGAGTTGGGGGGAAGATGGGAAGTGACGTGCGGGAGGGAAGGGGCAGGGGAGTGGATGTATAGTGATTCTGTTTCAGAATTAATGTATAAGGCTATATGGAGGTTGGGAGAGATGGGAAGACTATTTGTTGGATATGACGACTGTTTGTTGTTTGTGCTGTTTTGCAAATAATAATAAAATCCAAATTACAAAAATAAATAAATAACACTCGTAAAGAACTGATTCTTACTAGAACATGCACACTCAAAATTACTCCTGCCTCAGAGCAAATAAAACTTTGAACAACATTTTTTGGGAAGGTGCATATATGCTGTCCATATGTTGCTTTTATAAAATCAGCACAGTGTTCTTGTCTAGGAAAGGGTAATTTAACAAGTCACATATGTGTGAAGGCCAAGAAGGCACATATTTTTAATTCTACTTTAGAAAAACATCTAGGTGCCTATATGTCTTTATAAAATACTAGGGCAAAAGCAACAGAGAAGCTGCAGACATTTATGCCTGCTTGGAGAAAGCAAACATATGTGCATATACGAGTATTTTTATAAACACGGGTCAATATTCAAAGCCCTTAGCTGCCAGTCAAAGGTGCTGACCGTGACTATCAGGATAATGCCACTAAATGTCCCCATAAAATGTCCCGGCACTGCCCTGTTAGTGCAAGGGTGGTACCGGCGCTAACCAGAACAGTGCCAACACATGCTCAGTTAGCGTAACAGTCAGTGGCCCATAGCTGGACAACTTAGGCTTCATGAAAAGCTAACCTAAGTCACTGTTCAGACAAGGGTCAGCTGAATACCCTGCTAACTGGAAAAAGTCAATACTTGACCAGTTAGTGCCACTTGAGCCTGGACGTTCAGCGGCAGCTCCTATCCAGATGTCACCACTGAATGTCCTGTTGATATCAGCCTCAACATGCCTAAATGGTGACTCTGCGCACAATCTGCCCAAGCTCCGCCCCAGAAATTGTCTATATGGCTGGTGTAAAAGTTATCACTGTGCATACTTTTACATGGATAACCCTGGGTAATTTCATAAGGGGCCTTTTACGTGCAAAAAGACCTTAATAAATATTACCCCTTTGTGTCTGCAGGGAAAGACTTAGCAAGTTGGGCCCAAAATGAAACCATTCTCATTAGTCCACTTAACCCTCCATTGCTCAGAAAAATCCAAGTTATCAATGTCCCTGCTTAATGTACGTTTACCAAGTTTAAGTTACAATATAAAACGCTTTGATTGAAATGATAAAGCGATATAAAAAAAAAGGTCAAATAAATAAATAAATTAGTAAATACAAATTGTAATGAACTTCTCAAATCTATCTTTCTTTCCTTGCAATACAGGTACAATCTGATGCTGCGCTGTTGGAAACAGGAGCCAGATAAGAGACCAATGTTTGGTGAGATCAGCAAAGAACTGGAAAAGCTCATGGTGAAGAGTAGGGTAAGTATACTGTAGCTGAGATGAAGTGTCCATATTTCTTGATCATCAGAATTACTAAAGCCTATTATTATGGAGCCTTGTTCCATGATGCCATGGAATCCTTTTATGACAAGATCAAATCTTCCAGAGCAGCTTGAAAACACTAATGCATCCTTGCTCGTTACAATCTCTTCTTCCTTTCATAGTGCCTGCCGCTCTCAACTGCCCCTCTCCAAATTCAACCTCCAGCCACTACTTTCTCTTTCTCAGCACCCCTGGCCCCATTATCCCTTTTTCTCTGTCTCCCTATCCTCCACTGATTCTGTCACTACCCTGTATTTGTTTAGTAACCCAGAACCACACAGCACAGTAGTACCTCCATGCTCTTGGAAATATCTTCTATGCTATGAAATTCTGAGAGTCTGCTTGATGATTGTTGGGGGTGGGGGGGGGGGGAATAAAGGGATGGGAAGAGGTACCTAAGAAACTGGAACCAGATGGTCTGCTATCCCCAGGAGTGTGTAAGAGCACCCACACTCCTGGGGCATTTGTCATTTTCATTTGTATTTTCTTGCGGGCCGCTTAGGGTTGGAGGAGGGTATGAAGGATAGAGGTAAAAATGTAAAATAATTGTATTACATGCCGCAATGGTAATGTTACATTCCTTGTTTTGGGTCTGACAAATTTATGTGTTCCGGTTTAATAAACAGTTGAACATAAAATATTTCAAAACTAAAAGATATTACATAAAAACGGCCCTTTTCATTGCTAGATGTGTGTCGCACGAAAGCATGAGTGCCTGTTTTGCAAGGTCAGTCTGAGTGTCTGTCCATCTGCACTCATCTGTTTGCTTGCACACACACACGTCTACACCCGTTCCATAGATACAAATATGCCCATTATGCCACTGATGCAGACATCCATCCATCTTTCCCTTCCCCAAATATACAGATATTGCCAGCTTTCTGAGACATACCCTCTATTATGTGTCTCCTCAATGGGTTCCCCACGGACCTGCTTGAGCCTGTGAATGGAGGAAGGGGAAATGTTCAATTGTTTCGTGCTGTAAATGTGCACTTTTAAACTTTTTTTCCAGTAACACTGGGGGTTGGTCACGCGATGTGTTTGCTGCTGACATTATTCTCAAAAGCTATAACATGCAGAGGCATACACAATGTTGGGCTTTGCTGATGATGTTGACAGGTTCCCATAGTGTGGACAAGACAATAAATAGACTAATTTCTGTTATTTAAAAAAAAATAGGCTAGATAAAATGACCTCATGGGCTGATTTTGACCTATAGGTCCTAATTTGCCCACTCCCATGTTAGAAAATATCCTCAATAGAAATATGTAAATTAATTTGTAAAGAAATGAAACTGAATTTGACACATCTTTTATGAGGGATTTGCAGAAAATTTTATTTTGTTCCATTATTGGTCATTTTCAGATCTTACCAATTTTCAGACATTTTTTGGTTTGTTTAGAACATTGTTTTTAAAAAGTATTGTTATTTATTTATTTATCCATCCATCCAGTTTTGTATACTGCCTTATCCTTCAATCAAGGTGGTTAGGGACATAACAGGGGTCTACATTCAACAGAGGGGTGGCAAACACATATTTCTGGGGGGTAAGCCCCAGGACTGAGTCTTTGGTGTTCGGTGGCTGTGTCGGCAAGGCTGTGTATATTGGGAGTTATGGTACTTGTTCAAATGAGTCCATGAACAGGTAGGTTTTGAGGGATTTGCGGAAGTCCTTGAGGTCTTTTTGTGTGCTTAGTTCCTCAGGGAGAGAGTTCCATAGGTCTGGTGCCGAGAGTGATATCACTCTTTTGGAAGTTGCTTGGTTTTGTGGTATCCGGCTGGTGTGCGTAGTCTATTGCTGCCTTGGGTTTGCCTGGGTCTGCTGCTTGTATCTTTGGTTATTGTGGTCTGTAAAATTTCTTCTGAGCAGTGGTGTAAGGTCTTGAAAATGATTAGTGTTGCCTTGAATTTTGCCCTTGCCCTTATCGGTAGCCAGTGTAGCTGTCGGAGTACTGGTATTATGTGTTTGTATTTAGCCATGCCTGTGATTATGCGTGTTGCAGTGTTTTGGACCAATTGAAGTGGGTGGGCAGACTGTTTGGGTAACCCTTGATATAATGAATTTCCATAGTCCAGTATGGGGGTGATGACTGCCTGGCAAACGGTGCGGAAATGTTCTTGGCTGAGGATTGGCTTGAGTCGTCTGATGATCTTTAATCGGTAGTACGCTTTTGCTGCTGTCTTGTTTATGTGGGATTGGAGATTCAGATTCTTGTCTATGGTGACACCGAGATATTTTACTTTGTCCTTTGTTGTAATTGTCCTGTATAGTATGTTGAGTTCTTGGGGTGGGTTGAATGTGGTGCTCCTGGAAATGAACATTGCTTCAGTCTTATCAAAGTTTATCTTGAAGTTATTGTTGGCGAGCCAGGTGTTCATGTGTTCGAGGCACTCGGTCATTGAGGTTGTGTTAGGGGTGCTCAGGTCGACTGGAGTGTACACCATGATATCGTCTGCGTACAGGTGATATTGTATGTTGTGCTGTTTGATGATCCTGCATATGGGCTGGATATAGATGTTGAATAGTATTGATGATAGGGCCGATCCCTGCGGTATTCCTTGCGTGGTAGGGAACTGGACTGATTTTTTCTCTCCACATTTTACTTGTGTGCGATTGCTTAGATAGGAGGTGAACCATTTCAGGGTGGTGTTGTGTAGTCCAATTTCCTCGAGGCGCTGTAGGAGTGTGGAGTGTGTTAATGTGTGTTAGAATGTTTAAACACATATTAATTGATGTAACATACTTTAAATAGGTTAAAAAGCATTAAATTTATCATGGGCTAAATTTTTAAGGCAAACAAATGAACCAAGTGCATGCTAGTGAATGTACATCGCCCTGTCTTTTATCCTTAACCCCTGCTATACTACACCAGGCCACAGGAGGCCTGTCAGTTTTCCTTGTAAAGTCTCGGAGCTGTGGGACTGCTTGTTGCAGGGTCATCCCCCTTTCCAATGTCCTTTGAATTATATCCACTGTCCTAGGCAAGATATTTCCTCTGTCATAACAAAAAAATATAACTAATCTATTAATAAACTTGCTCTAAAGAACCTGGGGTGGGGGCATAAAAGAAAGTTGCAGCCCTGCCTAATCTATTGCTTTCCAACCTACATTTGTACAATTCCTAAAAGGATAAATTGTTTTCCTAGTCTTCTTTCTATTGCAATGGATTTTTAATGAAAATTTGGGCGATATTAACATTACTTGGAGGCCGAAGTATTAACTCATAGCAAATACCACAGTATAGTGGCTGTTTCCACAAATCTTTGCTAAAGATAAAAATCAGCAGGGTACTCATCTGCATCTATAGCAAATGTTTGTGAGAAATTTAATGTGCTGCTATGACAGAAATGTTTCATTCATTTATTAGAATTTCTAACCTGTTTATCCCCTGTAATGTAAGTGGTTATGCATTCCTGAACATGGCTACATTTTAGAAGCATCCCCACAAGTAAATAGCGGCATCTGCACGTGTAGATCACTCTACATCAGAGGTTCCCAACCCAGTCCCTCAGGGCACACCTAGGTCAATTGGGGTTTTGGGATTCCCACAATGAATATGCATGAGAGATTCGCATACATGAAGGCAGTACATGCAAATCTATCTCATGCATATTCATTGAGGGAATCTTGAAAACCCGATTGGCCTAGGTGTGCCCCAAGGACTGGGTTGGGAACCCAAAAACTGATTTTAGAAAGCTGTTGTTTACACATGGAGAACTGTGCCATGTCCAGATTGCAAGGAAGCATGCTTAGAGCATGGAAACAGTGGTTTAGGTGGTACAAATAAGTGCCTTCTTGAAGAGGCAGATGTAATGGCTGAGGCCAGGCTCTCCCATGATCAACCCACCAACATCACTCAGCCACTAGGCATCCCCCCCTTGGCTTCCAATCCCCTCGACACCTCCCTAACATTCAGTCACCACACCCAACCCTCCCCCGTGATATCAAGAAAGCCCCCCTTAAACTCCCCCACCCTTGGATCCCTTCCCTGGCTCTTTCCAGGAATCCCTAGCATCATGAGAGCAGAAGTTAATCCCCAGTCACTCCAGCTCAGCCAGTTCCGGATTCCAGAATGACACCAGTTACTCCTAGCAGTAGTACAGCAAGAATAGTGCTGGAGGTCATGGGCACCATTTCGAAAGGTGGGCCCAGCTGAGGATCGCTCCTGCTTCCACTAATCACCAGGGAAACTCTTTAAGAGCAGGGAAAGGGATGGAGGAGTCAGCTGGGGGGCTTTCTTGATGCCACAGAGAGTTGAGTGGGGGATTATATGTTAAGAGAGGTGTTGGTGGGATATAATGTCAGGGGAGGTGTCATGGAGGATCGGATGTCAGATGGCCATTTGATGTTGGGGGGGGGGGGGATTAAGTGAGACTTGTGTGGCTAGCAGGAGGGATCAGGGTGTGTGTGGATATTGAGAGCAATGATCTTAAAAAATCTGTTCCCATGCATATATAGGGAGATCTGTACATCTTTCCCTCACATGCAATTTTTTAAAATCATGGCTCCCACTGAATGTGGGGAAACATCAACATGCAGTTCTGCATGTCCCAACATGTATTTTACAAGAGGCTCTGCATGTGGCTGGACCTTTGTAAGATAGGGTGGGAATTTCCACCCCTCAGCCTGGATGTCTTAATTACCTATTCTGGGTCTTATCTAAAATTTGCCTTCACAATTCATATTTTAAAGGATCCACATGGCCTCCATCCCTCCTCGTAAACCCCATCCCTGACGGTGCATGGAATAAAAAGAGGAAACCTTCCCACGCTCCTGTATGGCCTTAAATGCATTCAAATTGACCTCTAGAGCAAACCCCCTTGCTGCAAACACCTCCAAATCACTCTTAGTGTTCTCCCATGGCCCACAACTACCTCAAAACCTATCCCATCACTGGGGAGGATTTTTCATGTGGCTGGAGCAATCCCTACTCACTCCTGCCACATGCTACCTTTCCAGAATGATACCAGCTGACTCCATCTGCTGAATTACCCTCACCATGTGATTGGGGTATAGTTATCTTTTTTTTTCTAAAAAAAAAAAGCCCAGGAAGTCTTTTTTTGCATGCCAGTTTTTACGATATTAAATTAGTGAGCCGGTTTGCAGGATTTTGCATTGTGGCAACAGCAGTTCATTAATGGGAAATGTGAATAAACCTTTGCATGTAGTGGGCTATTGCACGGTGCACTCTTGCAAAGATGCAAAGCAAAGTGGGTTTCATGCAGAAGATGCTGGAATATTGGTGTTTTTGCATGTTTGTAGGCGTTTTTTCATATTTTTCTACGTGAACCACACATTGATGAAGCGACTTTGCACTTTAGTACATCGCCTCTTCATCTCTCATTTGCTTTTGTGTAACCATCGCCGATCTTTTTTTTTTGTTTGTGTTTGATAGGACTATTTAGATCTGGCAGCTTCAACCCCCTCGGACTCATTACTTTATGATGATGGACTCTCAGAAGAAGAGACCCCTCTTGTGGACTGTAATAACACTCCCCTCCCTCGAACACTCCCCTCCACATGGATTGAAAACAAACTTTATGGTAGAATTTCACATGCATTTACTAGATTCTAGCAACTCAAAAATGTGATTTTCTTCTGCGCTGTCCTCACACTCTGTAACCCTTAAGAGTGTTTTCTGTCTGAATGAAACCAATCAAAGTTTGCTTGGAAACCCTTTTTGTTTGTAACTGTCAAACTTTGCATCAGGTTCAAATTCGCATTTGCCGCTGTATTTCAAAAAAGGATGTGAAAATAAATAGGTTACAGGCTATTTATGTATATATATCTATAGCTATGTATACTGTATATATCTATATCCATATATAATCTGTATAGATATAGGTATATATATATATTTGTGTGTGCATACATCTAAAATATATAAATGCATACATAAACATATTAAAAATGAAACCATATCATCAGAGAAGGATTCAAAGGGCATTCCCCATATAGATTTTATGCACCCACAATTTAAATACCAAAAATCTATTTGGTTTGTTAAAAAAAATTAGGTTTGATTCCCTATTGTGGATCAACAATTTTATATTATCCAGATGGACTGCTGAGTCTCAGATTTTTCTTAAGAGAAGTTTAGAGTGAATAGGCAGTTGTCTAAGATTATTGCATGTGAGATGAAGGTTGGCACACCTTCCAAACACAAGTAAGCCAGGAAAAAGTGAGCGCAGCTGTAGTACACCCAGGAAGAAGTGAATCATGGTTGGCTGCTGCAAAGCTATGTTATTGCCACTGTTTTCACATCCTTTCTGTAATGTAATCTCAAGAGAATGTCAGTAAGCAAACTGCTTGAAAACTGTAGCAAATGTTTGAGCGAGAAAGATTTGCTTGTATTGTGGTGGTGAGATGGACAGTAAACATGGTTCTTGCCAAAACTCCTACTTTTGTCTCCAATTAATTATTGTACAAACTCCAGGATCTATCTTTTTTCGTAAATGGTTAATTTCCTGTCTTGTTTGGATAACAAATCTTTAAAATGCGGCCAGGGATTTTCCATTACTTTCGCTCAAATTCCTTAACTAGTCAATAGAAAACACTTAATCTTTTCTGTACACTTGAAAATGGTACAATTGTGTATTTCTTTTGAGTTTTCTACGAGAAAAAAGAGAGATATCTAAGTGTAATTTAGATTCCTCTCTTTTTATCTACTTTAGAGTAATTAAATATGTTTAACTGCAACAGGTAGCTTTTGTACAAGATCCTTTACACAGCTATTTACTGTCTCTTTATGTTATCATGGACACAAGATATTTAGGTAATTGGACCCTTAAAAGAAAGTAGTAGGTTCTGTTGAGTTATTTTACTAACTGGACACAATTTTGGCGGTGTCTTAATCTTCAGCATAAGCTATTCCCTTGTGCTCTTAAATTCAAATATAGATTTGGAATAAAAGCCAAAAGTTTGATTGGTAAATGTGTAAGGGAGTTTTGCCAAGGGCCTTACTGTCTGCACATGAAGTTTTGGTTCTTCAGTGCAGAAAAAATTATCTGTTTTCATTTTTAGGCATGTCATACCCGAACTGGCCTGAAGAGAGCCCCGTACCACACACAAGATTCGATGGCACTAACTCTGTCTTTTCAAGATATGCAAATGATAGTGTATATGCTAACTGGATGGTTTCACCCTCAGCGGCAAAATTTATGGACAAGTTTGATAGTTAAATTTTCTTTGCAGAAGGTAATGAACTTATGAGGGGATGAAAGATATAAAAACATATGGAAAGTCCATTGGCTTTTTCTTTGTACATTAAAAGCTGGTTAAACGAACTCTAAACTCTAGATTGGCAAATTCTTTTCTTTATGTTTGATTTTGTCAAGTTTGTGGGATGATTTTACTTATACTGAAAACTCTAATTAAACTTTGATAAAACTTTGATAAAACATATCAAATCACACGAGATGGCTCCAATACTAGAACTTTAAATATTTATTTTATCCTTAGCCATTCAGTAATTATTCTAGTTGCCACTGCAGACGATTTTTTTTGCAGAGGCTATACTTTTCATGCTTTGGTGCTTTTCAGCCACTGACTAGAGCTTTTTAGGGGAAACCTGCAATAAATGCTTTGCTAGTAGCATGGGCTGCTGTTCAAAAAAAAATATTTGGTACAAGCATACAGTGCAAGAAATGTAATTTCAAAAAATCTGTTCACATAATTAACAGCAACATTTTCTTGAGAAATCTCAAGATTTACACAGTAAAAGGTTATTGATCAATTGGAAAAGCATTTGCAAGGTCAGGATTTGTATTTAAATAAAAGGACAGGCAATGCACGTGCAATCCAGCAGATGAAGTACTGGAATTTTAGTTATTGCTTCCACTGGAATCTTTTTGTTTGATTTTCTTTAAATTATTTTTACTAGTATCTCATACCATAAATTCTACACCTGTCCTTAACTGACCAACTAATATCTTTTGTTTCATTGCATCTATGTACTATGACACACGACGTTCTTTCTGAATGTAAATATGGACTGTATATACTATTTTTCATTGAAATTAAGGCCTATACTTTAACAGTGAAAGTCTCCGTTTTAACTCTGTAATAACAATATAAGAAATCACAGTACAGTATCCAATCACAGTCAAAGCAGAGAAGTCAAGTAAACCACTACAAATCCTGAAAAATGGAGCTAGACTACCCTTTTGCTTAATTATCTTTGTCTAAAATGTTGTACTGATATTTTATTATATGTTTGAAAGAGGAAACATTGGCAATGAAATTGTTATGTTGTGACTTTAATACAATATTATAGAGAATGATATAACTCTTATAGAGCATATAGCTGAAGGTAAATAAGTATGCCACTATCGTTATGACTCTTATTTGTATTGTAATTTTTTCCCAAAAGGTGCCATAACACACCACCTTATTTCCCCTGCAAAATTATATTTCATTTCAGAACCACTTCCCAGGTGCATTTTAACTCGACAAAGTATTGTTCCTTTAGTCCTGGTTGCATCTTCTCAGGCCTTTCGCTATGTCAGCACAATGTGTAGAATTAAACAAACAAACCTGTAATTTCATAAATAAAAAGCTGAGTTCATGAAACTTATTTGTTGTGAAATGACTTCAGAACTCTGAGCACATATGAAGGAGTCATGTTATCCACTGGCGGTCGCATGGCATATCATTTTCAAGAAAGAACAAACGTAACGGATGTACATATATGAGAGTGATGCCCATTTGTCCTAGAAGTGTTACATGCAATATACACACATCTTCCCTGACACATAACCGAATCCCTTTCCTATAGTACAGTATAGTGTGCATTAAGCAAATGCCTCCCTTTGAAGCATTTAAGATTATACTGGCTCCTCTCCACTAGGAATCTCCAAGATTAACCTATTTCTCTTGTCAATACAAGGTCACAGACAGAAAGACAGACGTGATCTCTCCATTACGTTTTTTCTATAAACAAATATTAAGAGGAACTCAGGTACATAGCCTGCTTTTAACAGTATCAGTAGCTCAATTCTTTTTTTTTTTATCATTACACACATGAAGAAAATTTCATAAAGATTTTGCCTCATGTAAAGCCTATCTTACCCATGAAAGAAGCTTTTTATAAAATTGAATAGCCATAAACACATGTAAAAATGATGTGTGCCGAAAGACTGGGCATACTTTTACACAGACCGCGTAGGCTTTTCCCAGGGAGGTTGGGCAGAGCGAGGTGGCATTGCTATGTACCTGCATGTTTTAGAATACACGTGAATACATGCATAGAGTACACGTGTACATTTATACCACTTTCAGAACTGGTGTATACTTTCACAAGGCACTGTATATTGTGGTAAGGAGGGTGCAGCCCAGCTAGGGAAAACTGAAAAAAAGAAGGACTTTTCTTCTTTGCGGGGGATGGGCGCACAAAACCACATACTCCATACTAGAAGCCCTGAAAGGAACCTAGGGGGCAGAGCTAAGGATAAGCCAATCCCAGACCACAGGACAACCCTGCATAGGAGTAGGAGGTCCAAGTGGGAGGAGCCAGGAAGGGAGTTGCCCTGCTCAACAGTTAACAGGGAAAAAACAAACACAAGAAGGAGAGCCAGTTTGAGTTTGGAAGGGGCCGTGAGAAGAAGGTCCAGGAGGAGTGCAAGAGCAAGCACAAGTGGCAGTTGCAGTTCAAGGCCTAGCCCAGGTTCGAGTCCAGTTCCCAGAAGGCACAGACAGGAAAGATCTGGGGCCAAGCTGAGGAGAACCTTTGCAGCCAAGGAGAGCAGCAAAAGGAGGAACCATTACAGAGGCAGCCAAGAAAGGTATGCAGGAAACAAGCATTGCCAGCAGGATAGTTCTTGCTCTGACTCAGAGGAGACTAGCATACCCCAGAAGGCTCAGCACAGCAAGAAATATCTCACCAGGGAGGTTAAACAGGAGAGGAGACCCCCAAGAGACCGGCCTGGAGAAGGCAAGGCCAGGCAGTGGGAGAGACTGTTTAATCTTGTGAAGACTCTTAAGGAAAAGACACCAGAGCACTTTCAGGAAGCACCCAGCTGTAGCTCAATTGAGAGCATGGAGGTAGGCCCTGAGGAAAGTGTTGTTGAGTCTGAGGTCTCTGAGATGGAATGTGAGCTGTGCACTAAGATACACTAGTAATGTGAGCTAGAAACAGTGGAATATAAAAAGAGGCTGTTGCAATTTAAAGACAGTTTCAGAAGCTGGAAGAGAGGAGTAAGCCTGAGGGAAAAGGGTTAAGAATCTCTCCTAAGAACCTGAAACTGCAGGAGCTCAGTGAAGGCCCAAACAGCTGAACTGTTTGTGTGTGGCAACAGCCAGGGGCCAAGCTGATGACCCATTCACTGTGTGAAGAGTTTTACAAATGCTTTTGTTTTATAATGTTAAGCAATTGCAGTGAGGAACAGAAACTGCTGTGAGTTTTGTTCCAGGTTACACTGTTTTGGACATTTTGATTTTGGAGAAGTTATCCTGTATTTTCTTTTGTCTGGAAAAAGGTTATGCTTGAAGAATTTTATGTTCACCACTTACCAGCCTGGAAACCGAATAAAATTTCCTGTGCGCTTTATTAACCACTTGGCTCTTCCTTTCGGACACAACTACACAAAAATCCTAGAAGGGATATAAGATGGCCAGCCGTCCCTACTAGGCAACCGCCTGGTAGGGACGCGAGCGTCACAATATGTATAGCGCCTTCTGAAAGTATTCATCCCCTTGGTTTTTGTCCTGTTTTGTCACACTACAACCTGGAATGAAAATGGAGGTTCATTTGTATGTTAGGTAATACACTTAACAATATAGTCGAAATTGGTGAAGTGGAATGACAATAAAATACCTTGTATATATAAAAAAACCAAAAACCAAATAAAAAATGAAGAGTTGTGATGGTATATGTATTCATCCTTTTTGCTATGAAACCCCTAAATGAGATCTGGTCCAACCAATTAACCTCAGAAGTCACATAATTAGTTGATTAGGGTCCACCTGTGTGCAATCAATGTCACATGATCTGTCACATGATGCCTGTATAAATATACCTGTTCTGAAAGGCTCCTGGCTTTGCAACACCATTAAGCAAGCAACATGAAGACCAAGGAGCACTCCAAACGGGTCAGAGACAAAGTTGTGGAGAAGTATAGATCAAGATTGGGTTATAAAAAAATATTCCAAATTCTGAATACCTCATAGAGCACCATTAAATCCATTATATCAAAATGGAAAGAATATGGCACCACTACAAATCTGACAAGAGAAGGCCGCCCACCAAAACTCACAACCGGGCAAAGAGGGCATTAATCAGAGATGTCACAAAGACACCAAGGATAACACTGAAAGAGCTGCAAAGATCCACAGTGGAGATGGGAGTATCTGTCCATAGGACCACTTTAAGCCATACACTCCACAGAGCGGGGCTTTATGGAAGAGTGGCCAGAAAAAAGCTATTACTTAAAGAAAGAAATAAGAAAACACGCTTGGAGTTTGCACAACAGCATGTGGCGGACCCCACCAAACACATGGAAGAAGGTTCTCTGCTCAGAAGAGACGAAAATTGAACTTTTTGGCTATCATGGGAAATGCCACGTATGGAGCAAACCCAACACTTCCCATCACCCCGAGAACATCATTCCCACAGTGAAACATGGTGGTGGCAGTATCATGCTGTGGGGATGTTTTTCATTGGCAGGGACAGGAAAACTGGTCAGGACTGAAGGAACAAAGGATTGCACTAAATACAGGGCAATTCTTGAGGAAAACCCGTTTCAGTCTGCCAGAGATTTGAGACTGGGATGAAGGTTCACCTTCCAGCAGGACAATGACCCTAAACATACTGCTAAAGCTACATTGCAGTAGTTTAAAGGGAAACGTTTAAAAGTCTTGGAATGACCTAGTCAAAGCCCAGACCTCCATCCAATTGAAAATCTGTGGCATGACTTGAAGATTGCTGTATAGCAATGCAACCTATCTGACTTGAAGGAGTTGGAGCAGTTTTGCCTTGAGAAATGGGTGAAAATCCCAGTGGCTAGATGTGCTAATCTAATAAAGACATACCCCAAGAGATTTGCAGCTATAATTGCAGCCAAAGGTGGCTATACAAAGTATTGAGAGGGGAATACCTATGCCCACTCCTGATTTCTAGGTTTTTTTGTCTTAATTACTGTTTGAAGGTGCAAAATATCCTTTATTGTGATGTAAAGTGGTAGGCATATTGTGTAAATCACATGGTGCTAACCCTCAAATCTCCATTTTAATTCCAGGTTGTAATGCGACAAAAAAGGACAAACACCAAGGGGATGAATACTTTCACAAGGCACTGTATGTGCGTGTGGATTTGTGTGCTGTTGTGATTGGTTTTAGGCACCCAGGTTGCTTTTTATTTTAAATTTATATTTATTTATAGAATTTTTCAATATACTTCATGATAAACTGATTACAGAAATATTTGCAAATAAAATAAACAAAATAAACATACAGAAGGAGAAAAAAAAGAAATAGCTGGGAATTTAGACCATAATATGGAAGGGCCCATGAACAATTACCTCGGCGGGTAGGCAAATGTAGTTAACCTACAACAAAAAGAAAAATATGGCCACCAAATTTCTCAAATTACACCTAATCCTTAAAGATCCAGGAATAATAACTCTTCCCCTCCCCCCCCCAAGGCAAAAAGATTGATTCCCAAGTTCTACTAGGCACTTACATGGAAAACATACGAGAAATTTAGCACCCAGGGAGAGCACCTCCTGCCTCATGGCTAGGAATTGATTCCACTTCTTCTGGGTTTTCTTACATACATCTGGAAATATAACCTTATCACATAGGCAATTTTATGTTGTCTTGATAAAATAAACAACTAGTACCTAAGAGTATGGGAAGAGAAATATCATTACAATCAAAACATCCATACAAAAAGTTATATCATATTACAAAAAGGACCTCAAATAATGTGAGTATATTTAGGCTTAAATAAGCCTTCTGGTATAATAGCCTAAAAAGGCTGTTACTGGTTAAACTCAATATCATCATAGGCCCAAAGATTTTAAACTTAGGGGTATGTTTACTAATCAGCGGTAGCGACTTCCATGCAATATCGGAGCCATGGCACCATTGATGTCAATGGCATGGAAACCGCTACCGCCGATTAGTAAACATACCTCTTAGTATAACATTTATTTAAACAAACAAGGCTCTACAACAATCTTTATCCAACCCGACACAATATTGTGTTAAGAAAAACTTATCTGCATCAGGGAGAATCAAAACCAAAACAAAAGATCCCAAGAGCTACTCTCCAGCCAGCTGAGCGCTCATAACTATTAACTAACCATGAGCAAATTTTAAAGGCATTCAAGTAGTCACGCAATCCCATGACTTCAATCAAATAAGAGTTGCCCAATCAACTGCTTGATTAAGACCAGATGGCTCAATTGAATTCAAATGGAACATCCAAGCGTGCTCTCACAAATTCAGTTGTCAAGTCTGTTACCACCCCTCCATGAGAAAAGTAGATGGTCAAGCACCCACCAGCATATATCAGAAATTTTATGATTACATTGTTACCAATGGTAGACCAAAGGAGTTGATTCAAAAGAAGTATTAAGGTGGTTCTTATGTTTTGTTAAGTGAAGGTGTATCTTCCTCTTTGTACGTCCCACATATACATAATTGTTTGTCCTTGTTCCTATGTGTATCACCCATTCGGAGCCACATGTCCTATTGTACTTAGAATAAAATGTACCATTAGGATGAGTCCCACTCAAGCCTTTTAATGTATATTGACACCAGCTGTAGTGGCCACAAGCTTGCGGACCTATCCGCTGCTGTGATGGTCGATCAGACGATTCAGGCAGCGTATACTTAGTGAGGATCTCTCCCAAGTTCCTACCATGCTTATATGCAATACTTGGGGGCACAGTCAGAATAGAATGAAGGCTCAAAACATTCTGATGCTTGTAGATTTAATAATTCGATGAATAGCAACAGAGTATGGCAATACACAAACTAATATATCATCTTGTCCTGTTTATTGATACTGAAGTACTCACATTGCAAAGCATATTTGCGAGCAAAGTATGCACAAACTGCAAAAGGAGGATATCTTCTAGATAAGAAACATGATGCAAGGAACTGGGATTCAGCTCTAAATTGTGCATCGGTAGAACAGATCCTATATGCATGCAGGAACTGGCTAACAGGTAGACTTGTGGTTTGTTTACTTAGCTGCGGTTGTGGCTTCCATGCGATATCGGAGCCGCCACCCCATTGAATTCCTTAAAAGAAAGATCGGTCAAATACTCCGGTTCAAACTTGGCTACATAAAAGAGAAGCCACCAAAGAGGCCAATGTGAAACCCATGACTACTCCATAGGTTTGCTGATAATAAGTTCCATTATACCAAAAGTAAGTTTTATGCAGTACTAACTCAGCTATTTGTTGAAAAAAGCCAAAGGAATACAAGCTGCTGAAGGGCAATTTGATAAAACATCCATAATCACCATCAGAGCACTGCATTGAGGGATGTTAGTGAAGAGATTAGTAATATCCATGGACGCCATATAATTAATTAATGATCAGGTGGAGACATCTTGAAGTGGAGTCAGAAAATGTGCTGTATCTTGAATATATGAAGGGATTGTACAAAGAGAAGTATGAAGAAAAGTATCAATGAACTTAGGTGATGGTTCAAGCACTGATCCTCGAGTAGAGGTAATTGGACAATCAGGCAGGCAATTAAGATCTTTATGTACCTTGGGCAAGAAATATATCATCGATGTGAGAGGTGTCAATTCAACCAAGAACCGGATTTCATGGTAGGTAAAAAAAAAAAAAAAAACACACCTGACTCTCCGTGCCAGCTACTAGATCTTTAATCAGTTGTTAATAGGTCAATAGTAGGATCCCCCATTAAAATCAAATAAAACTGATCACTCAACTGATGCAGGGCCTCTTCTTCATATTTAGTATGATCTTGGATAAATATACTGCCACTCTTATCAGCTCTAGTTATCACTATAGACGATTCTTGATGTAGCTCATCCAATGCCATTCGTTCAACTGAAGCAAGATTTCAATGAGCTCAGAAGATGTACGGATCAGAAAATTTAGAAACATCCTTAAGAATCAAATCTTTAACTGAGTCAATAGGACTAGGTGGCAACCAGGAAGATTTTGGACAAACCACTGATGTGTCTGACAAAACTGGATGATTCTGAAAGTAAACTTTCAATTGTAAAGTCCGGATAAAACATTGAAAGGCAAGACAAAACTGAAAAGGTCATGGAATAGAATGAGGACAGAGCCCAAACCATAATTTAATACTTGAAGTTGTAAAGCAGGCAGATGAAAATTAGATAAATTGATCACACCCTGATTGACTTTGGTTTGGGATTGGGTAGTTGGCCCCTGACGAGATCCCCAATTCCATGCATGATCCCTGCCTCTTCAGTGGACTCATCTTTTCCCTCTGCCCTAAAAAATTCCAATTGATCGTTACTATCAGCACTACTTCACTCTGATTCATCTGATATCCCACAAAAAGAGACCTGCCGCACATTAGTAGTAGCATTCATATGCTCAGGCTTTAACCAAGGATAAATACCATCATGCAAATAGTTATAGTCATCCCACTTAAATTTTCTAATCTTGTTTAATTGATGACCGGAACTGATTCATAAAGGACTGGAATTCAGTTTTCTTCTGTTGATATATACGTTCATCCATATCCTTAAGTTTTATATGTTAGGTAGAAAAAGACTGTGATATTTCTTGTTCAGCCTTCTGAGTAAATTCAATAATAGGAAACATTAAATCCATACTACGTTTATTTAAGATACCTATCCACTTTTACAACTGATCCTGCCTTTTTGGATAAGGCTTAGGTACCTTAAACATACGCAGTCCTCTAAGGATCCTCTTCTCATGTACATATTGAGCCATGGTATCTTCTTGTAACTCAGTCCTAATAAGACGACGTAGTAAATTATATAGATCATTCCAATTATTTTCACCAGAACTAAAGAGATGACTCAAGCAATGCTGAGTGGTGCATTAATTGATTCATCTGATCCTCAGTATAGTTAAAACCATCAGAAAGCGTACTATGCAAAGCCATATAGAAAATTAGGTAATAACTAATCAAAAACTAGTACCTAAGAGTATGGGAAGAGAAATATTACAATCAAAACATCCATACAAAAACATCATATCATATTAGAAAAACGACCTCAAATAATGTGAGTATATTTAGGCTTAAATAAGCTTTCTAGTATAATAGCCTAAAAAGGCTGTTACTAGTTAAACTCAATATCATCATAGGCCTAAAGATTTTAAACTTAGTATAACATTTACTTAAACAAACAAGGCTCTATAACAATCTTTATCCAACCCGACATAATATTGTGTTTCAATAAGAAAAACTTATCTGTATCAGGGAGAATCAAAACCACAACAAAAGATCCCAAAAGTGAGGAGGAAGTGATGTCATCTCCTGAAATGGCAGTCTAAATATTGAGCTCCAGAGACAGCATCAGAAGATACCCAATTAGAAATAGAAAACGGGAGAAATTACTCCCCAGCCCATGAGAGAGAAGTTTAGCAGAGAGCAACAGCGAGACAAATGCCAGGAAAGAAAGCCGCTGTTGATCTGAAGGCATTTACTTTCAAGGTGTTCCAAGGAGCAATGGCAAACTGCATCAAAATGGTATCGGAGGACAATGTGATGGAGACAGGCCAGAGAGACAGCCAGGGGCACCCAGAAAAAAATGAAATACAAATGCTGAGAGGTGAGCTGAAAGAGTGGTTTGTGGAGATGCGACAAGAGATGAGCACCTTCAAATCGGAGGCGCAGGAGTGGATAGCAGAGTTGAAGACTGACATAAATGAACTGGGCCAAAGGCTGGAGGACATAGAAAACCGGCTAGATGAACAGGAAATAAAAATGAGCAAACAGCAACAAGTGAACTCCATGCTAAGTACCCAAGCTAATATACTTCTCAAACTGGAAGATTTGGAGAATAGGGCGCAGCGATCAAATATACGCATATGGGGTATACCTGAGGAGAGGACACTGTGATAAATTATATTGCACTAGTTGAGCAGATCAGTAAAGCAACAACTGAAGCTGCTAATCTGGGCACTGAAGAAGTCTGTTATAAAATCAAGCGGGCACACCGTGCTTTAGGTCCAAGAAGGGCCTGCGTGATATAGTGGCTTGCTTCCACGAGTTCACTACTAAAGAACGTTTAATGAAGGCGGCAAGAAAATCAGGAAAAATAAAGAGGCAAAATACAGAACTAGAACTGTATGCAGACATGTTGGCTAACACTATACGAAGGCGCAAGGAGTACAAAGGAGTAACCAAACGACTACAGGATGAGAACGTGCGCTACAAGTGGCTTTTCCCAATTGGCCTACAGTACACAATAGCTGGAAAGACATCTCTGACTAAGACTGTCAAGAAAGCAATCAAAGGCCTGCAATGTGCTGGTTGGTCCAATCTATCAGAATATACCCCAATGAAAGAAGATGATACAGTGAGAAAGGACGCTAAGCCAACAACAAGATGGTAGAGAGTCCCTGCAGGGAACAAACGCATGAGGAAGCAGAAGGTCACTAATTGCTGAATGTGGAAAGGCGTTTGATGATGGCAGTGACTGAGCTGGACTCTACCTGTAACTGCCAAGGAATGTAAATCAAAATGCCCTGGGGGATGAGTCAGATTATAAGCAATATAGGATGTATAGGAAGCCTCAAATGTTAAAAAGAGACCAAAGGACTTATAGTTAATTGATCATGTGTGGGAAAACTGAGGGTGGGGAGGAAAATGATTTGGGTTATAAATAAAAGTTCAGTTAGGGTGTCTAAATATGACCACTCTCCTCTGTAAATTGGAGAGGTGGTGGAGGATTATAGGGATTGGGAAGGGAGGGGGATGTGGAGGGTAATGGGGAAGAAGGGAGGAAGAGAGGGAGGGGCAAGAATGAGGCAGTAAGGGGGGAGGGAAGGGGTGGGTAGTTGGGGATCCCTATCATATAAATCACCAACTTGAAAGCTCCAGTTATGATTGATCTTAAAATTGTGACCCTCAATATTAAGGGTCTCAACTCACCCTATAAACGTCAAGTGCTATTCAAGGAATGTAAAAGATTGCAAGAAGATATTATGTTTATTCAGAAAACGCATTTATTAAGTCAAGATAAGGTAAGGGTGTCTAACCCATGCTATAATCAAAAAATGTTGCATCCAATAAGGTGGGAAATAAGAAAGGGGAGTGGGAATACTATTGTCTAATGCCATACCTCTTAAAATTATGGAAGTGTGTAAAGATCGTGAGGAAAGATACCTAATAGTTAAAACTAAATGGGGAAATACAGTGTATAAATTAGTAAATGTTTACGCTCCAAATACCAACCAAGCTGATTTTTCCAGGCTCTCTATTGAACCTTACGAGGGGTAGCTGAAGGAAAGGTCATAATGGATGGAGATTACAATGTGGCGCTTAATCCCATGTTGGACACATCCAGGGTCTCCTCATCTCTGCCTAAAATACATAGAATGAGGCTAAAACAACTTATGGTGGATTTAGATCTGGTAGATATCTGGAGAACTAAAAATGGGAAAAGATGAGATTATTCATTTTACTGCCCAGTACACAATGTATACTCTCGAACTGACTTACTATTAATAGATAAAACCCTAGTTTCTACTGTAGAATCTTGTACAATCATGGATAGTATATGGTCAGACCATGCTCCTATGATTAGTCATCTAACCTTAGGGACTCCAACATACAGGAGATCATGGTGGAAATTGAATGAATCACTGCTAGATGACTCATGAAATTACACAACAGACACTGAAGGAGTTAGGGGACTACCTAGTACTAAATGATGATGGTGTAAGCTCCCCTGGTATGATATGGGACTGCTTAAAAGCAGTACTCGGGAAAATTCATATCCCTAGGAACTTATCGAAAGCTTATAACGGAACAGCGGCAGCGGCAAAGGTACCCAAAAAAAACAGGAATAACATTGCCGTGGGCGGAGCTTGTGTAGTACGCACTTCTGCCGCTAGGCGTGTATAGTGCAACTCATTGTCAGTTCAGTGCCGCCTGTGTTGTTGACCTGGCTTGTTCTGTTCATCTGCAGTGATTGTTTTTGCTAGCGCTGTTTTGTTCTTGTTTCTTTTTTTATGACAAGTTTCAGTGAACAATGTGCAGCTGTGAAATTTTGTTTTCTACTCGGTAAAAATGCTGCTGAAACTGTTTTAATGTTGAAAACAGCTTATCAAGATGACGCTATGGGAAAAAGTCAAGTGTACCAGTGGTTTGCTCGGTTTAAAAATGGCGACATGTCGATTGATGACAAACCTCGTTCTGGGCGTCCATCAACTGCCCGAATTGACGAAAATATTGAAAAAATTAGAGAGCTTGTGCTCACAGACCGTCGACAGACAATTGATCAACTGTCAGAGATTAGTGGGTTATCTTGGAGCTCAGTTCAGCAAATTTTAACGGAAGATTTGGGAATGAAAAGGGTTGCTGCCAAGTTTGTTCCTCGGGTTCTGACTGACAATCAAAAGGAACATCGAGTTGAAACATGTCGTGTTTTGAAACAACAGCTTGAAACTGATCCAGATTTTCTGTCAAAGGCCATTACAGGTGATGAGTCATGATGCTATGGTTACGACCCAAAAACAAAGCAACAGTCAAGCCAATGGAAGACGTCATCGTCACCCCGTCCAAAAAAATGTCAAGTCAAATCAAACATCAAAACAATGCTGATTTGCTTTTTTGATGCCAAGGGGGTAGTTCATTCAGAGTTTGTTCCCCCAGGTCAGACCGTCAATCAAACCTTTTATTTGGAAGTTTTAAGAAGATTGCGCAACAGTGTTCGTCAAAAAAGACCCGATTTGTGGCAGACAGGAGACTGGTTCTTCCACCATGACAGCGCACCTGCACACACAGCCATCTCTGTTAGACAGTTTTTGGCTAAAAATGGCATGGTTCCGCTGCCCCACACACCTTACTCGCCTGACCTGGCTCCGTGCGACTTTTTCTTATTTCCACGCATGAAAAGGGGCATGAAAGGACACCGATTTGACAACATTGAAGAAGTCAAGAAAAAAATGAGGGAGGAGCTGTCAGCCGTTTCTAAAGATGACTACAAAAAATGTTTCGAACAGTGGAAGCAACGGTGGGACAAATGTATCAGTTGTAATGGAGAGTATTTTGAAGGGGATAAGGTTGTTTTGTAAAGAATTTGAAATAAATAGCTTTTAAAAAATAATTCCTGGTTTTTTTGGGTACCCCCTCGTACATCAATCCATAAGACAGAGCAAGAGTTCAAAGCAGGCCTTTCTTCCTACGCTATAAGGAGTAGACTAGAGGATCATTGTAGAGAATTAAGAAAATTAGAGCTACACAACATTAATCATAAACTTAATCTGCTAAAACAAACCCACTTTGAATACGGCAACAAACCAGGGCACCTATTAGCTCATAAATTAAAGAAATTGTCAACCCGAAACCATTTTACTAAAATTAAAGATAAAAAAGGGGCAATGCTCTGGAAAGACGATGAGATCGGGGAGTGTTTTGTTCAATTCTACCAACAGCTCTACACACTGGAGAAAACCCCTAAACCGTCAGAGATAAAAACAATTTAGATGGAGTTAAACTGCCTAATATATCGGCCTCTGAAGCAGAGGAGTTATCAAAACCTATCTCTGAATACGAAGTACTAGGAGTAAAGGCCTACCCTCACATAAGGCACCAGGATTGGATGGCCTACACAATCGATTCTATGAAATTTTCAGGAAAGCCACTATAGAACCACTTACTAAAATCTTTGATGAGTTTGGGAGGGCCCAAGCTGATGCCAGACTCCTTCCGGTTGACCGGAGTGCGTATATTACATAAGGAGGGCAAAAGCCCGAGTGAATGTGGGTCATACAGACCCATTTTGCTACTAGGGAATGATCCTAAAATATTCATGAGAGTATTAGCAAATAGGTTAATGCCACTTTTGACTAAACTGGTTCACCCCAACCAAGCTGCCTTTGTCCCAGGTTGGCAGGCCTCAGATGACATTAGAAAAGTAGTTAACTTAGTGTGGCAGGGAATGAAAAGTGGGGAAGGCCTGGCCCTGCTAGCTGTTGATGCTGAAAAAGCATTGACAGGGTGAGTTGGGAAAAGGGATATCGGGAGATTATTTAAAGTGGATTCAAATTATGATACATCTCCACTATCATGTTTAAAGATTAATGGATCATACAGGCAGCCCTTTGAACTAGCTTGGGGGGCACGACAGGGTTGCCCCCTGTCCCCTCTACTGTTTATACTGGCAATGGAACCATTAGCACAAAGGATCAGAGAAAACCATCAGATCAAGGGTCTCTATTAAAATGGCCATTATCACAAACTCTATTTGCCGATGATGTTTTATTTATAGTGACCGAGCCTAAGCCCACTTTAACAGCTATAGTAGCGGAACTCGACCAATATGGAACAGTTGTGGGTTTCCATATTAACACTTCTAAATCAGAACTACTGAATATATTGATGGGGATAAATCAAGTTGAAAAGCTGAAGCAATTATTCGCTTTTAGATGGGCTTGAGAGAGCATTAGATATTTGGGAATCCAGCTAACACCTCAGGCTGGAGAGCTTTTTAGGGCTAACTACCCCCCATCATGGAAAAAAATATACGACGACATGGACAGCTGGGAAACCATGGGATTATCATGGGCAGGGCGTAACGAGACAATTAAAATGTCAGTCCTATCCAGGCTCTTGTACCTCTTCATGACCCTACCGATCGAAGTACCTAGACCGTTTCTGGAGAAAATACAAAATAGAATTATGAAGTTTATTTGGAATGGTAAGAGACCGCAGGTTGCTAGAAACATCCTCTGCCATGGGAAGGAGGAATGGGCGTGCCCCTCACTAGTAGGTACTATGAAGAGGCCTGAATATACAGTGGTGTGCAAAAGTCTGGAATCACTTTTGAGTTTTGCTTTTTCATACTTTCTAACGTTTTTGTTTTTTTTTTAATTTTGCGTTAGCCCAGCATATTCATCTTTCTACCACGTTAAAAGGGATACATTTGGCTATTAGAGTTTACTTTTTTGCATTCCTTGCTTCCAATTTAAATACTTTACAGACACTGGGAGATAGCTACTGCGATTTTTGTGGATCCTGCGTCAAAACTGGATCGAGATTATCCAATATGCATACATTATTTCTGACCAATCAGGAGGCTGGTTTCACTAACCAATCACAATGCAGATATCGAGCCAAAAGTGCAGCTATAAAAACGCACGGAATTTTTGAATTTCATACGCTTTCTGGATCAACCATGAAAATGACTCGGATCCTGACGTTGGAGGAGCTGATTTTCAAGCCGTCAGATTGCCAGGAAGGTTGGCTGCAGTCAGAGCGCTGTTGTTAAGATTGTACAGAAGAAGAAAGAAATGGGTTCAGTGGTGGACAAGCCTCGTTCAGGTCATCCACGTGCATCAACATCACGGCAGGACCGCGCACGACGACGCATTTCACTGACTAATCGCAAGTTGACCTCTCCTCAGCTACTTCGAGAGTGGTCAGACAAAAGTGAGGTCTGTGTCAGCTCATCAACAGTTCATCGCCGGTGCCTGCAGTTTGGTCTCCGGGGCTGCAAAGCACGGAATAAGCCACTGATGACTGACATACAAAGGTGCAACCAGATCGTGTGGATGAGAAAGCACTCAACCTGGTCGACTGAAATGTGGGAAAAGGTGCTATTCAGCAATGAAAGCACCTTCTGTCTGTTTGGTAACCAGGCCCACACCTATGTGAGGAGATTTTCTGGAGAAGAATTCAAGCCTGAGGGTCTCAACCTCACCATGAAGCATCCTTTGAAGGTCATGGTCTGGGGCTGCACGGCTGCCAGTGGTGTTGGATGTCTTCACATCGTCGATGGAATGGTCAACGGGGCCAAGTACATCACCATACTGCAAAAGTGCATGGTGCCATCAGCACACCAGCTGTTTCCTGGCCAGTTCCTGTTCCAAGATGACAATGCACCCTGCCATCGCTCCAGACAGGTGATCAGCTGGAAGCAGCGGAACAACATCAAGTCAATGGACTGGCCTGCCCAGTCTCCAGATCTGAATCCAATCGAGAACCTGTGGCCTTGGAAATATCCAAGAGGCATCCGACATCAAAGCGTGAGCTGATTGAGTCACTCATTGCAGCTTGGAATCGCGTTGTCACCAATGATCACCTTGTCAGACTGGTGCAGTCAGGTGCTGACAAGGTGCAGTCAGGTGATCAAGAAAAAAGGGTGGCCCATCAAATACTGAGCCATCACTGACACATAAAAACGGCCTTTTTCAAGGCCACATACATTAATTTGAAGGAAACCTGGCATGCGTCCATAATATTTTAAAGCATACTTACAATAATATATCGTTGGCCAACGATGTACATTACGCGATTTTCACAGAAAATCTATCAACAGGATAACTATGGGGAACAAACTCAGAAAATAAGGGCCAAACCAATACTAGAAGTTGGCCCTAATAGCCAAATCTATCACTTATCATGTGATACATAGAAAAAGCCACTGGGAGGAAAAATAAATTAAGATATAAGGTCACGAAGTTGAAAAAATGTCAAATTTACAAGTGATTCCAGACCTTTGCACACCACTGTAATTGATATTGGAGTGGAGGTCCCATGAGACCTATGAATGAGTGGAAATAGAGAGGAGGTATATGAGATATCAGCATATAGGAGAAGTGATATGGGAATTGGAAACGTCCCACAATGAATAGGTGGGATATCCCTTTATTAACATCACATTGAAAATACGGTATAAATGGGGAAAAAAATCTGGTATGGTACTAAAGGATACTTAAGATTTATACCTCTGGTGTAGATTTTCACCCTGGAATATGCAGCGCGGCCTTCAGTAGATGGGCACAAGGGGGCTTACGTTATATAGGCCAATCTTTTGAGGAACTACAAGAAGAGTATACCCTACCCTCAACAGACTACTATATGTATACATAGGTGATGCATAATATTAAACAATTACTATGATCTACTCAAGGCAACCGAGTTGGAAATATAGATACCCTTTTTGAAAGTAATACAACTAAAGGGGCTATTGCCAAAATATATAAGGCCATGGACCAAACAACTGAGATACAATGGAAACATAAGGTAGCATGGGAAGCGGACCTGAACAAATCTTGGATGAGAAACAATGGGGAACCATTTATAAAGGCCTATTTAAAGGAGTCCTGGTTAGCAATAGTAACATAGTAAATGACAGCAGATAAAGACCAGTATGGTCCATCTAGTCTGCCCAGTAAGATGGCAAGAGTAGGTGCACCTGCCAATCTGTGCAGGCCACCCCTCCCCATGCCTTTGTTTTAGGGGTGAACCCACTGCTCCCTGTATGTTGAGAAATTAGTTAGTTAAGTTTATTTTGATTTTATCCTGTTGCGTAAAGCAGTGTTCCCCAACCCCCGGGCCGCGGACCGGTACCGGTCCGTGGATCAAACGGTACCGGGCCGCCCGAGGAACTTTAAATAATTTCACTGTGGGTCCTCCCGCCTCCTGATTGGCCGAAAGGCAAACCCCATGCCATTGGTCGAGGAGGAGGCGCCGCGGGAGGACTGAGGACTTGAGGTCGGAGATGCGGGGACTGAAGAGAAGCTCCCGTGAGGTAAGTGCACAGAGGAAGTGGGTGACAGTGGTGGGTGAAGGGAATCACAGTGATTGAAGCCAACAGCTGAAGAAGTGGGATGCGGCCATTTTGTGGGTGAGTGTGTGGGGCACAGGTGAAGAGGGAGTCCACAAAGTGTAATGCCCACATGAAGTAAGGAGTTACTTTAATGGCTCTAGAGTCCACGCTCTAGAGTCCACGCTGGCATCTCTGTATTGAAAGAGGCACGATGATCTCTGTATTGAAAGGGGGAACGCCGGCATCTTGGCATTGAAAGGGGCACAGTCATCTTTTGTGATTTATATATATTTCACAGTTATTTTATCTGGCGCAACACTATTTTATGTTTTTATTGTTTCCGATTGTGAGGTGTGAGCACAGTTAAGTGTATGCTGCCGGATTTGTGCACTTTATCTGATTTTTTCACTTTATATTAATATTTATATGCTTTTTTGATACACTGGTAATATATTTATAACACTGATCACATTTTTGCGCTGATAGTTTTTGGATTTACATTCGGATTTAGGTGACGTCTGGAGCTGAGCGGTTGCAAGCAGCAGTGGAGTGAAGAGAAAGAGAAGGTATCACTCTTCTAGCTCTTCTATCTGTTCACCGGTACTCATGTGTGTACTGACGTGTTATTGTGTCTGCTTTAACCCACAAATTAGTAAAAATGAGTATGAAACAGACATCGTTAGAAAGTTTTCTTGGGAAGAAAAAAAGGCCCAGTGAACAGACAGAAGAAGAGCCTTCAACATCAAAGAAATATGCAACCTTTAACAGACAATACCATGAGTCCTATTTGAAATATGGATTTATCAGGACAGGTGATTTCCACGCACCAAAACCGATCTGCATAGTTTGCGGCGAGAAGCTCTCTAATGAGGCAATGAAACCTTCAAAACTGCTTCGCCACTTGACCGCCAAGCACCCTGGCATAAAAGACAAGCCCCTGGAGTATTTTGAAAGAAAAAAACGGGAGCACGAAGCACAGAAGAAATTTATGAGGGCCACCACATCAATAAAGGAGAATGCACTGAGAGCATCATATTTGGTGGCTAACCGCATTGCTAAGGCTAAAAAGCCATTTACTATCGGTGAAGAATTGATCTTGCCCTCCACTAAAGACATTTGCCGTGAACTTCTAGGAGAGGCTACTGTGGAAAAGGTAGCACATGTGCCTTTGTCAGCTAGCACTGTGACTAGGCGCATTGAGGAAATAGCCGGAGACATTGAGGCACAATTGTTGGAGAGGATTAATACATCACCGTGGTATGCACTCCAGGTTGATGAATCTACAGATATCGACAACAAGGCACTACTACTTGTTTATGTGCGATATCTATATCAGGAGGATGTGCATGAGGATTTGTTATGTGCACTATCTTTGCCAACCAACACCACAGGAGCAGAACTGTTCAAGTCACTGGATGGTTATATATCAGGAAAACTGAAATGGTCCTTTTGTGTCAGCATATGCACAGACGGAGCTGCTGCCATGACCGGACGACTGTCTGGTTTAACTGCTCGGATTAAGGAGGTTGCACCTGAGAGTGAATCTACGCATTGTATCATTCACAGGGAAATGCTGGCAAGCGGAAAAATGTCACCGGAATTTAACAGCGTATTGAGTGATGTCGTTAAAGTTATTAACCACATTAAAGCACACGCACTTAACTCGCGCCTGTTTGAGCAGCTTTGTGAGGAGATGGACGCAGAGTACAGATGCCTTCTCTTATACACAGAAATAAGATGGTTATCCAGAGGAAAATCGCTAACCAGAGTATTTGAATTACGAGAGCCATTGCAAAGATTTCTCTCAGAAAAGAAGTCACCGCTGGCAGCACATTTCAGTGACAAGGTATGGGTCGCAAAACTGGCTTACATGTGTGACATATTCAGCCTGCTCAATGAACTCAATCTGGGCCTTCAGGGGAAAATGACAACTGTTTTCAAGTTGTCAGACAAAGTAGCTGCATTTAAAGCCAAACTGGAGTTGTGGGGACGGCGCGTGAACAGAGGCATTTTGGACATGTTTCAGACATTAGCGGGGATTTTAGGCGAGACTGAGCTTGAACATTCATTCTGCCAGTTGGTGCACGATCACCTGTCTTTGCTTTTAAAAGAGTTTGAGCGCTACTTCCCAACCACAAAAGACCCACGAACTGGTAAGGAATGGATCCGCGACCCATTTGCCAACAAATCAGGCGAATCTAGCATGTCTATGCAAGCAGAAGAACAACTGCTGGAGATTGCAAATGACGGTGGCCTCAAAACTACATTCGAGACAACAACTCTACTGGTGTTCTGGATTAAAGTCATGGCGGAATATCCTGAGATTGCCACCACAGCACTTAAATCCCTATTACCATTTCCGACAACCTATCTGTGTGAAGCGGGGTTTTCTGCAGTGACAGCAACCAAAACAAAACAACGGAATTAACTGGACATAAGCAACACACTTCGGGTGTCATTGTCTCCTATTACCCCCAGATGGAACCGTCTCGTTGCAAAGAAACAAGCTCAGGGTTCTCATTGATTTGGAATTCTAGTGAGTTAAATAAAATAAATCACTTTATATTCATTTTTTGGTGTAGCTGTATTTTATTTTGAAGGCATGTTTAAATACAATTAAATTAAAATTATTAAATTAAAACAAGCGGGCCACGGAAAAATTATCAAACGTTTACCGGTCCGCGGCGATAAAAAGGTTGGGGAGCACTGGCGTAAAGGGATCCACTGTCTGTCCCATGCCATTTTGAATTCTGTTACTGTATTTGCCCCCACCACTTCCATCGGGAGGGCATTCCAAGCATCCACCACCCTTTCAGTGAAAAGGTTTTTCCTGACATTGCCTTTCAATTTACCCCTTGCAGCTTCATGTTATGCCGTCAGGGCCTAGCATCAGCAAAGTACTTTTAGTTTAAATTTAAAACACAGAAGAGAGCTTTCTGGTTAAATTTAGAACCCAGCAGAGAGCTTGTAGTTTAAATTTCATAATAAGATAGAGCCTAGCAACAGCAAAGAGCTATAATTTAAATCAAATCAGTATATAGCTTAACACAAAAGGCAAAACAGGGTCAGTACTCTTTTTGAGCAACAAATAAAGTCTTCTAGAGACCTTTACAAAGAGGCCTTCTACCTAGGGGGCAAGAGACCTGTGAAACCTTTTCAATAGGTGTTAACACCAGGTGGCAGGTCAAAAGGCCATTTTGAAAGACTCCTTCTATCCAAGCAAGGACTGTTAAATCACCAAGGAAGTTGGTCACAGCTTACCTCAGCAGCACAGGCATAAATAGCTCAACCAAAGCTCTATGATCCTCAGTCTTGAAGGACTAGAAAAGGGGACTGTTACTTCTGGAGAGAGTTCTGCAATTGTGAGTATATACTTCTGGGAATTTTCTGGAAGTACATAAGAACATAAGATATGCCATACTGGGTCAGACCAAGGTCCATCAAGCCCAGTATTCTGTTTCCAAAAGTAGCCAATCTAGGTCATAAGTACCTAGCAGTTTCCCCAAGGGACACAGGTTCCACAATGCTTGTATTGGTTCAAGCATTGATATCCTGGGTCCCTTCTTAATAATGGTTTATGGACCTTTCCTCCAGGAACTTGTCCAAACCTTTTTTAAACCCAGCTACACTAACAGACTTTACTACATCCTCCGGTAACAAATTCCAGAGTTTGATTACACGTTGAGTGAAAAAATATTTCTTTTATTAGTCTTAAATAGTTTACCCTGTAGCTTCATTGCATGTCCCCTAGTCTTTCTATATTCTGATAAGGTAAACAATCGATCTACGTTTACCCGTTCCACTCCATTCATTAAATTTAAAGACTTCTATCATCTCCCCTCAGCCGTCTCTTTTCCAGGTTAAAGAGCCATAGTAACATAGTAACATAGTAAGTGACAGCAGATAAAGACCAGCATGGTCCATCCAGTCTGCCCAGCAAGATGGCAAGAGTAGGTGCACCTGTCGCTCTGTGCAGGCCACCCCTCCCCATGTTTTTGTTTTTGTTTAGGGGTGAACCCACCACTCCATGTAGGATACCCTTATTTGTTCAGATGCTAGATAGTTCAGAAGTTAGATGGTACTGTTTATTTTGCTTTTATCCTGTTGCTGTAAAGGGATCCACTGTGTTTGTCCCATGCCGTTTTGAATTCCATTACCGTGTTTGCCCCCACCACTTCCATCGGCAGGGCATTCCAAGCATCCACCACCCTTTCAGTGAAGAAATATTTCCTGACATTGCCTTTCAATTTACCACCTTGCAGCTTCATGTTATGCCCTCTAGTTTTACAGCTTCCCCGTCTTTGGAAGAGGTTTGTTTGTTCATCATTTCTCTTTAAGTATTTAAAGGTCTGAATCATATCTCCCCTATCCCTCCTCTCCTCCAAAGTGTACATATTTAGGTCTTCAAGTCTCTTCTCATAAGGCTTCTGATGCAGGCTCCAAATCATTTTGGTCGCCTTTCTCTGAACAGTTTCCAGTCTTTTTACATCTTTTGCAAGATATGGCTTCCAAAAGTGAACACAGTATTCCAAGTGAGGCCTCACCAGTGACTTATACAGTAGCATAAGTACCTCTTCCTTTCTGCTGGTAATCCCTCTTTGTATGCAGCCCAACATTCTCCTGGCTTTTACCACCGCCTTGTCGCACTGTTTTGTCACCTTGAGATCATCAGAGATAATCACACCAAGGTCTTTCTCCTGAACCGTGCATACCAACCTCTCACCCCCTATTGTGTACTTTTCCCTTGGATTTCTGCTACCCAAGTGCATGACAATTCACTTTTTCACATTAAATCGTAGTTGCCAAGCATTAGACCAGTCTTCCAGCTTTTGTAGATCTTTCCTCATGTTATCCAATCCCTCGGGGGAGTCCACTCTGTTGCAAATTTTTGTGTCATCTGCAAAAAGACAGACTTTTCCATTCAGTCCTTCAGCAATATCACTCACAAATATATTGAACAGTGCCGGGCCCAGGACCGAACCCTGAGGCACCCCGCTAATCCACTTTCACACCCCCCGGCACACTCCTCGTTCCTTCCACCTCAACCGCCTCACTCTTCCCCCCCCCCCCTCATATGTTCATCTCCAATCCACCCGCTCCTCTGCCTTCTTCTTTATAGGTCCGGCCCTCTGGAACTCCCTCCCCTCCACTCTCCGTCTGGAGCCCCACCATCCTACCTTTAAGCACGCCTTGAAAACTCACCTCTTCTCCCTTGCCTTCAACCTCTCTCCCTCCTAGCCTCTCCTTTTCCTCTATTGACCCTCCTCTCCTGTCCTTCCTTCTCCACTTTTACTGAGTTGTAATTTTCTTTTCTCTTTCCGGCCTTGTGCCTACTGCAATGAAGAAATATTTTTGTAAACCGCTCTGCTTACCAATGAAGGGCGGTCAATCAAGTTAATAAACATAAACATAAACATAATCACCTTCCTCTCATCCGAGTGAGCTCCATGTACCATCACCCTCTGTTGTCTGTCAGTCAACCAATTTCTAATCCAGTTTACTATCTTGGGACCCATCCCCAAGCTACTGAGTTTATTGTCAAGCCTCCTATGAGGAACAGTATCAAAGGCTTTGCTGAAATCCAGATAGATGACCATCCATTGCATGCCCCAGATCTAGTTCCTTGGTCACCCAATCAAAGAACTCAATCAGATTTGTTTGGCAAGACCGTCCTTTGGTAAAACCATGTTGCCTTGGATCTTGCAACCTGTTGGTTTTGAGAAAGTTCACTATTTGCTCTTTCAGGAGCGCCTCCATTACTTTTCCTGCCACAGAGGTAAGGCTCACGGGCCTGTAATTTGACACTTCTTCCCTGTCACCACTTTTGTGTAGAGGTACAACATTAGCCATTCTCCAGTCCTGAGGAACCACTCCTGTTTCCAAGGATCTGTTGAAGACATCCTTTAATGGTCCTGCAAGAACCTCTCTGAGCTCTTTCAGTATCCTGGGATGTATCCCATCTGGTCCCATGGCTTTGTCCACTTTCAGTTTAGCAAGTTGTTCTCACACCTCATTTTCTGTGAATGGTGTGGTATCTACTTCAGTCCTATTTTTATATTTGGGAGTCACAGCTGGTCCATCTCCAGGATCTTCTTTAATAAAAACAGAGCAGAAGTATTTATTTAGCAATTTCGCTTTTTCAGTGTCACTTTCCACGAGTCCTTTCCCAGCATTTCTGAGTCCTGCAATTCCAACTCTGATCTTCTTCCTTTCCTGAATATACCTGAAGAAAGTTTTGTTGCCACCCTTAACATCTTTAGCCATCTTTTCTTCTGCCTTTGATTTTGCTATCCTTATTACTCTTTTAGACTCTTTGAGTTGGATCCTGTATTCATTTCTGTGTTCTTCTGTTTGCAAGCTTTTGAATTTTGCGAAAGCTGTGGTTTTGCCTTTATTTGCGCAGCCACCTCTTTGGAAAACCAAATAGGTTTCCTTCTCCTCTTGTTTTTATTTATTTTTCTTACATATTTATCTGTTGCCCCTTTTATTGCCGCCTTTAGTTTAGTCCATTGCAATTCCACTTCCCTTATCTCCATCCACCCCGTCATCTCCTCCTTTAAGTACTCGGCCATTTTATTGAAGTCAGTGTTTTTGAAGTTTAGGACTTTGAGCTTGCTATGATTGGCCTGTACCATGGCTTTTATCTCAAACCACACCGTGTGATGGTCGCTGTTGCTCACAGGGGCACTCACGCAGACATTCGACACGTTATCACTGTTGGTAAGCACTACATCCAGCGTTGAGATTTCCCTGGTTGGTTCCATCACCATTTGTCTAAGTAATGCATCTTGGAGAGCATCCACAATTTTTTTGCTTCTTTCCAGATGTGCAGAAGGAGTAATCCAATCCACATCAGGTAGATTAAAGTCACCCAATATGATCGCTTCCCCCTTTGTTGCTATCTTGGCAATATCTATAATCAATTCGTTATCTCTCTCTTCAATTTGAGTCGGAGGTCTGTAGACTACAGCAATATGGATGACAGTGCCATCTCCTCTTTCTAACGCAATCCAGAGCGCTTCTTCTTTTCCCCATGTTCCCTGCATTTCAGTAGCTTTAATACTGCTTTTGACATACAAGGCTACTCCTCCTCCTTTTCCATTTTCTCTGTCTCTTCTGAATAGATTATAGCCAGCTATGGCTATATCCCAATCATGCGATTCATTAAACCATGTTTCCGTAACGGCCACGATGTCAAAATCCGTTTCCACCATTAGGGCTTCCAGGTCTGGAATTTTTTTGGCTAAGCTTCGAGCATTTGTGCTCATTGCTTTCCAGCATTTACCTGGCTTGTGTGTATTTTGCACTGATTTTATTCTGCCCACTTCTTCCCACTTGTTTTTGATGTGTAGTTTAAGAGTATGGCTGTTTCTGATGTTGTTCTGCTTTTGCAGGGGGTGGCATGCAGATGTTGACCTTCCACATCCGTCACCCCCTTTTCCTAGTTTAAATGCATATCCACATACTGCCTGAATTTTTCACTTAGGTTTCTTTTCCCTGTGACAGAGAGATGTAGTCCATCAGCACAATATAGTCTCTTGTTGGTCCATCTGTTGCCCCAGTTGCCCCAATAAATCTGAATCCTTCTTGTTTGCACCAGGTCTGGAGCCATGTATTAAAGTTGTTAATGCGATGCAGCCTTTTTGTCCCCTTACCAAGAACATGTAGAACTTCTGAGAATGCAACAGTGTTAACAATGGGCTTGAGTTTCTCTCCCAGAGATTGGAAGTCCTTTTGGGCTGTAGAGGCACTGTTTCTAGCCAGGTCATTTGTGCCCAAGTGGATAATAACATCTGGTTTGGAGTGCTCACTTTTTGCGCTAAGTATTTCAACAACTTGGTTTGCATTCCTGCTGGCTGAAGAGCCTGGTAGGCACATGACTATCTTCTCTCCTTTGAGCTGTGTTCCCAAGTTGGTGCCTCTGATGATGGAATCTCCAAGGAGTAATAGTTTTCTGTTTGGTGAGGTTTTCTTCATATTTGGTGCTTTAGCAGGGGATTGGGCATTGTGTGACTCATTTAAGGGCCCTTCAGTTTCTTTGGGTTGGGCATCCTCATTAGCCAAGGCAGAGAAGGCATTTTGCAGGGATATCTCTTGATGTGTAGGATGTCTCTGCGTTACAGGTCGCAATCTTCCGGAACCCACTGTGATCCATTTGTTCCTGGGGTGTTTGATTCCTTGTGGGAGCGGTGGTGGACTTTGTTCAGTTTGTATCCTAGAAGAGGTGCCCTAACCTTTTTAGCCTTTCTTCATAGGAGTATCCTTCCATCCCCTTTACCATTTTGATGGCGCTTCTCTGAACCTTTTCTAAAATCGCTATATCCTTTTTAAGATACGGCGACCAGAATTGCACACAATATTCAAGGTGTGGTCTCACCATGGAATGATATAGATGCATTATAATATCTTTTGTTTTATTTTCCATTCCTTTCCTTATCATACCTAGCATTCTATTTGCTCTCTTGGCTGCTGCTGCACACTGGGCCGAGGGTTTCAACATGGTATCCACAATGACGCCTAAATCTTTTTCCTGGATGGTGGTTCCTAATGTGGAACCTTGCATCGTGTAACCATAGTTTGGGTTGTTCTTCCCTAGGTGCATAACCTTGCACTTGTCCACATTAAATTTCATCTGCCATTTTGATGCCCAGTCTTCCAATTTATCAAGATTCTCTTGCAATTTTCCACAATCCTCTTGGGTTTTAACAACTTTAAATAGTTTTGTGTCATCTGCAAATTTGATAACCTCACTCGTTATTCCACTTTCCAGATCATTTATGAATATGTCAAAAATCAGCGGACCCAGCACAGATCCCTGGGGTACACCACTATTCACCTTTCTCCATTGGGAAAATTGGCCATTTAGCCCTACCCTCTGCTTTCTATCTTTTAACCAGTTCCTGATCCACAATAGTACATTGCCTCCTATCCCATGACTCTTTAGTTTTGCCAAAAGTCTCTCATGAGGGACCTTGTCAAAGGCTTTCTGAACGTCCAGATACACAATATCAACCAACTCACCTTTGTCCACCTGATTATTCACTCCTTCAAAAAAACATAACAGATTAGTAAGACAAGATCTTCCTTGTCTAAAGCCATGTTGGCTGTCTCCCATTAGGTCATGACTATCTACATGCTGAGTAATTTTATTCTTTATGATGGTTTCTACCATTTTTCCCGGTACTGATGTCAGGCTCACCGGTCTGTAGTTTCCCGGATCACCCCTGGAACCCTTTTTAAAATTTGGTGTTACATTGGCGATCCTCCAATCTTCAGGTATTAGAGATGATTTTAATGATAGTTCACAGATTACTAATAGCAGGTCTGCAATCTCGTATTTCAGTTCTTTCAAAACCCTTGGATGTATACCATCTGGCCTAGGTGATTTGCTACTCTTCAGTTTATCTAATAGTTGTAATATATCTTCCTGATGTATCGATATTTCCTTCAATTCTTCCGCACCTTTAAATACCACTTCAGTCATGGGTAACATCCCTACATCTTCCTCAGTAAAGACTGAAGCAAAGAATTCATTCAGTCTCTCTGCTATTGCCTTGTCGCCTCTTAGTGCTCCTTTAACCCCTTTATCATCTAATGGACCAACTGACTCTCTCACAGGTTTTTTGCTACGAATGTACTTGAAAAGGACTTTACTTCGCATTTTTGCTTCCGCAGCAAGCTTCTTCTCAAATTCTCCCTTTGCCTGCCTTATCAATGCCTTGCATTTGACTTGCCAGTGCGTGTGCTGTTTCCAGGTTTCGTCGTTTGGCTCTTTTTTCCATTTCCTGAAAGATGCTTTTTTGGCAACAACAGCCTCTCTAACCTCACCTTTAAACCATGCTGGCAGTTTTTTGGACTTCCTTCCACTTTTCTTAAAGCGTGCAATACATAACAACATAGGAACATAAGATCTGCCATACTGGGTCAGACCAAGGTTCATCAAGCCCAGTATCCTGTTTCCAACAGTGGCCAATCTAGGCCATAAGTACCTAGCAGTTTCCTCAAAAGACACAGGTTCCACAATGCTTGTATTGGGTCAAGCACTGATATCCTGGGTCCCTTTTTTAATAATGGTTTAAGGAGCTTTCCTCCAGGAACTTGTCCAAAACCTTTTTAAACCCAGCTACACTAACAGCCTTTACTACATCCTCCAGTAACAAATTCCAGAGTTTGATTACACGTTGAGTGAAAAAATATTTTCTCTTCTTTGTCTTAAATAGTTTACCCTGTAGCTTCATTGCATGTCCCATAGTCTTTCTATATTCTGATAACGTAAACAATCGATCTACGTTTACCCGTTCCACTCAGTTCATTAATTTATAGACTTCTATCATATGTCCCCTCAGCCGTCTCTGGTCTGGGCTTCCAAGATAGTATTTTTCAACAACAGCCAAGCCTGATGTACGTCTTTAACCTTTGCAACTGCTCCTTTTAGTTTTTTCTTAACTGTTTTCCTCATTTTATCATAGTCTCCCTTTCGAAAGTTAAAAGGTAGTACTGTGGATTTCCTTACTATCCCTCCTCCACTAATTAAATCAAAGGCGATCATGCTATGATCACTATTGCCAAGTGGCCCCAACAACCTTATCTCTTGCACTAGATCTGGTGTTCCACTAAGGATTAGATCTAATATGGCTTCCCCTCTGGTTGGTTCATGAACCAGCTGCTCCAAGAAGCAGTCATTTATTTCATCTAGGAACTTTATCTCCCTAGCATGTCCTGACGTGACACTGACCCAGTCGATACCAGGGTAGTTGAAATCACCAATTATTATTACCATGCTGTAACTTTTGTTAGCTTCCTTGATTTCTTTGAGCATTTCATCATCCATTTGGTCATTCTAGCCAGGCACTCAATAGTACACCCCCACTGCCATTGCCTTCCCCCTTTTACATGGAATTTCAATCCATATAGATTCTACAGCAGAGTTTGTTTCCTGCAAAACTTTAATCCTTTCTGACTCAATGCCCTCTCTAGCAAAGAGAGCAACCCCTCCACCAATTTGATCAGCTCTATCATTACGATATAGTTTGTACCCAGGTATCACAGTGTCCCACTGGTTGTCCTCCTTCCACCATGTCTCTGATATTCCAATCATATCTAACCTTTCATTTAGTGCTATATATTCTAACTCTCCCATCTTATTTTTTAGACCTAGCATTTGCATACAAGCATTTTAGAGACTGTATTTTATTCATATGAATTTGGCTATTGTTAGACATGGGTAATTTAGGATCTTTAAGCTCTGTCTGCTCCATACTTGAGGGCATTTGGGCTACTTTACTCTTTTGTGGAACCTCTCTGCTTTTGGTAGTATCCTTCAAAGATACATTCTTCCGAACCATCCGCTCTTGGGCGACTGTCGGCTTTCCCCTAATATCTAGTTTAAAAGCTGCTCTATCTCCTTTTTAAAGGTTAATGCCAGCAGCCTGGTTCCATCCAAGTTAAGGTGAAGCCCATCCCTTCGGAAGAGCCCCTCCTTTCCCCAGAATGTTCCCCAGTTCCTAACAAATCCAAACCCCTCATTCTCTGCACCATTGTCTCATCCACGCATTGAGACTCGAGCTCTGCCTGCCTTTTGGGTCCTGCGTGTGGAACAGGAAGCATTTCGGAGAATGCTACCCTGGAAGTTCTGGATTTCAACTTCCTACCTAAAAGCCTAAATTTAGCCTCCAGAACCTCCCTACCACATTTTCCTATGTCATTGGTACCAACATGTACCAAGACAGCAGACTCCTCCCCAGCACTATCTAAGACCTAAGTAATTCTTTCTATTAAAGCTAATTAATCTGTGAACCCACTATTTTTTGTTAAATCAGTCAAGGCCTAGTAGCAGCAGTTTAAGTTTAAATTTAAAATACAGAAGAGAACTTTCTGGTTACATTTCTTACCCAGCAGAGAGCTTGTAGTTTAAATTTAATAGTCACTCAGGGCCTAGTATCAGAAAAATATTTTAGTTTAAATTTAGAACACAGAAGAGAGCTTTCTGGTTAAATTTGGAACCCAGCAGAGAGCTTGTAGTTTAAATTTCATAATAAGTTAGAGCCTAGCAGCAGCAAAGAGCTATAATTTAAATAAAATCAGAATATAGCTTACCTCAGCAGCACAGGACAGGGTACTGTGTAGAAGCCCTCTTTTAATAAGTGTTATTTCCCTCCTTCCCTCCCCAATACCCACCCACCCCTGGGATAATCGTAGCTTTATAGGTACTTACACATCTTAAAAGACAGGAGGTGCTCTCAGGTGAAGCTCGTTACCCAAATCAGTCATACACTAAGGACCTGAGATTAATTAAGCTTCAGGTGAACAAGGTATATTAAATGTATTAAGTACAATTTTATTAGTATAAATATCCATAGCAACCCTTAGTAAGTAAAGAACTTAAAGATCTAAACACAAACTTAACCCTTTCCAGGCCGAGCCCAAAGCTCTCGGGATCCAAAATTCTGACTAAATATTCCTATCAAATGGTATATTATACATGACCATGTTGTTGTTGTTAAGTGCTGTCGAGTCGGAGTCGACTCATGGCGACCCTCTCGATAGCTATCCTAAATTTTGTTCGGTCTTCAGTCAGGCGGCTCATTGTTGACAGACTGGTACCCGTAGCTGCTGTTATTGTATCGATCCATCTCATTGCTGGCCTTCCTCTTTTGCGTTGACCTTCTATCTTGCCAAGCATAATGTCTTACTCTAATGATCTCTCTCTTCGCATGATGTGTCCAAAGTATGAAAGTCGAAGTCTTGTCATCTGAGCTTCTAAAGAAAACTTAGGTTTGATCTCCTCTAGTACCGACTGGTTTGTTCTTCGGGCAGTCCATGGTATACACAGTATTCGCCGCCAGCACCATAATTCAAAGGCATCAGTTTTCTTCCTGTCTATCTTTTTCACTGTCCAGCTTTCACATCCATATGATGTTATTGAAAATACCATGGCTTGAACAAGTCGAATCTTTCTATGGAGAGAGACATCTCTGCTCTTGAGAATCTTATCTAGGTCTTTCATAGCCATTCTGCCAAGAGCAATGCGTCGTCTGATTTCTTGATTGCTTGTTGCTTCTTTATTGATAGTTGATCCAAGTAGGTTAAAGTTGTTCACAATTTCAATTTCTTCTCCTTCAATGATGAACCTGTTGATTATGCCAGTTGTCATGATCTTTGTCTTATTTACATTAAGGTGCAGGCCCATTTTGAGACTATGTTCTTTGATTGTGAGAAGCAAATGTTTCAGATCATCTTCACTTTCAGCCAGTAATGTGGAATCATCAGCATAGCGAAGGTTGTTGATGAGTCTTCCACCAATCTTCACACCTCTGTTGTCTTCATACAATCCTGCTTCTCTGATGATTTGTTCTGCATATAAATTAACCAGGTAGGGGGAAAGTATGCAGCCTTGTCTTACAACCTTTGCTTATTTTAAACCATTCTGTTTCTCCTTGTTCCGTTCGAACTGTTGCTTCTTGATCAATGTACAGATTGCGCAAGAGAACGATCAGGTGTTCTGGTATACCCATGCTTCTTAATGTGGCCCAGAGTTTCTCATGGTTTACACAGTCAAAAGCCTTGCTATAGTCGATAAAGCACAAATAGATATCCTTTTGGTATTCTTTAGTCTTTTCAAGGATCCATCTCACATCCGCAATAATGTCTCTCATTCCTCGCCCTTTCCTGAACCCTGCTTGCACTTCAGGTAGTTCTTGTTCCAGGTATGGTTGTAGTCTCTTTTGAATAATCTTCAGTAGAATCTTGCTGGCATGTGGGATCAGAGCGATTGTGCGATAATTTCCACAGTCAGTTGGATCACCTTTCTTTAGTATTGGTATAAACACAGATCTTTTCCAGTCAGTTGGCCATGATGTTTTCTTCCATATTTCTTGGCAGAGCCTTGTGAGTACGGTAACAGCTGCATCAGTTTGCTGCAATACTTCTATGGGAATGCTATCAATGCCTGGTGCTTTGTTCTTTGATAAGGCTTTCAATGCTGCTTCAACTTCTTCTTTCATCACCAATGGTTCCCGATCATAAGGTACAGGTTGAAACAGCTGTTAGTCCACTTGATCTTTATCATATAAAAACTCTGTATATTCCTTCCACCTTTTCTTGATCTTCTCAGCAACATTCAACATAGAACCTTGAGCATCTTGTAACATTACAATTCGAGGCTGGAACTTTTTCTTTAACTCTCGTAGCTTTAGGAAAGCCGATCTTGTTCTTCCTCTAATAGTTTCTGCTTCTATTTCCTTGCAAGTGTCATTGTAGTACTTTTCCTTGTCCTGTCTTGCTACATGTTGGAAATCTCTGTTGAGTTCTGCGATTGTCTTTCTTTCTCCTCTGGCTTTAGCTTCTCTGCGTTTCTGGGCAATTTTCAGAGTTTCTTCCGTCATCCATTTTGGCCGTTTTTGCTTTTTCACCTTTTGTAGAGACTTCTCGCTTTCTTCCAACACAACCTTCTTGATGTCATTCCATAACTCTTCCGGAGCTCTGTCATTTGTATCTAAAGCAGCAAATCAATTTTGCAGGCAGTCTTTAAATTCCAGTGGTATATTCTCAAGGTCATATTTTGCTGCATTCATGAGTGGTATGCTCTTTTTCAACTTTAGCTTGAGTTTGCATACTAGTAGTTGATGATCTGTACCACAGTCAGCTCCAGGTTTTGTCTTTGTTGATGTTACAGAGCTTTTCCATCGTTGACTTCCACATATGTAGTCAATTTGATTTTTATATAATCCATTCGGTGAAGTCCATGTGTACAGTCGCCGCTTGTGTTGCTGGAAGAAGGTGTTTGAGATGTATAGATCATTGGTCTTGCAGAATTCTATCAGTCTTTCTCCAGCTTCATTTCTTTTGCCAAGTCCATATTTTCCAACTACTTTGCCTTCTTCTTTGTTGCCAACTTTTGCGTTCCAGTCACCCATGACTATCAGGATATCCTGTTTGCATGTTCTGCCAATTTCAGCTTGTACTTGTTCATAGAACTCTTCAATTTCATTCTCTTCAGCAGCTGTTGTTGGGGCATATACTTGAATTATAGTTGTATTGATAGGCAATCCTCGTAGACGAATAGAGATTAAGCCTTCGCTGACTGCATTGTATTTCATTACAGTTCTTGCAAGTTTCTTCTTTATTATAAATGCAACACCATTTCTTCTTTGTCTTTCATTTCCAGCATAATAGACCATGTGATCATCTGATGCAAAGTGCCCCATGCCAGTCCATTTCAGTTCGCTGACACCCAACAGATCAAGTTGTACACGTTCCATTTCATTCTTGACCACCTCCAACTTCCCTTGGTTCATGCTTTGTACGTTCCATGTTCCAATGTGTAAGACATCTTTACAGCTTCTGACTCTCATTTCATGCACAGCTACATCAGCAGTCAGACTTCCCGAGGGCTTTGATCCAACCACATCATAAATGCTGGCTTTACTCTGAAAAGTCTTTAGCTCTTCCCCAGTAGCTAGTTGAGTGCCTTCTGACCTGGGGGTCTCATCTTCCAGCACCATAGCACAATTTGTTTTGTTGTAACTATCCATTGGGTTTTCATGGCAAGATACAGAAGTAGATTGCCGGGCCTTTCTTCCGCGCAGTTTAAGTTTTGTGTTGTTGCCGTTGTCACAAAAATGTGATCCTCCGCCGTCAACACTGTCCCATTCTGCTGCTGCCCAGATGGGTGGTTTGTCTTGGTCTGGCACCTCAGCTGAGACCTGTCCATCTTGGGAGACCCTGCCAGTAGTTAAACTACCGATAGTTTAGCCCTCAGCATCACTGATGCACGCAAGCCCTCACAGCATGAAAAGCTGCAAACCAAGTGAGTGGATGAGACAAGGAAAATCACTATTAGAACATATTGAATAAGACGGGTACAATTTTCCTGAACTATGCAAAAATTAACCCGGCTGCAGAATGTGGATTAAAAATTTAAAGTAGGCCTTCAAAGGGTTAAAACTAAGATGCAGACAGCAGTCCAGCAGCGAGATGGGTGCTTTCCAGTCTTTTGCATTGAGTGTCACATGTATGATTTTCTCCCAGTTGGTGAGAGGTTTTACGTGTGCACTAGGTGCAAGGAGCTCTTTGCTCTCAGGAAACAAGTCCGTTCTCTAGAGGCTAGAGTAGCAGACTTGGAAAACATAAGAAAGACAGAAAGGTACATAGACGAGACCTACAGGGATATAGTCTTGAAGTCCCACCTCCAGTCTGGCAGCATCCCTGTTGCCATGGAGGAGAGAGGTCATGTGACAGGAGAGCATCAACCTGGTGTGGCAGGAAGTGATCCTGTAACTAGGACCTATCCTCCAGGTGATGTAAAACCCTCTCGCACCGAGGAAGTTTCTCCAGGTCCATGTGCCCATGAGGGAAGGGTTAGGACAGCCGTTATAGTTGGTGATTCGATCATTAGGCATGTAGATAGCTGGTAACATGCCTGCCTGGTGCGAAGGTAGTGGACGTCACGCACCACCAAGATAAGGTCTTAGATAGTGCTGGGGAGGAGTCTGCTGTCTTGGTACATATCGGTACCAATGACATAGGAAAATGTGGTAGGGCGGTTCTGGAGGCTAAATTTAGGCTTTTAGGTAGGAAGTTGAAATCCAGAACTTCCAGGGTAGCGTTCTCCAAAATGCTTCCCGTTCCACGCGCAGGACCCAAAAGGCAGGCAGAGCTCTGAAGTCTCAATGCGTGGATGAGACAATGGTGCAGAGATGAAGGTTTTGGATTTGTTAGGAACTGGGGAACATTCTGGGGAAAGGAGGGGCTCTTCCGAAGGGATGGGATTCACCTTAACTGGGATGGAACCAGGCTGTTGGCATTAACCTTTAAAAAGGAGATAGAGCAGCTTTTTAAACTAGATAATAGGGGTAAGCCGACAGTCACCCAAGAGCGGATGGTTCGGAAGAATGTATCCTTGAAGGATATTACCAAAGCAGAGAGGTTCCAAAAAGGCTAAAGTAGCCCAAATGCCCTCGAGTATGGAGCAGACAGAGCATAAAGATCCCAAATTACCCATGTCTACCAATAGTCAAATTAATATGAATAAAATACAGTCTCTAAAATGCTTGTATGAAATGCTAGAAGTCTAAAAAATAAGATGGGAGAGTTAGAATATATAGCACTAAATGAGCGGTTAGATAATGATTGGAATATCAGAGACATGGTGGAAGGAGGACAACCAGTGGAACACTGTGATAACTGGGTACAAACTATATTGTAATGATAGAGCTGATCAAATTGGTGGCGGGGTTGCGCTCTATGTTAGAGAGGGCATTGAATCAGAAAGGATTAAAGTTTTGCAGGAAACAAAATTTGCTGTAGAATCTCTATGGATTGAAATTCCATGTAAAAAGGGGAAGGTGATGGCAGTGGGGGTGTAGTATCGACCGCCTGGCCAGAATGAACAAATGGATGATGAAATGCTCAAAGAAATCAAGGAAGCTAATTAGTGGAGGAGGGATAGTAAGGAAATCCACAGTACTACCTTTTAACTTTTGAAAGAGAGACTATAATAAAATTAGGAAAATAGTTAAGAAAAAACTAAAAGGAGCAGTTGCAAAGGTTAAAGACTTACATCAAGCTTGGATGTTGTTGAAAAATACTATCTTGGAAGCCCAGACCAGCTGTATTCCACGCTTTAAGAAAAGTGGAAGGAAGTCCAAAAAACTGCCAGCATGGTTTAAAGGTGACGTCAGAGAGGCTGTTGTTGCCAAAAAAAAGCATCTTTCAGGAAATGGAAAAAAGAGCCAAACAACAAAACCTGGAAACAGCACAAACACTGACAAGTGAAATGAAAGGCATTGATAAGGCAGACAAAGGGAGAATTTGAGAAGAAGCTTGCTGTGGAAGCAAAAACGTGAAATAAAGAATTTTTCAAGTACATTCGTAGCAAAATACCTGTGAGAGAGTCAGTTGGTCCATTAGATGATAGAGGGGTTAAAGGGGCACTAAGAGGCGACAAGGCGATAGCGGAGAGACTGAATGAATTCTTTGCTTCGGTCTTTACTGAGGAAGATGTAGGGATGTTACCAATGACTGAAGTGGTATTTAAAGGTGCGGAAGAATTGAAGGAAATATCGATACATCGGGAAGATGTATTACAACTATTAGATAAACTGAAGAGTAGCAAATCACCTGTGCCTGATGGTATACATCCAAGGGTGTTGAAAGAACTGAACTATGAGATTGCAGACCTGCTATTAGTAATCTGTGAACTATCCTTAAAATCATCTCTAATACCTGAAGACTGGAGGATCGCCAATGTAACACCAATTTTTAAAAAGGGTTCCAGAGGTGATCCGGGAAAAAATGGTAGAAACCATCAGAAAGAATAAAATTACTCAGCATGTAGATAGTCATGGCCTAATGGGAGACAGCCAACATTGCTTTAGACAAGGAAGATCTTGTCTTACTAATCTGCTATGTTTTTTTGAAGGTGTGAATAAACAGGTGGACAAAAGGTGAGTCGGTTGATATAGTGTATCTGGACTTTCAGAAAGCCTTTGCAAGGTCCCTCATCAGAGACTTTTCGCAAAACTAAAGAGTCATGGGATAGGAGGCAATGTACTACTGTGGATCAGGAACTGGTTAAAAGATAGAAAGCAGAGGGTAGGGCTAAATGGCCAATTTTACCAATGGAGAAAGGTGAATAGTGGTATACCCCAGGGACTTGTGCTGGGTCCACTGCTTTTTGACATACAGTCAAACCTCGGTTTTCATGATTAATCCGTTCGAAAAAGCCTGACTAAAACCGAAACGTATGAAAACTGAAGCAATATTTCCCATAAGAAATAATGTAAATCCAATTAATCCGTTCCAGACACCCAAAAATATTCACAAAAATACATTTTATAGAGAATAACTATATTTTTACATACAGAAAACAATGAGAAATAAATATAAATGACTAATGAAATGGATAAATGAACATTTAACATCACTGAAAGCAAGCTAAGTTCAGTACTGTACAGTACAGTATGTTAACATCTGGCCTTAGCCACCCCTGACAAGCTGCTGTGCCCAGCTCTCTTCGGAATCACATTGGATTCAGCCCATTAAAATGCCTTTACATTATCTGCTCAATGCTTCAGAATGGCAGAAAATCTTAATGATATAGCTTCAGACGTACCATGCAAGAGCAAGAACTGCCTCCCACATTCATGCAACATCTCCTGCTTACGTTGACAGCTTTACTTCCCTGCTACCTCCGAGCCTGAGGGGGCGCTCCAGAGAACGGGCAGGCGGTGGACGAGATCGGGGCCTTCCTCTCTGCGCAATCCTTGCCTCTCTGACTCTGACCAGGCTCGAGGATGTGTTTCATTTACGTGCTCAGCTGGCTTTTGCTTCTCATCACGCTGGCGATCGGTGAGTCCGGGGGGCAGTGCTACCGGGACCGGGCAGGCGTTCTGGCAGTGTATACAGAATGGTGTGCAGCGCGAGGGTGTATGTATTTACAGTACTGTACTTTACGAAAACCGAGGCGATGTACGAGAACCGGGACAAAATTTCAGTCAAAAGACGTTGAAAACCGAAGCGATGTATGAAAACCGGGACAAAATCTCAGTCAAAAGAGACGTTGAAAACCGAAGCGTATGAAAACCGGGGCAAATGAAAACCGAGGTTTGACTGTATTCTTAAATGACCTGGAAAGTGGAATAACGAGTGAGGTTATCAAATTTGCAAATGACACAAAACTATTTAAAGTTGTTAAACCCAAGAGGATTGTGGAAAATTGAAAGAGGATCTTGATAAATTGGAAGACTGGGCATCAAAATGGCAGATGAAATTTAATGTGGACAAGTGCAAAGTTATGCACCTAGGGAAGAACAACCCAAACTGTGGTACATGATGCAAGGTTCCACATTAGGAACCACCACCCAGGAAAATGATTTAGGCGTCATTGTGGATACCATGTTAAAACCCTCAGCCCAGTGTGCAGTGGCGGCCAAGAGAGCAAATAGAATGCTAGGTATCGTAAGGAAAGGAATGGAAAATAAAACAAAAGATATTACAATGCCTCTATATCGTTCCATGGTGAGACTGCACCTTGAATATTGTGTGCAATTCTGGTTGCCGTATCTTAAAAAGGATATAGCGTTTTTAGAAAAGGTTCAGAGAAGAGCCACCAATATGGTAAAGGGGATGGAAGGATACTCCTATGAAGAAAGGCTAAAAAGGTTAGGGCTCTTTAACCTGGAAAAGAGACGGCTGAGGGGAGATATGATAGAAGTCTATAAATTAATGAACGGAGTGGAACAGGTAAACGTAGATCAATTGTTTACGTTATCAAAATATAGAAAGACTAGGAGACATGCAATGAAGCTACAGGGTAAACTATTTAAGACTAATAAAAGAAAATATTTTTTCACTCAACGTGTAATCAAACTCTGGAATTTGTTACCGGAGGATGTAGTAAAGGCTGTTAGTGTAGCTGGGTTTAAAAAATGTTTGTATAAGTTCCTGGAGGAAAGGTCCATAAACCATTATTAAGAAGGGACCCAGGATATCAATGCTTGACCCAGTACAAGCATTGTGGAACCTGTGTCTTTTGGGGAAACTGCTAGGTACGTATGACCTAGATTGGCCACTGTTGGAAACAGGATACTGGGCTTGATGGACCTTGGTCTGACCCAGTATGGCATATCTTATGTTCTTATGTTCCCTTTAGTTTTACAGCTTGCCCGTCTTTCGAAGAGGTTGGTTTGTTCATTATTTCTCTCTTAAGTATTAAAGGTCTGAATCATATCTCCCCTGTCCCTCCTCAATTCATGATAGCACATGCTCTGCCAGTGGATATTGTGGTGAGGAGGAGGCAGCCCAGCATGAAAATAAAGGAGAAAGAAGAACGTTTTCTTCTTCTCGGGGGATGGGTTCACTAGAACACATACATCACAGCAGAATCCCTGAGAGAAACCAAGAGAGTAGTGCTAGGTTTAAGCCACTCCCAGACCCCATGACATCCTCAGGCAAGAGTAGGAGGTACAAGTGGGTGGAGTCAGGAAGGGAGTTGCCCTGCTCAACGTTTAAGTTTGAGAGAACAAACAAAGTTAGCAGAAGCAGCAGGGAGGCAAGGAAGGCAAGAAAGGCCAGAAGCAGCAGCCAAGAGAGAAAGAGAAACCACCAAGGCAAAAGCAGTCAAAGGAGCAGGTACAAAGTGAGCAGCAGCAGAGACAAGAGCAGCCAGCACTGCAGTCCAGGAAGCTACAGGGAAGGTTCCAGGCAAAGGACCAAGCTGACTGGCAACAGGGAGAAAGAGAAATGGTTGGCTTTAAGAAGGTGAAGGCAAGAGTGCTTAGACTCATCTGAGGAAGGGTCTATCTGCAGGCAGCAGAAGCCCCAGGAAGGGAAGTGGAGAGCTTACCCTGAGTCCCTGTCTAGCTCAGAGACAGAGGGAGTTCCAAGCCGTCGAAGCCTCAGCCAGGAAGGTGCTGCAACCAGTCTCCAAGGTAGGAGAGATAAAGCCATAAAGCCAGAACCCTGTGTTACTTGCTCTGACTCAGAAGAGAGGTTGAAGCCTAGGAAAACCCGGAATAGGAGTAAGGGGTTTGCCATGGACACTGAACAGGAAAAGCCCAGTGAAAGCCTATCTAAAGGAGAAAGGGTCATTCAGTGGCATAGGCTTTTTAACCTGCTAAAGAATATTAAGCATAAGCTGCCAGAACGCTTACAAGCATTGCCAAGTTACAGCTCAGTTGAAAGCATGGAAGTAGCAGGCCAAGAAAGTGACCTAACTTCAGTTTGTTCTGAGATGGACTGTAATGTGTGCATGAAGGCTGAGTAATGGAAGCCTGAGAAAAGAAGCTTGTGTAAATGTCTTTATTGCAACACTGGTTACAAGTGTTACCTTAAGAGGAGAAGAATTATCCTGTATTTTTCTTTGACCTGAATGTGTACATTTGCTTTGAAGATTTTGTTACCCATTTGACACAGATGCTAATAAAATTCCTGTGTGCTTTAAAAATAACCACTTGGTTCATTGCTCTCCATACACAACTACAATCCTTGGGAAAGAGGAATTCAAGATGGCTTCCCGTCCCTACTAGGCGACCGCCTGGTAGGGGCGCGACCGCCACAATATACATATAAGTAGAGTTTGTGCAGGGCATGGGTGGTACACATCAGGTATGCACATGCAGTTCTGGTAAACATTATTGGCACCCTTGCAATTCAACCACTTAATGTCCAATATCTCCTCACAAAAATGTGGCCTGCGAAATGGCATTGGACTATATATGTACACATATTTGACACATAAAAGAATCAAATAAAACAAGAGCAATTAAAAAAGGAAATAGTATAAAAAACGATCTTGCTTAATATGCCTAAATATATCATAGTGCAATCGCATCCACAGCACTCTTATACTCATCTGGAAGACGCCCAAGGTGGAATGGGTAAACAATGTATCACGCAGGGAATACAATCCTTCACATGTGGAGACTAAATCCGATGAATTCAACCGCCGGTCCCCCGATGGTACTGCCATACTGTTAAGTGCAGTGAGGTGCTGTCATCAATCTGTTGGGTACCGCTATGTATGTATTTAGGCATATTAAGCAAGATCGTGAATGATATTTAGCTTTTTTCAAAAGCATCATAAGAATTATGCGGTGGTTGGTTCTGGGGAACATATAGCTTCACGCACTTGGGCCGGTTGGCCATTTTTTAAAAAATGATTAAAATGGAGCGCCCGTTTCAAGAGAGTAATTTATCATCCTCATGACAGGCGATCCGACAAAAATTTACACAGTGAATAGATTCTGTCCGTTTCATTTAAGGAAATTAGAATCGTTTAATATATATAGGAGTGGAGGAGTGGCCTAGTGGTTGGGGCAAGGTACTTCAGGCCGGAAGGTCGGGAGTTCAAATCCCACTAGAGGACAGCAACCTTGGGCCGGAAGGTCTGGGGTTTCTAGTCCCACAGGTGCTCCTTGTGGTCTTGGGCAAGCCACTTAACCCTCCATAGCCCATGTTCCCTGTAAAATAGTTATCTCCAAGTTATAATGCCCTGTTCAATGTAATTTCAGTTTGTTCAATGTAAACCGCACTGATGCAGAATAGCGCGGTATATAAGAGAATGTAAATAAAAAAATAATAATAATAATATGAGTGGTCCATATGCACCTTCTTTTATAGGAGTATTACAGCTGTGACATAGGTGGGTTAGTAATATAATATAATAGATTCCCCGTGTTAGAAAAATATTTTTTGTCGGAGACAATTTCATCCCAGCGCTATGTATAGTAACAAGGCACCACTGTGATATCTCCTTTTAATAATATACGTAAAAAGTTACTTAGCTTCAGTAACGGATATCATCCATATTGCCAAAGAGCCGTTGATAGTCCTCAACGGCTCTTTGGCAATATGGATGATATCCGTTACTGAAGCTAAGTAACTTTTTACGTATATTATTAAAAGGAGATATCACAGTGGTGCCTTGTTACTATACATAGCGCTGGGATGAAATTGTCTCCGACAAAAAATATTTTTCTAACACGGGGAATCTTATATTATCGGGATTTTTAGGTTTTGGATCGTTTGGTAATTCTGATTAGGTTTCAAGTTTAATATAATATAATATAATAGGACATGATTATTGGCACCCTTATAAATTCAAATCATTCTGAACACAAGAACCATATTCCCATTTGAGAAAAGTTAGATGGACCTGTGATCAAATTGTCAGCACTCACGTGACTTGAATTAACCAATGAATGATGGCTCTAATGTTTAAAATGGCCACATTCACTCCCTTTTCCATTTTCACAAAGGTGAAGACAATGGCTTTTTTTGACTGCTTCAGGTAGCTGTGTTATCACCAAACATCAAACTTCAAAGGGGTACATGGCCATCTCCAAAGACCTTGGGATTCCTGTGTCTACAGTTCGCAATGTTAATAATAAGTTTTCTGCTCATGGAACTGTCAAGAACCGCTCAGGACGTGGTGAGAAGAGGAAAATTGAATCCAAAAAGTCTTTGAAGGTTAGTGCAAACTATTGGAAAAGCACCATGCACAACATCCAAAGAGCTTAAGGCTGACCTGGAGTAACCTGGAGTGGTGGTTTCAATCTGCCCCATACGCGATGCGCTAAACAAAGACGGACTTCATGGGCGAAGGCCAAGGAGGAGCCCACTGCTCAAAGACAGACATAAAAAGACACACCTCATCTTTGCCCAAATCCACCTTGAGAAACCACAATCCTGGGAAAATGTTCAGTGGACAGATGAAACCTAACTTGAGCTCTTTGGCAATATAGACCAGCAATACATTTACAGGCAAAGAAATAAAGCTTATAAGGAAAGAAACATCCTTCCTCCAGTTAAATATGAAGGAAGTTCCATAATGTTGTGGTGCTGTTTTGCTGCCTCCGGAACTGGAGGCCTGTAACATATTAAAGGAATCATGAAATCAGAGGACTACCAAGGTATTTTGGAGTGAATTATGCTACCTACTGTCAGAAAGTCACATCTGGGTCGAAGGTCATGGGTACTCCAGCAGGATAATTACCCAAAGCATACATCCAAAAGTACAAAAGAATGGTTAAAAATGAACAAATGGACTGTTTTAAATTGGCCAGCAATGATTCCTGATCTCAATACAATCCAATCAATTTCACCTTTGGAAAGAGCTGAAATCTGCCATTGGTAAAAGGAATCCTGAGAACATTCATGAGCTGGAACAAATCACAGTTGAACAGTGGGAGAAACTACCAGCAGACAGATGTAAGAAACTTATAGATGGCTACAAGAAATATTTGGAGGCTGTCATCATTGCCAAGGGTTCTGCAACCAAATATTAGTGGAGGGTGCTATTAGTCCTGTCCAGGTCATATTTTGTTTTTTTCTCAGAAATTGCTAAATTTAAGTTGCACAGACATCTGTTTCTGGTTGTATAGATTTTAACATACTATTAAAATATTATGATGACATACATTGGAATATTTTCAATTATTTCTCCAAGTTATTGTACACAACATGCCTAAAATGCAAGGGTGCCAATTATGTTGACCACCACTGTAGATTTTAAAATACTATAATTTATGTATGTACTAGAAACGTTTAGGCACAAGCATTTACACTAGCTTTAGGGCTTGTGTAAATTTCAACATCTTAACTTAAGGTGCAATCTCTGCTGCTTATTCTAGTATTTTATAGAGCAGTAGGTACCTACTTGTCTTTATAAAATAGCCCCATGGATAGGCTAAGTAGAGGGTAAGTTTAGAACTGGACACCTAGCTTAAGCCAGCCAAAACGTGCCTTTTTAAAGATTATTTTATATGGACAAGTGTCTAGTTTTTAGTGGCAGAAGTCATGCCTTAAATTGAGGCATGGACATCCCATCCTAGACCTAGAGAGACTCAATCTCTTGGTAAAACAAATTTAAATTCAGAATTAACTCCCCAAGTACTAGCCTTGTGCTCATTAATCCCAGCAACTGGTTTGCCTCTTTGGACCTCAAATATGCCTCCACCCACAATCCCATTCACCCTCACACTGCCATTTCCTTTGCTTCACATTCTTAAGGCAGCACTACCAGTATGAAGTGCTTTCCTTTGGCTCTTCCTTCACACTGGGAGGCGTTTATGAAGTGTTTGGCAATAATCACTACTCATCTGAGATGTAGCAATCATATTTCCATATCTGGGGGATTGGCTCATCTCTGGGAGATCAAAGGGAACAAGACTCTTCATCAACATCTGAGCTCAAGTCTTCTTTGGTGCCTTACAAAGTCATTCAATTCATCTGTACCCACCTGGACTCACATATAGGTAGGGCCCACCTTCCACATGAAAGGGTGACTATAATCAGAGAAGTGCATCCAACTGTTCAAAGCCAGGTCATCCTCGACCTGCTGCATACTTCAGACCCTGGTACACATGGCAGTTGCTAGCCACATGGTTCCCTTTGCCAGAATGTGCAAGAGAGCCCTCCAGTGGTATTTCCACTGGGACCTGTGATATCAATCTTTCAAAAGAAGAATCATGCTGTCACCAAATTCCAAGGGTAGCCTGTACTGGTGGGGACAATCATCAACCTCACTGAGGAATATTCTTTCCAAACACCAAAATGTTAAATAACACTGAAAATGGATGCCTCCACCTTTGGGCGGAATGCACACGTTCTTCTTCTCTGCAGCCAGTGCTCCTGGACATGTTACAAATGAGCGTACATATCAATGAGCAAACATATCCTGTTTCACACAGAGAGCCAAGTCACCATGTTCTACATCAGGGGTCTCGAAATCCAGTCCTGGAGGGCCACAAACCAGTCAGGTTTTCAGGATATCCCTAATGAATATGCATGAGATAAATTAAAATACAATGGGGGAAGTCCATGCAAATATATCTCATGCATGAGGCAAATACAGTGACAGAATTCAAAATAGCATGGGACAGATACAGTGGATCCCTTTTTAGCAACAGGATAAAATCAAAATAAATGTGACTATTTTATATCTCAACAAATAAGGGTGACCTACACGGAGCAGGAATGGGGAGGGACAACCTGCAAGGAATGGCAGGTTCACCTACTCTTGCCACCTTGCTGGGCGGACTAGATGGACCATGCTGGTCTTTATCTGCCATCAAATACTATGTAACAACTGTATGTATGTTACTATGCATATTCGTTATATATATCCCAAAAACCTGGCAGGATTGCAGTCCTCCAGGACTGGTTTGGATACCCCTACCCTACATCAACAAACAAGGTGGCTCAGGGTCTATCTATCTGTCAAGAAGCTCTCAAAATATGGTGCCTGGTGTTCACCATGAAAGCCACAATGCAGGCCATTCCAATCACAGTGCAGACTCCCTGAGCTGCAAGCTTCAACCCTATGAATAGTCTATTGAACACCGAGTTGTGCACAGCCTGTTCCAGAAGTGGGATTTCCCTGACACAGATCTGTTCGCCACCCAAAGAACAAGAAATTTTGCATGTTAAGCTCTCTATGCCCCACTCACCCAGGCTGCAACCATGAAGCCTTCTTCATCCAATGGAATCATGATGTCTTTGTATTCCCTCCTTTTCCACTCATTTCTCGGCTCCTAAAGAGGTTCACGCAAAAGTCAAAGTGATACTGATTGCACTCCTTTGTCCAAGACAGATTGGTTCCCTCATATTCTTGCACTGGCACTGGCACAGGATTAATAAGTCCCACCAGGAACAGAGCCAACCTTGCTTTCCCAGCAGGGAGGTCATCTTCTGCATTCCAGCATCAAGTCACTAACCATGATAGCTCGGTTCCTGAGTGCCAAATAATCACAGACCTATTGCTTCCTCAGGACTTTAAAAAAAATTCAACTATCTTTAGAAGGCCTTCAATCATAAAATCTTATCAAATTAAATAGGCTTGTTTTACCTGCTGGCATGCAGACAATGATCACACCAATGTCTCCTGCCCTATTCCTGAAATCGTTCTTATCTTCTGTTCCTCTCAAACCCAGACCTCAAGACAACCTTGATAAGGCTCCATCTCTCAGCAATTGCTATGCATCACCACCAGGTCTAGAGCAAGTCCTTGTCCCACCACCCCATCAAGCTACCTGTTATCTGTAATTTACGGTGTAACCCCCACTGTAAAACCTAATTGTTCCATGTAAACCGTGCTGATGTTGAAGAGCGCGGTATATAAGAGAAATAAATAAATAAATAAAGTCCAGATTATGAAAGGACTGAAGCCACCCATCAGTGACCCACCCTGAACATGGAACCTCAACATCATCATGGCCTAACTGATGGAAGCTCCTTTTGAACCAATGAACCAGTACATCTCATAGAAGACTATTCCTTGTTGCCGTAACATCTGCATGCAGGATCAGTAAACTACAAGCCCTGGTACATTAACACCCCCTCACAGGTCTTCTCAAACAGGGTGGTACTTCACACTCAACCCATGTTCCTATCCCTAAGTAATTTCGGAATTCCATATCAAGCAATCAATTGTCTTTCCAATCTTTTTCCCAAAATCACACTTCACAGGAGACACTACGGGTCTGATTCTGTGCCATGAATAGTGGGGATGGACATCCCAATGGGACATCCGTCCCCACTATTTGTACCTTCCCCTGCCGCATCTAACGTCCCCGCCGGTTGTGCGGGGAAGTTAGACGGGGGGGGTGGAGTCTGGGTGGTCGCCAATCCTGGACATACAGAGCCGATTCTAATGTCGGCCCTGTATGTCCAGGGCCAGCGACATGCGGGGAGGTTATTCCACCTCCGAGGTGGAATAACTTCCCTGGACGTGTTTTTTTTTTTTGCAATGCCGGGGCACGGATGAGGCAGGGGGGGGGCCGGAGGACGTTCCCTTAGCCCAACCCTGGCCTTAGGAGGCTAGATCGGGGGGTCAAGCTGCAAGGAATAAGCTTTTTTCTCCGGCAGCCGGCATCGCAGTTCTTCAATGGAGCCACGGTGCCATGGCAACATGACACCATGGTGCCACGGCTCCATTGAAGAGCTTTGACTGAGTTAGCTGGGTACAGTCCGGTACATGCAAGCCATACTAAATCACAGTCCCGGACTGCACATTCAGGATTGTTCGCAATTCTGATCCCGTGGGGCTAGGTATGCCCCACGGGATCAGAATCGTAATCCCCTCTATATATCCAGTTCAGATCGGATATACAGAGGGGATCCACATCTGGGATAGAATAAGCCTGTACATGTATGTATTTATTTAACATTTCTTTTATACTACCTTTCAGAGTTATCAAAGCGGTTTACATTTAACTCACAAATTTTACATGGAACCAATAAAGAATCAACCAGGTTACATCAAATAGTTGCAAATAACTGTGCTACCTTCAAGAGATTATGTTTTAATATAACACTATGGGGTTTTAACAGGGATCAAATGTTTTTCTACATTTTAACTCAGAGTAGCATATAGGAGACGGTCAGGAGGATAATGATTGGAAGTGGATATTAAGTTGTTGGCCCATAGTGTTCAATGAATAGGTCGATTTTTAACCTTTTTCTAAATTTGGATGCATCTTCACTTGATCTTAGCTAAGATGGAAGCGAGTTCCATAGCAATGGACCATAGATTGCAAAGGTTCTTTGTCAGGTTGCTTGTGAACTTCTAGCCTTGTAGGATGGGATGGACAGGTGATTTTAATGTTGTTGTCTTCTTGTTCTGGTTTCTACATCCCTGGATTGTAAATGTGCCTTATTGTACTACCTCAATGCCATGAAAGACATTCACAAATTCTGTCAACCTTTCAATGCCTTCAACCTCAACAATTCTGGTGTTGGAGTCTCCTGCACAGACCCTTTCCAACTGGGTAGCAGACTTCATTCTCTTCGGCTATGAAAATATGCGCCCCCCCCCCCCCCTCACAGGAGAGTAGGCAAGTTGGCTTCATCCATTACAAGCCCAGGCCAGCACTGTAGCAAACCTCTGCATCTCCTCCCATAGTTGATATCTATAATGTCACTACCTAGTCCTCCATACATACCTTAACTAAGTATCACCGCATTGACTTGGATTCCCTTAAGAACAATGGATTTAAACCATGCCTTTTTTCAGAAATAGCTCAAGGTAAGTTACATTCGGGTACAAGCTGGCCTCCAGAACCTGTTTTCCTGACCTTTTGATCACTTTATTTGATCATCCTATGAACTCAAGTCGCCCCATAGAAAAGGAGAAACAAGGTGACTCTCAGCTTGGCATTTACCACATGGTATGCCGGCATCTTCGCTACTTGACAGAGAAAGCAGAGTTGTTTCTTGTAATGTAGATACTCTGTAGATGGCAGGTGAATGCAGCCATACCTTCCCACCCACCATTCCCATAATGAAGCCAACAGTTATCGTAAGGAATATGGAGCAAGAGGGCTTATCAGGGTGGGAACTCTCAAACATGCCTAGAAGGAACCTTTTAGAGGGACTCCTCTAAGCTATGTGAGAGCACTGCACTCAGGAGCCAATCAATTTATTGCAATATGGTATGGCTGCATTTCCTTACTGTTTAGAGAAAACCCTTGCTAGAAGTAAGCAATGTCACTTTCTGCCAAAATTCTAACTTATACTGACAAGGCATCGGTATAAACAAGTTCTTCTGTTAAAGAGCAACTTACTAGAGTAGAATGGACATATTTATTTGAAGTTTTAAATATCTATGGTTTGGATGAAGGATTTATACAAGGTATTAGAGCATTTGTATCAGAAACCAAAGGCAGTAGTAGGAGTTAATGGACAGATCACTAATAATTTTTATATTACACGTGGAACCAGACAAGGTTGTCCATTGTCTCCATTGTTGTTTGTGCTCTCATTGGATCCTTTGCTGAGATTGATTTATGCATGTGATGATATACAAGGAGTGAAAGTTGGATCATGCATATTTAAGGTTTCTGCTTTTGCGGATGATTTATTAGTCATGTTGTTGAATCCTTGTGATTCTTTAACAAGACTTCTAGATATGATTAGATGTTTTGGGGAGATAGCTGGTTTAAGGTTGAATATGACTAAATCGGAAGCATTGGATGTTAATGGGGGATTACAGGAAAAATGGGGTGATGAGTTTCCATTAAGATGGGCCAAAAACAAATTTAAATATTTAGGAATATGGTTGCCTAAAAATCCGAACCATTTGTATAGGCAGAATGTTAGGCCATTGATGCGAGAAATACAAAATAAATTACAGGTTTGGACACCTTTGCCTCTATCATTAGATGGTAGGATAGCTGCATATAAAATAATGATTTTTCCAAAAATTTTGTATATTTTCCAATTAATTCCATTGCGGCTCTTAAGGCAAGATGTGCAGAAATTAGAGAGATTATTGCAGGGATTTTTTTGGGAGAGGAAATCATCCTAGATTAAGAACTGATCGATTGTATGGGCCATGGCAACAAGGTGGTATGGGGTTGCCTTGTTTAGAAATATATAATATGGGATGTTTACTTCATCATGTACGTGATTGGATAGGTGGCACTTCGGTATACACTCCTTACGATTTGAGTCAGCATTAGTTGCTCCTTATTCCTTTCGGTCAGTGTTACATGTGTCGAGAGTGAAGTTGCCTAAAGAATTTAGAAATAATATTTTATGGAAAGGGGCTCGTTGGAGTTGGCAGAAGCTTTGTGAAAAATTGGGTGTTCCAAGTGAAATTTCAGGATTTTTGCCGCTGCAAGGTAATATAGCCTTTCAACAAAGTATAAAGTCATTTTTATTCAAAGGATGGGAGGAAAAAGGTCGTCATCTGTTGTGTCAAGTAATTAATGGAGAAGGTGTACTTAAGTCCACACACCACCAACAGACTCTGCACAACAAAGTTTTATTCATCCATAAATTTCAACTATTATATCCAAAAATTTCAACAACATATCAATAAAGCTAAAAGGACCTCAGGATCGCTAAAACCCACATGTAGTGAAAAATCACTATAGGGAATAGCAGACGCTTACATCACAGGTCCTATAGCCACCTAACCTAACCACCAATACCATCTATTAAAGTAATTTCAAAACACCACAACTACCATTGGGAAAACCTTCGTTAAATCCACAAAAACCTACTAACTACTAACCTACACCATTCATACAACATACACAACAAAATATTTTAAAAAAGCATCTCAAAAATAGTAACTCCGCTGACAGAGACAGCGCTGGAACCTCCAATACTCTTCCTAAAAAGAAGAAAAAAATAATAATGGCATACAGAATAACTTTATATCCAAAACAGAGAGCACACAGCACTTATCTGTAAAGGACGATGCACCAAACTACTAGCAAAGAAGGTCCAAGCGACGCTCGATCGCAGCCATCTTTTCATCCAGGACAGGAATGGAGAACCTTATTTAAATCCAACAGATCTTCAATAGCGCATCTTCAACATTACCACTTGCCCGACGGAGGCTTCCGTTTCGCCACACAAAGGGCTTCTTCAAAGGGCTAGTTCTAAAATAAATTAGCCACCAGCTACTCTCATGGACGGTCTCCGATAACCGGTACTACAGCGTCTGACGCACATTAAAAGAACCCTACCACCAATCAAAACATTACTATGTCAAAGAGGGTGGAGCTGCAAAGTACACATTGACAGAAAGTACCAAAAAAGGTCAAAAACCTTAAAAAACAGTGACCATTCAATTTTATCGTTTAAGCCATGGGGATACAACGTATCTAAGGCATAGATCCACCGTTGCTCTTTCTGTAACAACAGTTTCCCACGATCTCCTCGCCGGATAGACAAAGGAACATGATCAATTACAGTGCAGCGTAGATCTTCAAATTGAGGTCCTTTTAGCTTTATTGATATGTTGTTGAAATTTTTGGATATAATAGTTGAAATTTATGGATGAATAAAACTTTGTTGTGCAGAGTCTGTTGGTGGTGTGTGGACTTTTGTTGCTCTGAGATAGCTTATTACTTGGGAAGGTGTACTTAAACAATTTATAGAGTTAAAAAGATGTTATGGTTTGTCTCAGGGGCATTTTTATGCATATCTACATTTAAAATATTATTTGATTACCATAAGAGATGAGAGATATGGTTTAAGATCAGAAAATTTTAAGAAGTTAGAAGAGTGGTTTGCGTTAAAGGACCAAGAGAGGATAACTGTAGCAGAATATAATAAGGCTTTACTTAATTTATCTCAAGTTAAGAGCTATGATCATTTGAGTTTTCAATGGAAAAGGGAGTTAGAAGTTCATCTTGAAACGTTTGTCTGGGAAAAGGCCATCGGGCGTATCCCTAGACAAATAGTTGGGGCAAAATTATGTGACATGCAATTTAAAATAATAGAACGTGCTTACATATCGCCATATAGAGCATGGAGGGGGAGCTTTGCACAACATAGTGAATGCCCATGGTGTGGAATGGAAAAGGCACATTTGAGGCATATGTTCTGGTCTTGTATACGTGTAAAGAAATTTTGGAATGAAATTCAAAAATTTTTAAGTGGTATATTGAGGCAAACTTTAATTCTGACTTCAGGGTTTGCTATTCTTGATGTTCCTGATTCTATGGGACTTTCCTTATCAGGGAGTAGACTCTTGGTGAGGAAATGTTGTCTGCTTGCTAAACACTGTATACTTCAGAGTTGGAGAGATCCTAAAGGTCCAGAATATTGGAAGTGGAGAAATATATTACACCAATTGATATTATGGGAAGGTGTATCTGCTAGAAGACATATGCGTAAAAGAGCTTATTTTTTAAAAGTTTGGTCTCCTTATCTTGATGGGGTTTCAGCAAGGGCAAGGAATGATATTTTAACAATTTAAATTGACTTGGTTAGGATAAGATAAGGGGAGGGGTGGGGATTGAAAAAGAGATTGGTGGGGAGGTTGGGGACTGGAAGGGGGAGGTTCAAAAGGGTGAAGGTGAAGGAAGGAGGTGGGGGAAAAATAAAAATGTATTAATTATATCATTTTGTGGAATGAAATACTGCTGAGGGGGGTAGAGGATTGGGGGGGGGAGGAGGGAAAGGTTGTGGTGGATAAAGGGGAGGGGGGAAGAAAAAGTAAAAAATATTCCCTGTAGTGGGATAGAATATTGTTGTTTAATAACATTTAATATGTATGTTGTTAACATTGTTTCAATATGTATGCTACTTAAAGTGTTTCAAAATGTATGCTGCTGACAATGTTTTAATATGTTTGCTATTTACAATGTTTCAATATGTAAGCTGCTTACAATGTTTTAATATGTATGCTATTTAAAATGAATAAAAAAAGATTTAAACATAAAGAGCAACTTACTTCTCTTAAAGACAGCAAACTTGAACACATCTCCTGTCCATGGTGCTACAAAGGCATTTTCATCAGGCATTCCTAACAGAGTCTCTTCATTTCAAAGCAAGGTAAGCGTGTCTGGCTTTTAATTACTAGCTCTCTGCCTTAGAGCTCTTAAAAGGGTTTTGGTATACATTTCTAGAAAGAGTTAGTCTTTTTTGGTGCTTTATTTCAAAAGGGAAAACATTTGGGATTTTTAGTGGTGTAGGTTTAAAACTCTGCTGTTAGTTTCTCTTTCTCAGCTCTTTGAAGCCACTGACTCCTCATCAGAGGTTAGTGGGCCTTGTGATAAGGAAGCTTATCATAGCTCAGGTAGGAGCTATAGAAAAGATGATGTGACTCTGAACAAGCAACCTGTCAGTTCTGGTAGAAGTGAGAAAACAGAATTTTCACATAAAAGACTACCAGTCCCAGAATGCACCAGGTTTCCAGCAGCCATGAGAGGGGCTGAAGTGAGAGAATGTGTGTGCAATCAAGAGAGCTATGAGGTAATCCCTAAGCACTCATCTCAAAGGGCAGGGCCTGATTCAACACAGCTGCGCTGTGTTAGGGAGCAGCACACATTAGAACAGGATAAGAATAGAGCTTATTCTTCAGATAACAGCTACAGAGGGAGGAAGAGATACAGAGACAGCAACGGCTACAAGCACCAGTATCACCTGGAGAAACAGAAGCCAAGCCAAGCAGATAGAGAGAGAAGGAAACTCTCTGGAAGGAAGAGAAGAAAGGCCATTGGAAGGTCTGGGAGATTCCAAGGCAGTACTCATACTGGGAGGTATTCCAAAAGCCAGCAGAGTCCATTGGACTGGATTCAGCCAGAGGAATGGAGTGGCAGAGATAGGAATCACCAGTGGCTACCTGGAAGAGAGAAGACTGCATGTGGAAGGGACTTTCAGACCAAGGCCAGAAGGTATGTGAGAGAAGATCCAGCGTCCAGGGATCAAGATTGGAAGGCTGGACATCAGAATTGGATTACATATTGGCCAGGCTATACAGAGAGGAATAATGATAGCAGGAGAGGCTCAGGTATGAACACTGATCCAGACCCTATCTATAATAGAGAATGGCAGCAAGGGAATAAGCATTCTCATGATAGTGCCTTAATGAAAGACTCATCTGTGCCAATGTATGATATTGACCCTATGATTGTTGATGCAGGGGGAAATACAGCAGATGAAACTATTTACATGGACTGTTCTTTATCTAAATGCTATTGCTAGTTTTCTATGAGCAAACACATCAGCCATCACAAAGAAACCTAACTTTGTTCTTTATTTCCACTGCAAACAGCTCTTAAAGCAGGATTTGGGCTCACACAGTAGCAGCCAGCCAGCTAAAGGCTTTCAGCTGGTCCATTGATAGTAATTAGGGCTGCACCTGATTGTGTGTGTGAGCAAGGGAGAATCACTGCTGAGATCGGCGTGGAAAATAAGCAGAAGTTAACCTAACCAGCAAAGTTTATTCTTTACTTTGTGCCTTTGTATTTGGTAATTACTTGCTAAGAAAACATTAGCTAATTGCCTGACAAGCTGAAGGTTGTTTTCTGGTTTACTTTGTGACTTTTTGTTATCCATTTTAAACACTGCAAGCAAGTAACCTCATTTATAGTGCTATCAAGCATACATGTGCTGGGTGAATTAAACCCCATCAATAAAAGAAGTATTTTATTGATCTTACCACTTGGTTTCACAACTCAAATTATTGTCATCAGCTGTGTTTGGGAGTGAATGAACTACAATACCCACAATACCTTGCAAGAATCATATGAATATATGCATCGTCAAGATTGTGTAAGTTCTCACCCTAGGCAGCCGTCTGACAGCCTGATGAGCCTGTGATAGAACTGAGGACTGCATGAAATCTTCAGAATCTTCCAAGGCATTCCTAACAGGGTCTCTCCATTTCAAAGCAAGGTACCAAAGCTCCACCAACTGAATAATGGCTGGGAAAAATCATATTGCCAAAGCTATTGCCCCCCGTTACAGCTTCTGCCTCTGTCCAGACAGAGATCCCAATGCCAGTTGAAAGACCGGTTCCATGTGCAGGATGCCTACATGCTGAGGCTCTCAGGAAACAGGTGGAGGAGCTTAGAAAGAGGTGGCAAGACTGAGGAGCATTCAAGACAGTGAGAAGTACATTGATGAGATGCTACTTGAAACATCCATGCTCTCCAGCAGAGGAGAAGATGGGAGTCTACAGAAGGATGAAAGTTGGGCAAGAGTCACCAGGGCCTGCAGAATCACCAATCCAACTCCTCAAGCCCTTGACTTGAAGAATCATTTTGCAGCCCTGGAAGTGGAAGCATCTCAGGAAAGGAAAGAACCAGAGCTCGAGCATCCCAAAGTTGCAGAATCAGTGACCACAAGGAAGCAAAGGGTAGTGGTGGTTGGTGACTCTCTTCTGAGGGGTATTGAAGTGTCCATTTGCTGACCAGACTTGATGTCCAGAGAGGTATGCTGTCTGCCAGGTGCCAAAATCCATGATGTGACAGAGAGTTTGCTGAGACATATCAAGCCTACTATTACCCGATGATGCTCATCCATGTCAGCACAAATGATACTGCCAGTTATCCCTCTAAGTATATCAAGAGTGACTTCATGGCTCTGGGACAGAGGGTGAATCAGATTGGTTTGCAGGTGGTGTTCTCTACAATCCTCCCTGTTGAGGGTATAGGCCAAGGCAGAGAAGCTTACATCCTGGAGATAAATGCATGGCTGCATGGATGGTGTCATCGAGAGCGTTTTGGTTTCCTGGATCATGGGATGATGTTCCAAGAACTGCAGAGCAGAGATAGCATCCATCTGTCCAAAAAGGGTCGACATGTCTAACAGTTAAGGAGACAGAAAGGCATTTCTGTTTTACATTAAACAATATCATGAACTATGTACATTAACAATTGAACTTTTAACTATTATACTTTGTAGAACTATGTACAAATTAACTATGTACAGTTAGAAAAAGAGAGTTCAACAGTATAAATATCAATTGACAGTATCAAGGTATTGGATCTCTCCACGGCATTTGACTTGGTCGATCACTCTCTCTTGCTTTCTCATCTTCATAATTATGGGCTTCACAGTGCTGTTCTACATTGGTTTATGTCGTTCCTCTCTCTTCATTCTTTTTCTGTATCATGAGCACAGCTTCCTTGGTTCAGCGCTCTTTTTTCTTCCTCCGTCAGATCCGTGCAGTTCACCCTTTCTTCACATACCCTCACTCACGACTCCTCAATTGGTCATTTCCAGGTTAGACTACTGTAAAGTCATGCTTGCCGGTCTTCCTCAATATCAGCTCCATCGCCTTCAACTCCTACAGAACACTGCTGAATGTATACTCACACATGCCTCACAGTGCAATCATATCACCCCACTTCTTATTCACCTTCACTAGCTTCCTCTCAAGTTCGATGTTGACTACAAATATTCACTTGTCCACAAAACTGTGTACACTGGCACCCCACAGTATCTCTCAAACCTGCTCCAGTTTCATACTCCCCACTGTCTCCTCAGATCCATTCACGTCAATCACCTAGCCCTTCCCACAGTCACTCATGCACATCTGGAACAGACTCGGAAATCTGCCTTCTTCTATTTGGGCCCTGCACTGTGAAACTCTCTGTCTCCTACCCTGCATGCCAAAACTTCATTTCCCAAATTTAAAGCACTGCTAAAAACCCACCTTTTTCATGTTGTTTTTGATCTCCGTCTCTCCAACCCTCGGCAGGACACCTTTAGACCTTCCCTCCTCCGAGATTTGATGTATCTTTCCTAAGTTCCTACTGCCCATCCTCTGTTCTCTCTCTTGCTCTTTCCTTTCTATATTGCCCTATCCGGCGTTCCTTTTCAATTTTTCATACAGCCACTATTTATTATTATTGTAAACTGCTCTGATGCCAGGGCTGCCTGGGTGGTATTTCAAATGTTTAATAAAGATAAAGACCTTATTTGGAGTATTGTGTGCAATTCTGGAGACCCCAGGTTCAAAACAGCGACTCTGATTACTAGCAATAGTCTCATAGTACTGCCACTAGAGATCAAGGTGCCAAATAAGGCTTATTTGGCAGTTTGACCCTAGTGGTAGTACTGAGAGTCTACCACTAAGAGTCGGAGCTACCATTTTGGACTTAGGCTGACAAAAGGGTAGGAGCATGTGAGGATTGTTCCTACCTCTCCACCTTGTCAGAGCTAATTTCCGAAACTTACACAACAGGGATCCTACTTACAAAAAGAAAGTACTGTAAATATTGCAGCCAGCCCTAAAACATAAGTAGACCTATTAGGAAAACTGAACAAACCAGAATAACTACACATTCTTACATATAAACACCATGCTAACAGAATATCCAGCCTCAATTGCACACACACAACACAGATAGACCCTCACCAAACAAAAAATGTGACCACAAACTGAAATAGAAATATGCAGACAAAATTTAAACTGAAAACCCAAGAAGCCAGACACTGCATGCAGAACAATACCAGAGAAATAAAGCAGATGCATTTCCCCTATATTGAGCAAAATATAAAAATAGCAGATGTCGGGGCCAGCATTAGAGGTGATGCAACCAAGGCAATTGCCTTAGGCCCCCAGGCCAGAGAGGGCACCAAGAGTGCCTGAAGGTGAAGAAGACACAACCTGCTAGTGAGTTTTGGGAACCCCCTCCCAAATTTATGATCTGGGCCCCAGCCACATCTAACACTGGCCCTGGCAAATATATAGTCCAAAACCTGACATATTCCATTCAGTAAATAAAAAATAAAATTATTTTTTCTACCTTTGTTGTTTGAGTATTTTACTTTTCTCACTATGTCGGTCCCATCAGCTGGTTTCCGTTTGCCTCTGTCTTCTCTCAGCTCTTTCCAGGATCTATCAATTTGCCATTTCTTTCTCCTGCTGCCCTCACTTCCTCCCCTTTATCCAGGGCTGGCCCGAGGCTTCTGTCACCCTAGACAAGCCCTCTGTGCTGCCCTCCCCCCCCCAGCTGTGGTGACACTCAGCTTGCCATGGCCCCTCCCCCCCGGCATCTATTTTCTCACTGGAAGGGGTGGGGAGGGATGGCACAGCATTCCTTCTTGCGCTGAAGTGGCAATTCAGCCACCACTACAACGCATCAGTTCAGCCACCGTTTCTGCACATCAGGCCTTAAAGTGCTCTTGCACATGTGTGCTCATGGCCTGCCACTCCTGCACCTCCCCTTCTGATGCAGCTTCCTGTTAGAGGAGCAGGAGCAGCAGGCCATAACTGCGCACATGTGCAGGGGCATTTTAAAGTCCACTGTGGCGCTGAACTGACGAGTCACAGGGGTAAGCCAGGCCTCCCACCAGTGGTGTCTGCCTAGTTCACCTAGTGGATGGGCCGGCCCTACCTTTATCCATCTCTAATACTGATCTCTTCTTTTCAGCTTTCTTCTATTCATTTTTCTGCTTCAGAATCCAGATTTCATTTACCAACCAGTTTGCAATCTTCCACTATTTTACTGCATCTACTTAAAGCTTTCCATCTTTCCCTAATCCTAGTCCTCCCATTCCTCATCACGCTCTTCTTCTCTACTGTTTACTTCAAAAAGATTTATTCAATAAACATTGTTACTTTGGAACACCACACCTTTAATTAATAGTATGAACATAAGAAATGCCATACTGGGTGAGGTCAAGGTCCATCAAATCCAGTATCCTTGAACGACTACAAAGGGGACTGCTACTTCTGGAGAGAGATCTGCAACTGTAAGTATTTACTTCTGGGAATTTATCTAAATCTTGGGGGAAAAAGGAATTCTTTAAATTTAATCTATGAACCCAGTGTATTAAATCACTCAGGGCCTAGTAGCAGCAAAGAGTTTTCAGTTTAAATTTAAAACACAGCAGAGAGCTTCCAGTTTAAATTTAATACTCAGTCAGGGCCTAGTAGCAGCAAGGTGCTTTCAGTTTAAATTTAAAACACAGAAGAGAGCTTTCTGGTTACATTTAGAACCCAAGATTCCCTCTATCCAAGCAAGGGCTGTGGGACTATCCCTGGAGATTGGTCACAGATTACCTTAGAAGCACAGGACAGGGTACTGTGTAGAAGCCAGCTTTTAATAAGCATAACTTTGCACTTGTCCACATTTAATTTCATCTGGCATTTGGATGTCCAGTCTTCTAATTTATCAAGGTCCTCTTGCAATTTTTCACAATCCTCTTGGGTTTTAATAGCTTTGAATAATTTGGTATCATCTGCAAATTTTATCGCCTCACTTGTTATTCCCATTTCCAGGTCATTTATGAATATGTTAAAAAAAAGTGGACCCAGCATAGATCCCTGAGGTACTGCACTATTCGCTTTTCTCTACTGAGAAAATTGGCCTTTTAGTCTACTCTCTGCTTTCTATCCTTTAACCAGTTCCTGATGCACAATAGTACACTGCCTCCTATCCTGGACTTTTACATTTCCACAAGTCTCTCATGAGGGACCTTGTCAATTGCTTTCTGAAAATCCAGATACACTATGTCAACCAACTTACCTTTGTCTACCTGTTTATTCACACCTTCAAAGAATTATAAGAGATTAGTACAAGATCTTCCTTGGGTAAATCCATGTGGGCTCTCTCCCATTAAACCATGACTATCTACATTTGCTTTTGAGCCACAAAGTGGAGAATCTCTTTCCCCATCCGACAGCTCATGAAACTGAAATCTAGAACTGTCTGAGCCCTTAGTTTGTGATAATGTAAATAAAATAACTGTGGGGTCTAGAGGATAGGAGAGAGAGCACCATCGGGCTGGAAGAAGCCGCTGCGGCGAAGAGGCTCGATTGAGCAGGGCAGCATTGGGGCTGTGCTGAGCAGTGGTGGCAAAATTGGGCCCTTTCCGATGAGCAACTGCTGTGTTCCTGCTCCAACTCAAGCCACAAAAATTGTCTTTTACACCGACAGTTTTACAGTTCTGCCGGCAGCCGGCTGATAACTGGCCAGTTAGCAACCCTGCTGGGGTGTGACAATCATGTTCCCACCAGTTAACATGTGGGTGCGTGCCATTATTACCGGAGTTGCATATACTTCCACCTATTGACAGTGTGCAATATGTCCCCCGCATTAATTGTAATGTACTCATCACACCCACCCATTTGGCACCTTAATATATGATTTGGTGTGCAAAACGTGGCATGCATTAACTGTCATATCCCTACAGTAACTGTTACTGCAAACCCAAGTGGGCAGTTCACACACTTTAATACTTTCAAATTCTCCTCCTAAATTTAAAATGAGGAAAATCTGATTTCCTCTTTCAAAAGCAGTGTCAAATCTCAAAGCCTCTGCTGTCATGAAGCACTTTATCCTAACTTTTTGCTCCAAGTGTAATTTCTGAAACCCCCACACGAAGCCCAGAGAAACCAGACATTAGCCCACAGCTGTCACCTGACTATCTTGGTTTTCACAAACATACTGTAGCAGTAAAGCTTCCTCCTGGAACGCCCACTGGCTCCGAAAACCTGCAACTAAAGGACCTAGTTTTAAATAACTTGTATTTAAGATGAACCATTGTATCTCTAGAGGAGACCACCAGCCAATCATCCCACCTCAAATCTCCTCCCCCCTGCTGTCCATACGCCCAATTACTGCTGCTCAGCCCACTTGCAGAAGCCATCTCAGCCCTGGCGCTTTAGGAACATAAACAGCACATGGCAGCCCTGCGCTCCCTCTCCCGGTACTGGTTCTTTAAGGCAGCAACGGAGCCGAGCAACTATAGCTTCCCGTTAGGGCTCAGTTAACATATAGAGATAAATATATATTTGGTTTTATTCAGCTGCCTCGCGCCCTGCCAGCACAGCGATTGGTTGGTTTTTTTCCCTCCCTGGCTGCAAGAGAGAGAGCGGCTTCCGCGCCTCTGGCTTGCCGCTTCGTCTGCTCCCTCCAGCGCTGCGGAGGCCACGGCGGCACAAAATGCCGTTTTGCCTGGAACGCTCGATTTCTGTTTTTCTTCGGTTTGGGTAAATTGGCAGCCCCTCCTTCCTCGCGCAGCCCCGGCTAAACTGCTTCCGGGTGCGTAGCTTGCAGGCTCGGCTCGCGACGGCGATTGCAGCTTTGTCTACTTTTCGTGAGAACTGCCCTGCGCTGCCCAGAGACGCGTAGCGGATCCGAGAATGCAGGTACCGCCGCCGCTGCTCGACAGCTCTGCTCCTCAGATACCCGGTTTCACTGTTGGCATCGTCAGTACAAGTAAGCTTTTTTTTGTTCATTTTTCTTAAATCTTATAGTAAAAGAAAAACAGTTATACTGTGGAGTGGAGGAGTAGCCTGTTATAGGAGTGGGCTGGGGTTTAAATCTTCCTACAGCTCCTTGTGATCTTGAGCTAGGCACTTAACCTTCCATTGCCTTAAGTACAAACTTAGGGGCTGATGCAGCAAACCTTAGCACGGCATTTTTTAACAGTTTGTCTGCACTACGCTTGCTTTGTGGTGCAAAAGCAAGCTAGCTTGGGAAAATGGTCAGAAAAACCACTGCGCTAATCGCATGCAAAGTGCTGCATATTAATTGCACTGAAACAGCGCTATTTCTTCTTTTTTTATGTTCATTCTTTATAACAGATTGAGGCAGGTCAAGTTTGACCCCCATGCAGTTCATCCTGGGACACACAGCATGGGGTCAGACCCCATCGTGTGTCCTAGGATGCACCACTGAGGGGGACTGTCTACCAAATAAGGAATATTTTTCTTTGGTAGATGGACCCCCCCCCCCCCCCCCCCCTGGGGGGGGGGGGGGGGGGGGCGGGCGGGCAGGCAACTTAAGGATACACTGCATGGGGTCAGGTGCGTCTAGTTTGAAAACTGACAAGAAGGAGGCAAGAGCATGTGGGTAGCATGTCTGTCTCCCGTTCTATCAATTACTGCAGGGGGTTAGGGGGTATGAGGGGTGGATCAGTTAATGGAGGCCCACAGGCCACCAATCATCTGCGAAGGGAAGAGGAAGGGGTCACTAATGGTTTTGTTTCTTTTTGGGGGGTTGGTGTCAGGGGTAGCACTACCCCCCCCCCCCCCCCCCCCCATGCTGTGCCAATGGCATCAGGGGTTTTCCTCAATGCCTGGATCATTTTAGGTGAAGTGCCAAACTTCACCTCTGATGTCCCAGTTTTTCAGGACAGCATGCAAAAAGGTGCTCAACATACAAGGCTGCTAACATAGACTCCTGTATGCATTTGTTTGACTTGCTCTCCCGGTTTAGCACTGACTTCTTGTGTGCACTCAATTAACATGCTGTTTGCATACAGCGTCACTATGCAAAAAGTCAGCATTAAACTTCAGTTATAAGACCCTGCACTAGAGCTTTAAGGACTGGCCTGTAGTGCGAGATTTCTGCATTGGTTAGATTGAAAGCCCTTCGGGGATAGAAAATTACTTCTGGGGGAATTCTGCAAAACTATGCACCACAGAATTCTGTGCAGGCACTGACATCATTTAGCCAGTAAGGCAGGCTTGGACGCACAAGCTTTAAGGGCACCTGTGCCTACCTCGCTGTTAGTTTTTTCACAGCTGCGTAAGCATTTCCTTTTGCTCCCACAGCTGTGTTAGATTCTGACATGGGGGGAGGGTGGCTGGGGGATGGACTGATGTTGAGTGGCTGGGTGGTGGGGATAAAGAAAGGTAGAGGTTTATGCCTAGTAAGAAAGAACCAGAGGTAAGGGTGAGAGAAGATTTGGTGCATTGGGAAGAGAGAAAGGAGGTGAAGTGGTGGTAGTATGTGCATGAGGGTGGAGCTTAGGGGCAGACAGAAGTTAGAGGGAGAGAACAGGAGGGGCAGGGGAAGGCTTGGGAGTTGGGGAAAAAGCATAGTTACTCACCTGTAACAGGTGATCTCCGTGAACAGCAGGAATTTAGTCCTCACATATGGGTATCGTCGGTACCGACGGAGCCTGCGCGGGAACGCTCCCCAGCGTTCAATTAGAAAGCTTTTGGGAGCATCCCACAGCGCCTGCGTGCTGCCTTCCCGCCTTTCCCAACTGCCTCTCTCCAGTTGAGTTTTAAAGCTGAGAGAGGGAAAGGAAAGAGATAGAGAGATACAACTCCTAGGGGAGGTGGGTGGGTTGTGAGGACTAAATTCCTGCTGTTCCCGGAGATCACCTGTTACAGGTGAGTAACTATGCTATCTCCAGGAACAAGCAGGAATGTAGTCATCACATATGGGGACTCCCTAGCTTTAGGTGCCTGGGAGAGACACCAGAAGTTGTGTGTCCCTGAACAGGGCTCCACTTCCCCCTATGGATCTCTGGCATCCTACCAGGGATGGCGGGTAGGAGTTGATTAGGTATGGAACAGGTGTTTGAGAACAGCCTGACCAAACAAGGCATCCCGGCGGGAGTCCTTGTCCAAGCAGTAATGGGCTGTGAAGGTATGAACCGAGGCCCAAGTGGCTGCTCGACAGATGTCGTCGATAGACACAGAGTGCAGATGAGCCATTGAGGCTGCCATGGCTCTCACATTGTGCGCTGTGACATGGCCCTCCAGAGGAAGATTCTTACTCTGATAGGCAAAGGAAATGCACTGAGCAATCCAGTTAGACAGTGTTCTCTTGGAGACTGGAAGTCCCAAATGAGAAGGATCAAATGCAACAAAGAGTTGAGAGGACTTTCTATGTTGCTGTGTTCTTTGTAAGTAAAAAGCTAAAGCTCTTTTACAGTCCAAGGTATGAAGATTCCTTTCTGCATTTGATGCATGAGGCCTTGGAAAAAACACAGGTAGGTAGACCGCTTGGTTTAGATGAAAAGGCGAGACCACCTTTGGCATAAAGTGTGGATGAGTCCTAAGGACTACCTTGTCATGATGGAACCTTGTATAAGGTGGATCAGCTACTAGCGCTTGCAACTCACTAATGCGGCGTGCTGATGTGATTGCAATGAGAAAGATAACCTTCCAAGAAAGGAATTTCAAGGAGGTAGTAGCTAAAGGTTCGAAAGTTGGCTTCATGAGCTGCCCAAGAACCAGGTTTAGGTTTAAGTCCCATGCCACAGGTGGTGGCCTAATGGGAGGCTTAGTTAAAAGACGGCCTCTCATAAACCTTGCTATAAGAGGATGAGAGGAAATAGGCTGTCCATTTAGAGGCTTAAAGGAAGCTGCAATGGCACTCAAATGGACTCTTACTGAATTAGTCTTAAGACCTTCATTGGATAAATGAAGGAGATACTCCAGCAATGATTCCAGAGGTATCGCAAGGGGGTTAAGACCCTTTTGCGAACACCATATGGTAAACCTTTTCCACTTGAAAGCATAAGAGCGTCTTGTGGAAGGTTTCCTGGAAGCAAAAAGAATATCTTTTACTTGCTGAGGGATATTAAGATCATGGAGATCTAGGCCTTCAGCAACCAAGCCCTGAGATGCAGAGACTGGGGATTGGGATGCCATAACATTCTGTCCTCCTGAGATAGGAGATCTGGAGCAGACCCTAACTCCAGGGAGGGAGCTTGAGAGAGATGTAGAAGCAGAGGGTACCACACTTGCCGTGGCCAATGTGGAGCTATGAGAATCATATGGCCTCTGTCTCTCTGAAGCTTGAACAGGGTTTTGGTAATTAGGGGAATGGGTGGAAAGGCATACAGGAAGTCTTGACCCCAGTAAAGGAGGAAAGCATCCCTGGCCTGAGCCCTCCTGAGCCGGAATTCTGGAACAGAACCGGGGAAGTTTGGCATTCCACGGACTTGCAAAGAGGTCTATGTCCGAGGTTCCCCAAAGTTGAAAAATCCTGGCCACCTGGTCTGCATGCAGAGACCACTCGTGTGGAAGCAGAACTACTGAGTCTGTCTGCCCAAGAGTTTTGAATGCCTGGCAGATACACTGCCAGAAGATGAATCTGATGCTCTCTGGTGAGGGCCCATAGTCGCAAAGCTTCATTGCAAAGCGACAGAGAGCCTGTTCCCCCCCTGCTTGTTCACATAGAACATGGCTACTTGATTGTCCGTATGAATGAGGACTGTCTTGTAGCTGAGCAGGGTGTGGAACACTCGCAGAACAAGGAAGATTGCTCTGAGCTCCAAGACATTGATATGTAGATAACTCTCCTGTGGAGACCAGGTGCCCTGGGTGGAGAGGTCTTGCAGATGAGCTCCCCAACCCATTGGAGAAGCATCTGTTGTGAGAGTTGCTTGGGGTAAGGGTTGTTGTAAAGGGGACCCCAGCAACAGGTTTTGAGTGGACTTCCACCACTGGAGGGACAAAATAAGGCGACTTGTGTTGGCTATTTTGTCTGACAGGCATCCTGATGCCTGGGTCCATTGGGTGGATAAAGTCCACTGAGCTGCCCTCATATGGAGGCGAGCATAGGGAACCACATGCACAGTAGATGCCATGTGGCCTAGTAGTTGTAACATTTCTCGAGCAGTGAGATGAGGCTTTAGCACTGCTTGAGAAGCTAACTGCACCAGGCGAAAGCAACGGGCCTGGGGGAGATAGGCCCTTGCCTTTGTGGTATCCAGCAAAGCTCCTATGAACTCTAAAGACTGAGTGGGAGTTAGACTGGATTTTGGGATGTTTATTACCAGCCCTAAATACTGAAGGATACGCATTGTGCAGGATAGAGAAGTCCTGGCCTCTGACTCTGTTGGGGCTCGAATGAGCCAGCCGTCTAAGTAGGGGAAGATGAATGCTACTACAACAGCCATGCATTTCGTGAACACCCTTGGTGCTGAGGCCAGGCCAAAAGGAAGCACCCTGTATTGGTAGTGCTTTCCTTGAAAAAGGAACCGAAGGAACCTTCTGTGAGTTGGATGGATGAGAACATGGGTATACGCATCCTTGAGATCTATAGAATAAAGCCAATCCTGACTCTGAAGGTATGGCAGCAGAGATCCGAGAGAAATCATTTTGAATTTCTCCTTGACAAGGAATTTGTTCAATTCTCTGAGGTCTAAGATAGGTCTGTAACCCCCTGTTTTCTTTGGGATAAGGAAATAAGGGAATAGAACCCTGTACCCTGCTGATGAAGGGGTACTTCTTCTATTGCCCCTTGGGCAAGAAGGATAGCGACCTCCTGACCTAACAGGTTGATGAGAGAGGTTGGAGAATTGAACTGCTTTACTATTGTGTGAGGGGGCATGCTTAAAAAATGAAGCTTGTACCCCTCCTTTATGATGGAGAATGTCCAATGCTCTGCTATTATTTGCCCTCATCTGGGGGCAAAATGACATAACCTTCCTGGAATGGTGGAAGGTTCTGGTCCCCCGAGAACCAGGAAGGCTAAGTTCTCTAGATGAGAGTCAAAGGCCCTGTGGAGGCTGAGCCTGCTGGGCCGGTTGAGGCCTAGCAGCCTTTGCTTTCTTCTGTTTGTGTGGTTGCTGACCTTTCCTGGCAAGCTGACCTGCAGAACGTCCCTGCTGAACATAAGTAGGATAAAATCTTTTCCTTTTAGAAAAGAATGGTTTCTTGAACAATTTCTTTCTAGCAGGATCAGCAGTGGACCTTTCTATCCAAGGTGGAATTTTCAGCATTCATTTCATTGGCCTTTTCCTACCAATCTTTACCAAACAGATTCTCACCAGTACAAGGGATATTTTCCCAATTTGTCTTGTACCCAGAGCTCTAGATCAGATGCCTGGAGCCAAGCAATTCTACGTGCACCTATTGCAATAGCCGAGGTTCTGCTTATGCACTCAAAGCAGTCAAAGGCTGCACGGTTGGAAAATTTCGAAACATCTTGGGCATGTTTGACCAAAGTGAGAAAAGCCTGTCTTTTATCCTCAGGAAGAAAAGGACTTAACCCTTTCAAGGCCTACTTTAAATTTTTAATCCACATTCTGCAGCCTGGTTAATTTTTGTATATTTCAGGAAAATTGTACCCGTCTTATTCAATATGTTCTAATAGTGATTTTCCTTCTGCTATGGTCATGTATTATATACCATTTGATAGGAATATTTAGAATTTTGGATCCCAAGAGTTTTGGGCTTAGCCTGGAAAGGGTTAAAGCCTCTAAATCATCTGTGACCTCCTTCAGGAACATTCCCATGTAGAGACTACAGGAACTGATCCTGGCAGAAAGCATGGCAGCTTGGAAGACCCGACGTCCAAAAGCATCCAGGGTTCTGCACTCACGTCCTGGAGGATTAGAGGCATGCCTTTTTGCACTCTTGATCTTTCTCATAGCTGACTCCACTACAATAGAGTGGTGAGGAAGCTGAGTCTTATGGAACCCAGGACAAGGAGGGACTCGATACATAGTATCCAGTCTACGAGAATGAGGAGAGGTGGTAAGAGGTGTTTCCCACATTCTTAACATGAGATCATGTAAAATCTCATGAATGGGCAAGGTAGCTGCCTCCTTAGGAGTTTTGGGATATTGTAGAATTTCCAACTCCTTGGCCCTTGGCTCTGTTTCAGGGGCCACAGTAATGGACAGGCCCCGAGCCACCTCCCTGATAAAATCTTGGAAGGAAATATCCTCTGGAGGAGACATCCTGCATTTAGGGGAGGAGGGCTCCTCTGGGAGAAGCATCGCTGCATCGACAGAACTGTCAGAATCCTCAGATTCTTCTGAGGACTCGAAGTATTGTCTGTCCGGATGCTCTTGAAGAGCCCGATACCCGTACCGACCAAAGTCGGTACCGGGAATAACTGGTACCGGGGTATCGGTACCGGAGGTCATCGGATGACGGATGACCGTCAAAGCAGATGCCGATGCTATCGGTACTGGTACCGATGCCGGTACCGGTGGAATTGTCTGTCGCGGTTCCGAGGGCGTCGATGCCGCAAGGAAAGCCGCCAGACTGCGTTCCATAGCCAGAACTCTCTGGTCTATTGATGCTGCCAATGCCTGGATGTCGGTACCGGAGGAGACCACCGGTACCCCAGAGCATGGCACCAGTAGTTCTGCCGAGGTCGAGGCCTCGAACATCCTGGAACCCCGATAATGCTTTGGAAGCCGAAGCCTCCCGCCGGGGTAATTTTGCCGGTGCAGAATCCTCGAGGGCAACACCAGAGGCATCTCGATGCTTAGAAGGAGATCTACCCTTCAAGGACCGGCTGGATTTATGTTTAGTTACCTGAGATCCACGGGAGGAAGAAGAAGCCCTGGAAGACGTCGATGCCACCGAAGCTGCATCAGAGGGAAACAGGGTACTGAGCTTAGCAGCTCGGTTCTGCTGATCTCTTTTAGACATCATGGCGCAGGACATACAATCCGTGATGGAGTGGTCAGGACCTAAACATTTTAGACACCATTCATGGGTGTCGGTGACGGAAATGGTACCGCCACACTTGGTGCACTTTTTGAAATCTGAGGCAGGTTTCTCCATGGTAAGGAAACGTTTTGGGGCCTAAGGCCCAAAAAGGCGCGTGCACCTGAAGAAAAAAGAGAAAAAAAAAAAAAATATATATATATATATATTTGTTTTTGTTTTTACAGAAATAAGAAGAGAAAAACCCGGCGGTACCGGTAGAGTGTCGAGGAAGGCAGATGCGAACACAAAAAAGAAAGAAATAAAGAATTCTTCTGTGGTGACAGGAACACGACCTGCTGGCTCCGTGGAAAAAGAAGAACTGGAGAGAGGCAGTTGGGAAAGGCGGGAAGGCAGCACGCAGGCGCTGTGGGATGCTCCCAAAAGCTTTCTAATTGGACGCTGGGGGGGAGGGCATTCCCCATAAACCTTTAGTAATACAACATGCACAATTTTAAAATACTGTGCACAGAATTTTATTTTTTGTGTAGAAAATAACCAGAGATGCTTAGTTCTAGGAGAGAGACTTTTTAGCTAGTCCTGGTTTTGAACTATATTTCAAAGAAGTGTAGTATTTGGTGTCCTAGAAGAACCTTCAGCCTTAGCCCCTCTCCCCCCCCCCCCCCCCCAGGATCATTGCAATATCATCCCTCCCACAACAATCCTGTAAAAATGCATACTTGGGCAATAAATTATATACTTGAGTAATAAATTGAAATAGAATTTGTCTAAGATTTGTTTATTTGATTTTATATACTGCACTACTTCGAAATCAGCGCAGTTTACATAGAACAGGAACAATAAAATGTTTTACATTGAACAGGCATTAAACAGGAACAGTAAATGATTAACACTGAACAGGGACATCAACTTGGGTAATAACAGGGGAAACTAAATTACAGGTTGGTAAGTGGTTCATAAAAGATTAGCATGGGGGAAGTTGTAGCTGTGGGATTGACAGGCCTTGTCTCTAGCATAGCTATGGTACATGGTTATAGAATAGTTGGAACAAGTTAGAAATGTTATCTGTTGGAAATTAAAAAAAAAAGTATTCCAGATGATTTCAAATCGATTGATTTACCAATAAAGGGGTGGGTCCTATTTGAGATTTTGTGTTTGGCATTTAGAGCCATTCATATTGGACCTGTTTGTTTATCAACTTGATTGAAGAGAGATTCTTCTATAAGAACTTTACGATTTTCTACTCATTGTACTTTGATGCTATCATCAACTTCTTATTTCTCTAAGAAGAGAATTAGGGAAAGATGTTTACCAGGGACTGTTCTATGTTTATGGAACAGTTTACTGGAAGAGATTAGGGGGTCTTACAAATTATCTCCAGTTTTGTAAGTTACTGAAAACTTGGCTGTTTGGAAATATTTTAAAGAATATATAGAATGATTTATTGATTTTATCTCCTGAATATGAATTATTGATGCTACTGTACTCTGTCTTAGATTGTAAAGGCAGATTAAAATGATGTTATTAAACTCTGCCCACTTTCCATGCGGGTGAAAGAATGTGCTGATGGCTCTTTGAGTGTGTGTGGATGTCGGGATCCCTTGTTTTACTACAGCGGCTCTTTGCTGCCCTCGGCAGTTGCCTAGTCTTGTCTAATGGTTGGGTCAGCCTTGTGTATTTGTATTCAAGTCTCCCCATTGAAATAACTTGCCAGCTCTGAATACCCACCATACCTGAACGTAACTCACATTGATCTACTACTGAAAAAAGATGTGTTATCCAAAATCTTTTCCCCTGTGAGGACCTGGGACGAGGCCATACTACCTGTGAATGAGACGGTGGAGTGAGAGGTACAAATAGCACTGTTTCATACACACTTCACAGTAAGTCCATATCTCCCCCACATATTTTAATGTGCACCCAAAGACTACACTCTGCCTCATGTGGCCTCCCAAAGATTGGAGGGCAGATAGCACCAACTGCCGTTCTCCTCCAACCTTAGGGCCCTCAGGCCAGAACAGTGTGAAAGACCATCACCAACCTTCTGTTTCCCACAGCACCGTACTGACCCATTCCCTCCCTCGGAAACACCATTCTTCCCTGTTTACTTCCTCCTCCCTCACCTTTGAAGCCTTGCATTCTTTGACTTCCACACACTACAGTAACAAAGTAGGACCTTGGCAGCAGTCTCCAACTCTGGCACAGCTGCTTAGTCGGCCTATGGATACACAAGCAAAATCTGCAGGGAGGAGTAAGCATAATTTTAAAGAACTTTTAACCTAACCTTTTCCCAAGTTATTTTCAGAGCGTTGATGATGTCAGCTTCAAAGCAGGCTGACGAGCCAGTCCATGTTCCTTAACAGTGCAATCCCAGACCTTATTGTTCCAAAAGACGCCAATAAGGAACATGTAGAACTGGAAGCAGTGGTTGCTTTACAGGTTGTGATGTTTCCGTGGTGATGCGCAAGTATGGAAAAGCGTGGTGCTTACCTCTTATTCCTCTTGTCTGATAGTCTTAATAGGTGAATGCAGAAGTAAGGAAGGAATGCAGAGTGGCTCATTCTCAATAGCAGCAAGATTTAAAAAAAAAATGTAGTAAATCTGCTCCCTTTGCAATATTACTGTATCCTCATGCTAATCTGGCAGTGTCACTCTTGCCAGATCAGGACCAGAGTGCAGGTATCCATGTAGTGCCCTATCTGCATATCACTTTTTTGGGACAGTGCAGTGAAGAGTGTCAGGGAAGTTGGCCTGGCCATGGTTCCAGTTGGGTGTCCCCTTCCAATGCCTTAGGCATGTGGTTTACTCCTCTCTGTCTGATACTGTTACAGGGATCTAAGATTATATCTGCTTGGGCTTAATTATATTTCAGTACAAAGAGATGTTGCTTTATTGTCAGGGCTGGCTCAGCAGGCAAGACTAGGCAGTTGCTTAGGGCAGCAGCTTTCCAGAGGCAGCAAAGAGCAGCAGCAGTCAAATGAAAACAAAAGAATAGATCCTGATAGCAATAACTCAAAGAGCTCATTATTTTAATTGCTAGGAGAATGGACCCGCACATATCTACAGAGCTTAACATTTAAAAGTATGTTGCCTACTTACAGCTCTTACCGGATTGTTGTGGGAGGCATGCTATTGGGATGATCATGTTTGAGTTTATCAGGATCTTTTCGGGGGGGGAGGAGTTGAAACGTAAGACTGAAGGTTTGCCTAGCCCTAGCGCACCCAACATTCTGCAAGTTATGAGTTCAGAAGAGGCATTGCTAAATATAATGTTGCTTTGGTAGAGTTTCGCTGACATGCATTTTAAGCTTTAAATGAATGCTCTAATAAAGAAAAAGAAAGAAACAACTAGTGATTTTTAGACTAAAGTCACTAAACTAGCAGACACCAGTATTTTTCAGTGATTATTTCCAGACAAAGTTCATTTGGTTTACACCAATAGAACACCCCTGATGATAAAATTGGGTTTTACAGTTATAAGCGATAAACTCTGAAATTCGCAGCATTGACCCGAGTAGATTTGCCATCTGTGTTGCTCCTTCCACGCTGCTCCCAATGCAGTGTTTAAACTTCCTTCGATTCTCTGCCTTCAGCTTCGGTCACGTGGTCACAGCGCGAGGCAGGGTGAGAGTTGTCGTTCCCTGACTCGCTCTGCCTGCTCTGAAACCGGGGGGAATCCGTGCCTAAGTGACTACATATCCCAGAAGCCCTTCCTCCTCCTCCCCCCCCCCCCATCCTCCCTTGTACACTAACGTGAGGACTTGATTTTTGAACAGTGGGAAGTCTGCTTTAGAAAGAAGTTTTTTGCGGCAGCCGCTAAGCCTTGTGAACTCACACTGAAGCCTACTGATGTCTGTAAGTTTTGCTACTTTACAGCTCCATCCTCTCTACACCTTCTGGGGAGGCCGGGCCTGTTGCTTGGGTTTGGAGAATGGGGGTGCTCGGACTGATTCTGTTGCTGGGATTTGGAGAAAGGTGGGTCTGGGGCCGATGCTGTTGCCGGGGCTTAGAGCAAGGAGGGGCTGGGGCTGGATAATTGGGTATTTTTATTTTTGCGTCAGTGAAACGAATGCACCAGGAATCCACCTAAAATACCATAAAACAATAAATTGCTATTTTTCGGACCCAAAGAATGCACCTAATTGCCTGCGAAGATAAACCTCAAACATTTCAAATGCTAAATACCTAGGATCAGACGCCTTAATTATAATTTACCAAGTCACATTCCAATTATTTGTCATCGGGGAATAATTTCCTTAAGCCTTTGCATTACTGAGAGATTAACAATCCTCAAAAGTCTAACTCTTTAACTACCCAGATGGAATATAGTCTTCATTAGAAGAGTGTTTTGTTTTTGTAGCTGGGTGGTATGATAATACATGTTTAGGTGAAAATTTTTGGTATCCTAATGATGAACCTTAAATTTGTCTTAAACTGCAAAATGAAAGAGAACTAGTTGTAATTTTCACAACCTCCCCCCCCCCCCCCCCATCATCTACAGAGAAGGAAAGGGGATTTGGATTTAGCTCACACCTTTTCAGTAGTAGCTCAGAAGGCATACAATCTGGTACCATTTTAATAAAGCCCGGTGACTGGTGGGGCCTGGGGGGTCTTAAGGCTGGCCGGGAACACTAATGTGCGGGCATGCCAGCCACTGCATGTTAATTGGCCTTCACACGATGGGGCAGGGGATAGGTGGAGTGTGGGCGCATTACCACTAGCACACGGGTAAATTGGTGCACACTTGACTGCAATGTGGCACTTAACCTGGATTCACTTAATGACACCTCTATGGGTGTCAGGTGAGCTCTCACTGGCGCTCCTGTTAGCTTTCGGGGGCGTGACCAACATGTCCCCAGCAGTTTGCTCTGACGCGAATGCTAACATGGAAGCTTTGCATGTAATGTGCATATCTTTCGTACATTAAGTGCAAAACCTTAGCAGGCTTTAGTAAGAGTCCCTAAGTTTGTACCTAGGGCAAAGCTTAAGTGACTTGATCAAGATCCTAAGACGCATCAATAGGAACTGAACCCTGGTGTCTCTGGTTCTCGTTCCATCTCGCCAAACATTAGGCTACACATCCACAATGAAAAGCTACTATGGCACTGCTAGGTAACACTTACTCATATTCATTTTTCATCATTTTTGTGTAGAATTAAGATGAGTGATGAGGTTAAATTGAAATCCTGTTATCCCTAAAAAGGGTGTAGCATATGCAAGCTTACCCAGCATTTCCTCATCAGGGTTTATCAAGTCTGTTTAGCTAGAGCTAGCTATTGGCTCACTTTCCATGTCCATTTGCCCCCTCTTTTAAGAACCTAAGATATGCCATACTGGGTCATAGCAAAGGTCCATCGAGTCCAGCATCCTGTTTCCAACAGTGGCCATTCCAATTCTTTGGCTTTTCTGTTGAAACTGTCTACTTGGAGTCCATTTACTAAGGCTATCTAGGAGATGATATTTGGCACTAGAGTTCTTAAAAGGCAAGTACTGCAGCTAATAGTTCATGCTAACATCCATTAACTTGAGTTATTAGCTGCAGCTCCCGTTTTATGCAGTTTACTAATTTTATTTATTTAACATTTCTTATATACCGCCTTTCATGATATGAAGGCGTTTTACATTGAACAGGGCATTATAACTTGGAGATAACTATTTTACAGGTAACATGGACAATGGAGGGTTAAGTGGCTTGCCAAAGACCACAAGGAGCACCTGTGGGACTAGAAACCCTAGTCCTTCCGGCCCAAGGTTGCTGTCCTCTAGTGAGATTTGAACCCCCGACCTTCCGGCCTGAGGTAACTTGCCCCAACAACTAATAAATGCGCACATGACATTAGTACAGTCTAATGCAGTACTGAGCTTTAGTAAATCTGGTCCTTGAAAAGGGACTGATTTTCATCAACACTATTTGAGAAAACACATTTTATAATAAACATCAAGCATTGTGAGTTGAATTTAGGCTGCATTTTCTAGTGACAGAACTATCTATCCGCATGCAAATCCACTCAACCAACCAGCCCTCATACCTGTAGGATAAAAAAACAATTATGTTTATGCTTCTGTTTTACCTCTTATCTATTTTATTGCTTTTTTTATTATAGACCATTTTGAATGTTTTAACAAAATGATGCTATATAAACATTTTATAAATAACCATTCCACTGGTAACTTGAGCCCAGGGCAGGATACTGATAATCTAGAACCTTGGAGGAAGAGACATCTATGACTGAATAGTATTAGGATATCTTTTACAGACATGCCAGAAAAGTTTAAACTTTTGCATAGGGGCTATTTATGCCTGTTGGAATTGGTTCATCCTGATATATTAAAGGGTTAGTGGCATGAAGAATGACAGGCCCTCCATTAACTTGATTTCCCTATTTGTCTCCATGCACAGATTAGCATTTCTTTTTTTTGTTTGGTTCATTTTCAGTCATTTAGGGCATGTTTACTAAATGTTAAGTGTCATAGTAATAAAATGGGCCAAGGCAGCACTTAACGCATGGTAACGTTTAATAAATATGCCCCCTAGGGTTTTTGTTTGGGTTTTTTTTACATTCACTAAAACTAATGCACTGAAATATGTTAACATGCACCAAAGACAGTGCAGTTAAGTTTTAAAGTGCGCTAAAGGGATTAGAACATGCTAAAGAATTTGGCATACACTAAATGAAACAAAAGAATCGCCAGCACAGTCCCATTAGCAATTCCAGATGCTGCTGTAGATTTGTTTTTTCTTTTATTGGATCATGCAGTATTTTGTAGTAAGCATAGTTAAAGAAGATGTGATAAAAGTACAGCATTCTCAAATTAGCATTATGAAAGGCATCCAGAACTTAGTAATAAATAGTCTCAAATCCAAAAACAATATTTTATAGACATGTCATACTGTTTTGTTTTTTTTGTCTTTTTTTTTCCATGCACAAATGGGGTTAAGCTACACACATTGGTGCCATACAGGACAGGTATAATGCAATTCTGTTGGCTGTGTTACTCCTTGAAATATTTTCTTCAGTGCAAACTGTCCCTGTATTTTAAGCTCACATCTCGCAAGCAATTGGTGAGTTATAATCCTAGATATTAACTGTTTGTGAAAATGAGCACAATTTCAGAATATTTAAAAATGGAGGCTGCAGAAGCCTGAAAAGCTGGTGCTGCTGGAATTCTTTGGCATCTCCGTTATTAAAAGCCACCATTATGAGAGAAGGAGGAGATGGCAAAGGTTCTGAAGGAGCTTATCAAGCACTGTCCTAAGAATTTTTCAGTGAATCTTGATGCAAGCAAACCTGAGTCAAGTATGGCTTTAAAGTGGGTGAAGATTACCTTCTGAAATTCTTTTAGTCTTGTATAGGAACAACAAAGAGCATGATCAAAACCGTCTTAGTATCACTTTTAAGGATGCCACCATTTGTTTTTCTGCCTACATAATTCTTTGTTGAATATTTTAAACACTACCTTCTTGCTTAAGTAGACCGGATATAGAGCAAATTAATACTTGGTACATTTGGCATGGAGTCAGATCTCGGAGTCGTCGGAGGGTCTCCCAGCTACTGAAGCATGGCAACCTGCAAGGGCTTGTAACACTAGGTACTGTACCATTTAGGCTTTAAAGTTTCTTCCTCCTATCCTTTTTCTCTAGCACATTAAAAAGACAAATAGTCTCTCTCTTATCTGAAAAGCAATTATTCCTTATTTCCTTTGTGTCTTTGCGCGAGTCCCTTAATTTTCTTGTACTGTTGGGATCTAGGGACATTGCATTTTTGGTACAGTATAACTTAAACAAAATTGTGGACTGACCAAATTGTAGGGAAGTAAATGCTCGGTGATGCTTCAGTCACTGGAAGGGGCTGTCTGCTTCTATTTCTGAAGGAGTTAATATACTGTTTAAAATTATAAAACTGTGGGATAGCCTTCTGACTCATTCTGTAGCGTTCCATGTTATGTCTCAAAGGGATTCTGGTTTAGGTTTTCAGCTTTAAGAGAAGTTAGGCCTGTGTGTGCTGCAGTCAGACATAGTATGCTCAGGCCCAGAATAGGAGGGATTGTGACTGCTGCCAATGAATGGCCAGCAAAGATCTGAACCGTCCGGGGAAAGGAAAATGACAGAGACTGTTCGGAAGAAAAAAGGAAATGGATAAAAACAACTGAAAGATATTTGCTGATCATAGTGTAAATTTAAAATACCTTAAGGAATAAACTATTTATTATACAAATGGGGAATGCAAGCAGGCCGGGCTGGCCCAACCATCAGACAAATTGGGCAGCAGCAGAAAAGAGCAGGGTAGTCAAAGATTCAAAGCTAAACAAGAGATTCCAACAGCCAGAGGGAACATAAGGCTTAAGGTCTGCCTAGGGTGCTGCTAATCTAAACCAACTCTGGGGCCAGCCCTGCAAGTAGGCCATGGCTCATGTAACCCTTTCCAGCTCCACCATATATGTATAGGAGTGTATGTGTGGTTGTGGGGGGGTGTATGTGAATGTGTGCATATATGCACGTTGCTTGTTTGTGAATGTATGTGTGTAGGTTGTATTTGTGCTAGTGTTGTCTTTTGTGTGGCAGTGATAGGAAATATGTTATAGATAAAATGAAAATTATTATTTATATAAGAATGTGTGGCTGTTAGGAAGTATCTAGCAGACTTAATTTTACAGCTCATTTGTTGATCTTCCACCAGATAAGCTTGTTGTAAATGAGTAGGTGTTTGTAAGCTGTGCCAGTGACTGAAGTTGGTAATGGAATTAGGAGGACACATGCTATGCATTTCAAGTGCAAAAAGAGTCTAGGCTGTTCCTGTGCGGATATCCAGTTTAGTCCTCCACAATCGGGTAGTGCACCTTCTACTGCAGCCTGGAGACTGGACCAATCAAATCTTCTGTAGTACATATCCAGCAGGAGCTCCCAGAAGCCCCCCAGTGTGTCCAGTCTCTTGCAGCTTGAAGACGTCTGTGCCCTTGCTGGGCACACTGAGTGACTCTTGAAGGAGCAACACTTGTCAGTTAGTCTTTTAGGGTTTGTTTTTGGGACATTTATTTGCTATTTATTTAATAGCTAGTTGTATCTTTAAAAGGAAAAGTGAAAGAAACATGCCTCTCTAGTGCTTTGGCACAGGAGACTCGGGAGGAAGTCAGACCTGCAGGCTCCTGTCTTCTTGCCTGGCTAATTTTATCAGCCTTGGGTGAGCTTCCCCTTGACTGTACGGGGAAAAGCCATACCTGATACAGCAGTGGCTGACACTGTGTGAAGTTGGCTGTGTCCTTGCTGTTCCTGAGCTGGTAGGAGTTTTCATTTTATGTCTGTATTTGTGAGCAGTGCTCTCTTGTCAGAGCTGCCAGCGTTCTGTAGGCTCTCCTGAGCCCATTTGGCAATTTTTCCTAAATTTGATCGTTTGCCCTGTATCTGAGGGTCGTTTTCTTTCTTTTACATATTATTTATTTGTCTTTGTATTTTCGCGCCGTTTTTTACCGCGGGTGAAAAAGTGCGGCGGCCATTTTGGATTTATAAAGTGTGCTTTTAGAGGCACTTTTGATCACTTGTGCACAGGTTCCCCTGGGGTTTTTGGGGTTCCTTTTGCTGGCGATTTTGCTCAGGGCACCCCTGGGAGTCTGGGGAGTGTGTTTGTTTCTTGCAAAAAAAAAAAAAAAAAACGTTTTATTATTCAACCGGGACTGATTTGCATGAGATTGCCCCTGTGGTGTGGGCTTTTCTGTGCCGGTTCCCTTCTATCCCGCTGGGCAGAGGTGGTCTTGGGATGGCTTCCAAACCCCAATGTGTGATTTGTGGGTCCCGCAGAGCGGCAGGGACTGACTCTGGCATCTGCAGGGGCTGCGCTGCAGTGCCCGCAGAGCTGGAACACTCTGTGCATGTCCAGGAGCAGGCTACCCCTGGGGATGCTCCTACTTCAGGGGACAGTGTCCTTTCTCCGAGCATCCCTCAGTCTGGGTCGGTTCCACCGGCCAGTGGGTCGGTGGCTGCGCTCCAGCAGGGGGCTATAGTTGTCCCACCTATGGAATTCTCCCCTGATTTTGTTCTCCTCATGCATCAGGCTTTCCACTTGAGCAGGTCCGGTCAGTGGCCGGAGGTTGGGCCCCCCTCTCTCCCCTCCGGGGTCACTGGGGTGGCTCAGCGCTCCTCTCCACCCGGGGTCAAGCGGCTCCGGTTGGGGGAACAGGAGCAGGACGCCCTGGGGCTTCTGGAGTCCGAGGCGGAGGGCGATCCTGAGACTGAAGCGGAGGAATTGGAGGATGGGGAGATCCCCGAGCCGGAGGATCAGGCTCAGATCATTCGGGTGTTTCGGAAGGACGAGCTGGTTCCTCTGGTTACGGAGTCCCTTCAGGAACTTAACCTTTCGGCAGTGCGGTCCCTGGAGGAAGAGGGTCTGGAGGATCCTCTCATTCAGGCCGTCAGGGATACCCAGGTGGTTTTTCCCGTCCACCGCGTGGTGGAACAGATGATGCGGCTTTATCCCCTCGCCGACAAGGACAGGGACTTGTTTAAGTCTCCGCGAGTGGATGCTGCGGTTTCCGCAGTGACCAAGAAAACCACCATCCCGGTTGAGGGGGCGGCGGCCCTCAAGGACGGGCAGGATAAGAAGATTGATAATTTGCTGAAGCAAACCTTCGATACGGATGCCGTGTCATTGCAAGCCTCTATTTGCGGGGCTTGGGTGGCTCGGTCGTGTCTGCGGTGGTCGCAGCGCTTGCGCTCGAGCCCCGGCTTAGACCAGCAAGGCCTGTTGGAGGTTACCCGGCTGGAGTCCGGCTCGGCCTACTTGGCGGATCTGTTTTATGATTTAATCCGCGCATTGGCTAATAGTATGGTGTCCGCGGTGGCAGCGCGCCGGTCCCTATGGTTGCGCAACTGGGCGGCTGACGGTTCTTCCAAGTCCCGCCTCGGTAAACTGCCCTTTAAGGGCAGATTGTTATTTGGGGAGGCTCTCGAGAAACTGGTAAAGGAGCTCGGTGAGTCCAAGGGGGGCCGGCTTCCGGAGGATAGGCCAAAGGCCAACAGGTCCTCCACCTCGGCGCGGGGGTCCTTTCGGGATCAGCGCAGGTTTCGGTCCTCCCGCCTGTGGGCCTCGCAACGGGGCCGGTTTGGAGCCCGTAATCAGGGATTTCGTGGTTTCAGAGGGGCCGGCAGAGGCTTCTCCGGAGCCGCCTCTCCCTCGGCGTCTTCCTTTGGGCGCAAGCCACAATGACGCGAGGCGGGCTCTGGAGGGAGGCCTGATTATCGGGGGTCGTTTGCATGACTTTCTTCCGTCTTGGGCCCAAATTACGTCAGATCGCTGGGTGCTACAGATTATAGAAGAGGGTTATGCTCTAGAATTTGCATCCCCGCTTCCGGATGCCTTTGTTCTGTCGCCCAGCAGGGTCGAACAAACGACGCGGGACATCCGCGTGACCCTGGCTCGGTTGTTAGCACTGGGAGCGGTGGTCCCGGTTCCTCTCTTGGAAAGAGGCGCCGGTCGTTACTCCATCTATTTTGTGGTCCCCAAAAAGGGCGATTCTCTGCGTCCGATCTTGGATCTCAAAGGCGTCAATCGCGCGCTCAGGGTGCCGCACTTCCGTATGGAAACTCTGCGGTCAGTCATTGTAGCAGTACGACAGGGGGAGTTTTTGACATCCCTCGATCTTACAGAGGCCTATTTGCACATCCCGATACATCCATCTCATCAGCGGTTTCTCCGCTTTGCGTTTCCGTGGGGCCACTTCCAGTTCCGGGCCATGCCGTTCGGCTTAGCCACGGCTCCGCGCACCTTCACAAAGGTGATGGTGGTCGTTGCGGCGGCCTTGCGCAAGGAGGGCATCTTGGTCCATCCATATCTCGACGACTGGTTGATTCGGGCAAAGTCCAGTCGGGAGTGCTTGCGAGTCACGAGCAGGGTAGTGGCTCTGCTGCGGTCTCTCGGCTGGGTGGTGAACGAACGAAAAAGTTGTCTGCGTCCCTCGCAGGACCTCGAGTATCTGGGGGTGCGCTTCGACACCGCCCGGGGGGCTGGTGTGCCTCCCCGAGCGCCGCGTCCGGGCGTTGCGGGCTCTTGTCCGACTCTTTCGGGGCATGCCCGCTCCGTCGGCGTGGTGGTACCTGAGGCTTCTCGGAACGATGGCGGCGACCTTGGAGGTGGTACCGTGGGCGCGGTCCCACATGCGCCCGCTGCAGAGGGCGCTCCTTCGCCGGTGGTCCAACCAGTGCGACTCCTTGAACAAGAGACTGCCCTGCCCGAAGGCGGTGCGTCTTTCGCTCCGTTGGTGGCTCTCTCCCGAGAATCTGACGCGGGGGGTTCGCTTGGAGCCTCCTCTGTGGGTTCCCCTCACAACGGATGCGAGCTTAGCCGGTTGGGGAGCGCACTGCGAGACCCGCTTCACTCAGGGGGTGTGGTCCTCCCAGGAAGCGTCTTGGTCGATCAACCGTCTCGAGCTTCGGGCGGTGCGGCTAGCACTATTGGCCCTGGAGCCACTGGTCCGGGGTCGACCTGTCCGGGTCTGGTCGGACAATGCGACCACGGTGGCTTACATCAATCGCCAAGGGGGCACAGGGAGTGTGGCCCTGGAAACAGAGGCGACAGCCTTGTTCAGTTGGGTAGAGACTCGTCTGCCGGCAATATCAGCGGCGCACATAGCGGGCGCGGAAAATGTCCAGGCCGACTTTCTCAGCAGAGTGCGAGTGGACCCCGGAGAGTGGGAGTTAAATCCACAGGTGTATGCGCAAATAGTGCGGCGGTGGGGTCCGCCCATCATGGATCTCATGGCGACCTTCCAGACGGCCAAGACGAGTCGCTTCTTCAGCAGACGGCGGGAGCGAATGTCCCAAGGGCTCGACGCTCTCATTCAGCCGTGGCCGACGTCCGGGCTTCTGTATGTCTTCCCTCCGTGGGCGCTGATCGGCCGGGTCGTCCAGCGCATCGAGTGTCATCAGGGCAGAGTGCTGCTGGTGGCTCCGGATTGGCCCCGGAGGCCCTGGTATGCCGAGCTAGTCAGACTTCGAGACGGCGTGCCTTGGCGCCTGCCCGCGCTGCCGGACCTTCTTCTTCAGGGCCCCCTGCGGATGCCCCAGGTGGCTCGATTCTCGCTTACGGTTTGGCCATTGAGAGGGCTCGGCTGAAAAAGAAGGGTTATTCGCCCACGGTGATTTCCACCCTACTGCGGGCAAGAAAGTCATCCACTTCTCTTACTTATGTTCGAATCTGGAGGATTTTTGAGGACTGGTGCTCCCGGCGGGGAGTCCGGGCGGCGACGGTCTCTGTGCCCGTCGTGTTAAGCTTCCTTCAGGATGGGTTCGAGAAAGGCCTCGCGGCCAGTTCCCTGAAGGTTCAGTTGGCAGCGATCTCCTGCTATAGAGGCAAGGTTTTAGGCCGCATTCTCAGCGCTCATGCGGATGTGCAGCGTTCCTTGACCGCTGTTTTTCATTTGCGGCCTTCCCGCAGAGCACCGATTCCCCCGTGGGATTTGAATTTAGTCCTGCGGGCTCTGGTGCGGGAACCTTTTGAGCCCTTGCGGAGGGCGTCCCTGAAGGATCTCACTTTGAAGACGGTCTTTATTGTAGCCATTTGCTCGGCTCGGCGCATTTCGGATCTTCAGGCCTTGTCCTGCCGAGAGCCTTTCTTGTCGTTTTCCGCGGACCGGATTTCTTCCAAAGGTGGTGTCTCCCTTTCACTTGAATCAGGCAGTGTTTCTGCCGGTCCTTTCGGCGAACTCGGTCGAGTCGGTGGACAAGGGTCTTCACCGGCTCGATGTGGGTCGCACGCTGCGTCGGTATTTGTAGTCTACGGAGTCCTTTCGTAAGACCGATCGGCTTTTTGTGCTCTTTGGGGGCGCAAGAAAAGGGGAGGCGGCGGCTAAGGCCTCCATTGCTAGATGGCTCAAGGAAGCGATCGCATCTGCGTATCTGTTGCAGCAGCGGCCAGTTCCGGAGGGGCTTCGGGCTCATTCTACTCGAGCTCAGGCGACCTCTTGGGCGGAGCATTGCCTGGTTCCGCCAGCGGATATCTGTAGGGCGGCCACTTGGTCGTCTCTGCACGCTTTCAGCAGGCACTATCGCCTGGATGTATTAGCGGCTCGGGATTCCTGTTTTGGATCGGCGGTTCTGCGCGCCGGCTGGCAAGGTCCCGCCCGGTCTTAACTGCTCTGTTACATCCCGATTGTGGAGGACTAAACTGGATATCCGCACAGGAAATGGAAATTACACTAACCTGGTAATTGTAGTTCCTGTAGGATCCAGTTTAGTCCTCCTTCCCTCCCAACTCTCTGTGTAGTCTTGCGGCGCGCTGTTCCGAGCGGTTGACTGTAGGACGGTTCTTCGTCCCGTTCGGGTTCTGTTGACAGTCGTGCTTTTCGCTATGGCTCTTCCCTTTCTTGGAGTTCAGTCAGCTCCCTAGATTTCTGTGAAGGGGAGCTCTGTGTTAATTGGAAGGCGTCGGTTTCGGCGCCAGCCGGTGTTCTGACTTCCTCGTTTGGGGAGGGAGTTGGTTATTACAGGGGGGGAAGAAAAGGGTTTACTGATAATGTAATGATAATTTAATGATTATTTAATGTGTTGCTTCGTTAAGTATGCTTTGTTACTAGTACACTGGGGGGCTTCTGGGAGCTCCTGCTGGATATGTACTACAGAAGATTTGATTGGTCCAGTCTCCAGGCTGCAGTAGAAGGTGCACTACCCGATTGTGGAGGACTAAACTGGATCCTACAGGAACTACAATTACCAGGTTAGTGTAATTTCCATCTACTGCTGTTGTCATTAAGGTTTATATTAAAGCCTTACCTCAGATGATCCAGGCATTGGGGAAAGCCCCCAATGTCATCGTCACAATACCAGGGGGCTGGTGCCCTCCCTGGATACCAACCCCCTCCCCCAAATAGAAGTAAACATTGGCGGCCTGGCGGGCCTAGATCCCTCCTCCCACCCTTTAACCCATTGGTGGCCCCTGACTGTCTCCCATCCCTGAAAAAGGGCCCAGTGGCCCTATCACATGAAACAGAAAAGGGCCTGGAGTCCAGTGGACCCTGACCTGAACACCCCCCCCCCCAGTACCTTAAAAGTTGTGATATTGGCACACACCCCCCCCCCCCCCCACCTAGCCCCATGCATTGCATCCTGGGATGCACCAGGCATGGTCAGACTTCCTTATAAGGAAAAAGTGCTTTATATGGTAGAGTGACGCCTCTCCCCCCGGTTGCATTCAGGGATGCACAATGTTTGGTCAGCTGTCCCAGGATGCAATCTGGGGGTCACTGCCATATAAGGCATTTTTTGCCTTATATAGCAGTCTGACCTTGCCCCATGCATCCCAGGGATGCACCACGTGGGTACAGGCGCCGCCATATCTCAAGATGACAGGGTAAGAGCATGTGGGCAATGCTCCCCACACACCCTTTAAGGTACTGGGGGGGATGTTTCTTTTGCATGGGCTGGAGGGTTAGGGCCACTGGGCCACCAGATCCTTTTCTGTTTGGGGGGTTGGGTGAGATCAGTGCCTACTGAGTCACCAATGAGTTTTAAGGGGCTGGAGGGGATCACCGGACCACTAATATTTATTTTTGTTGGGGGTTCATGTCCAGGGGAGCAGTGGCCCCTTGACATTGTAGGGGCTTTCCCTGATACCTAGATCATCTGAGGTGAAGTGTCAGACTTCATCTCAAATGATCATTTTGCTCCCAGCTGGATCTTAACACCTGCCCGAAGCTGGCATAAAGATCCAGCATTAAAAATACTGTAAAAAAAACTATATGCTAAGATTTTTTGTTTTTTTAAATCTAGGGTATAATTAAATATGCAGGACTTTGCATGCATTTTGCATGCCCACTGCACTGTAATTTAGCGTGGTAGTTTTTCTGGCACTAGGTTGCTTTCCGCATCGGAGAGCGAGCCTAGCATGGGAAAAGTGCCAGAAAAATGCTGCACAAGGTTTTCTGCATTGGTCCCATTGGACGTGGGCAGGGCAGGCTGACTTCCATCGGCAGGGATGGGGGGAGGGGAGAAGGATTAGAGAACTGAAGATAGAGAATTTAAACTCTGAAAAATGTTCAGCCATCCTTCTTGCATTCAGATATTAATGTAAAAATCAGTCGAATCCTGAGAAAAGCAAGGCAATTATCAAGCCTAACATCTTTAGTACAGAGCGCATCTGACAGTGCCACCCTAAACTTTGGGCACTAGCTTGCCAGTGTTTTAATCTAGCCCTGCACATGGCAACAGATGCTAGTCATGAATATACAAAGCAATATGCGGTGTTTGGCAGGTATTGTAGCTGGGAGATGTGGGACATTTCTGGTGGACATAGAGAGTACAATTCAGTCAGTAGATTTCACAGTACCTGCTTGTAGGTTTTGTAAACCGCTCTAATGCCTTTCAGTCTGTGCGCTATATCAAGAAATTAAATAAAGATAAAGTAGAAATAACATCAAAGGAAATGAAATATACTACACTTTATATTATTGACATATATATCACAACTAGGGATTTGTAATCCATGTTTGGGAGGGTTTGTGTGTGTAGGGGGATGATCATATGTGGCTCGTGTGTGTGATCATGTGTTGAGTGGGTGGTATTCATATGTTTGAATTTGTATATGTATATTTGTGTTCATGTGTGTGTGCGCTCGTGTTGGATGGATAGGTGGTTGTCTCGTGTTTTGTGTTTTTATTTTTTATATTAATAATCTTTTATTTATAAACAGGAATTTCAATCAAGTCCACATCAAGGGGAAAGCAAGAAGGAAATACAAGTAATAAATCCTTGCACACATAACAGAAACAGTATAAGTACACGCTAGGCCCATGAAAATATAAAATATGGCCCTAATTTATGTGGAAAGGAAGAAGAAACATCCTAATCACTTTCTTTACTGGAGAGGAACACTTCCAACTGATCGGATTCCATAAATACATACTTGGTCTGCTCATAAATCAAAATACACTTACACGGATACTTTAGAAAGAAAGAAGCACCTATTGTGTATGGGGGTGTACATGTGGGTGTATGTTCATGTGTTGGGTGTGTGGTGTTTGTGCATGTGTTGGGTGTGTGGTGTTTGTGCATGTATGTAGTAGGGTAGCAGTGAATGGTGAGGCTTTTCCTGAGAACATCATTTTGGGGTTTGGCGACAATTGTGGGGAGGGTAGTTTAGGGAGTGGAAGTAGTTTGCAGGATAGTAAGGTAGTTACCCTGGAGAGTTTTGGAGGATGAGTCATTTACATGGGGGAGGTTTTGAGATTGGATCAGTTGTGGGGCAGATATTCTTCGGTGGGTGCAGCAGTTGTAGGGGTGTAGGTTTTGGGGCTCTGGCAATTGGAGATGGTAGGTTTTGGGAGTGGAGGCAGTTTGTGTGGTGGTGGGCAGATGCAGGGCTTTGGTGATGCAAATAGCCAGTTGCTTGGAGCAGTTTTTGGGGATAGGGCAGTTTGTAGGGTAATAGGATGATTGTGGTGATATTTTTTAGGGGTTAATGGGCCAGTTGCTAGGGAATGTTTGTTTTTTAGTCATTAGGTACTGTGTGGGTTGATGGGGTAGATTTCCAGTGGTGAGGCTGAGGTTCTTGGCAGAGTAGTGAGGCATTGGTGGGAGTTCATTTATGGGGTGGGGGCAGCTCACTGTTTGGGGAGACATTTGCAGGTGACTATTTTGTTTTCTTGGTTGTAGCACTTGCCGGTTTAATAGGGCAATTGTGAGGGAGTATTTTTTTGGGGAGCGGAGCAGTGTGTTTGGTGGGGCAATTTTTTTGGGGGAGCAGTTTTTGCTAGTGGAGGTAGTTTGGGGGGTTGGGAGAGTAGAAAATGGTGAGAGGGAATCATTCCTTTTAAACAGCTATGCTTCACTGTAATGTAAGTTTCTATGCTATTGGAACTCCTTTTCTCAAAGAAATAAATTTGGGCTAGTTCTTGGGGGCTTATTTCTCTGGAATTCCTAGTTTGATTTGGCCCATTTTTTAACTTTATGTGCCTCTTTACCAGTTTTCCCATCATCCCATGTTTTATCCCATCCTGTTAATTTTTTTCTCTGGACAGACAGACATTCTTGACCCTTTTCCGTTGGGTTGGAAAGAATAATATGGTAAACTTATAATGAAGGCATTTCAACTTTATCAAGTTGAAAAATGGCTGTCCCCATTCATCGACATACACTAAAATGTCCAGGAAATACAGAACATAAATTTTAATAAAAGTAATTTATGTGCACCACTGGTCTTCTCAGCTGTACACGAACCTGACCATGACCTGGAGTGTGTAAGCATGAAGCTCTTCTGGGAAGCTGAGGAAGGCAAATGTCATAATGTGGAGATTATTTTGCTAGTTCAATAAAAGATATAAGAATGTGTATGCGTAGATATTATTGAACACACACCCTTGAGCACTTTTTCAGATGTCTTATGCAGAAAACGTTCTATTTAAAAGTTTATTCCTTCTTTAGGAAGTGTGTAGTACTCTAATTTTTCCCCAAATGAGGGGACAAACACAGGCAGGTAATGAGCACATAGCTGGCCGGCTAAGGACACTCGTTGTGATATTCAGAGGCACTATCCGAAAAGTGCAGCTGAAATTCTCCACGCGCTGACCCAGTACTATCCTTTTAGTGCAGGACGGTCCGTGGTGGGGCAAGGACAGTGTCTTCGCTAACTGGATAAATAGTGATTTTTATCCAGTTAGCTCGATATTAAGCTAATATCCACTGAACTTAGGCCAGTTGAAAAGCAGGCCTAAGTTGCACGGTGGATAGGTACCGGCTGAATATCGATGCAAGCCAGATAGTCGCATTTTATCCTGTGAGCACCGCTGAGTTTGGATATTCAGCGACAGCTCCTGTCTGGATACAACTGTGGAATATCCTGCCCATAGTTTGGAAATCAGCCACTCAGTTTTTCACTGAATAATGATTCGGAGTGTGCCAGTGTGGTTTTGTTCGGAAGACCTGACAAAGAAGTCAGAGGGACAATTTTTGATTTTTTTAGTGTTGAAAAATTAAGTATTTTTGGATATTCACAAGGCTGTTTAAAGTTACAGTAGTTGTGTGGCCTATAAAACCACTATGTACCCCATAATGTGTGGGGGATCTTTCAGTGTTCTCATGTGCAGTAGTTACGTGTATTTCATCGTATGTTGAATTCGTTCAGGAAACAGAATACAAGGGCTGGTTGTCACTTGGGCAGCCCTAGCAGACAAATCTTAGCTCTCGGCATAAAAAGCACATTCTGTACAAATAGACATCTGTATTATGTTTTCCACTGTTTACAGATGACCTGACAGTGCTAGCTTTGGAATGACTTGGGTTTTTTTATGGCCTTTATGCCAAACTTACCAGGTTGACTAAAGCTGTGGCTTGGATGGAATTTCTGAAGCACATTTCATTCACTGTGAGAAAGATTTTGGCCATAGACATCTTTTCAGTTAAACAAATTTTGTCTCTGCTTCTATGATTTAAAATCTGTCTCTCTTTTGTAATGTGTTTTTCTGAGTTTTCAAACTGCTTAATGAATTTTGAAGCTTCTAAACTAAACTTTAGAAGAAGCAGTTTCTCTGAGTTCCATAGATGCAATTTCTCTATTCATGATGGAAATTTGACTTTTTACATAGGCAGTGCCTCGAGCTTTTGTTGTCATATAATTTGGGAATAGCAAAGCAGTGAGGTTCAGTAGCAAACCGTTTTTCTGAACCCTAGATAAGTACTTTCTAAGTGAGCGAAGATGTAGGCTAATGGTTAGAGCAGTAGGGCTGTGAACCAGGGTTCAAATCCCACTGGCAGTCCATGTGATCTGTTGCCTCAGATAGAAAATTGTAGTTGCTGTGTTAGTCCACTTGGATGTGTACAAATAAGGGTCAACAAGCAAGATGTAGGTGATACCTTTTTATTGGACTAACAATATATTTTTGACAAGCTTTTGAGATCTTTCTTCATCAGGTCTGTGAAGGAATAATGCAGTTATACCGGATTTAAACTCATCTATGTTCTGGGTAGTTTGCATATGTCATTACAAATCAAAGCAAAGTCTGGGATACAGTGACAATTACACAGATCCTGTCTGATCTTAGCTAGTCTGCATCTGTCATTAAGTTACAATGAGATGCATAGTTGAGACAGTAACCCTTTGCATTTTAGCATTTTATATCTGGTAGTGGGTAAGGAAACCAGTGTCTCTATTCAGTCCTATGTTTTTAGTATTGAAATACTTGATCATTTTAATTGTAAAATGCTTTCCTTTGATGTTTGTTCTTGAAGTTGCCTTTCCAGGCTTTGATTGTGAGGTCATTAAGGGAGTGGTTTTGCTTTGAGAAGTGTTCACCCCCTAGGACAGTGATGGCTAACCTTTTTGAGCCCGAGTGCCCAAACTGCCGCACAAAACCAAAGAATTTCCTCAAAGTGCCAGCACGTCAATTAAACCTTAACAACAAGATTTTAGTATCTAAAAACTCTTTATAAAGTTGCCTGAACTATGTAACATCATTTGTAAAGGTTGGAATCTTTGTATTGTCAGAGAATCAATTTGATTCACAATCCTTTGGTTTTCATTTCAGGAGGGAGGAGTAGCCTAGTGGTTGGGGCAAGGTACTTCAGGCCGGAAGGTCGGGGGTTCAAATCCCACTAGAGGACAGCAACCTTGGGCCGGAAGGACTGGGGTTTCTAGTCCCACAGATGCTCCTTGTGGTCTTGGGCAAGCCACTTAACCCTCCATTGCCCATGTTCCCTCTAAGTATTAGTATATGTGTCTCATATCCCTGCGTGTTAAATGTATCCCCCAATTGTGTTGTGACCGCTTTGATTGAAGGATAAGGCGGTATACAAAACTGTCTAAATAAAATAAATAAAAAAAAAAAATTTATTGGCAATTTATAATGTTTTAATGATTTCATTCAATTTAATGAATTTAGGAAGAATTTGATTCAGTTACACAATATATTTTAAATGTATTATTCACATAACATGTCAAATGTATCCTGAGTAAAAAAAAAGATAAACTTCTTAAAACTGTTAACTGTGTCAGGACTCGGTGTGTATTCCCAAAGAATCTATACATGAAAAAAATTAATGTGATGTTTGTTGTTGCATGCATGCTGATAACTTGTCAAAGAGATATCTTTCTACCTTTTGTGCATTTTTTTTCAGTTGCAATTGCTCCAGCCACTTTCTTCTGGTTTCTTCATGTTTTCTGCTAACTCTCCATCATCTGCTGTCCATTTGTCCTTTCTTCTCTCTTCTAGTTTTTTTTTCCATTCTCTCTCTCTACATCCGCTTTAACATACTAATCTTTCTCCTTTTGCTCTTTCCTCATTCCTATTTCATCCACTCAAATTTTACCCCTCCATCCTCAATCCCCACTTACTCTCCCAATACCCGGCCAATTGTAGATTTTTTTATCCCTCCCACACAAAATATTTTTCCCCCCTCCATTTTACTCTCCCAGCCCCATCCCATTCTAATCCTCCCCCAACATCAGCTCCCTTCTAGTTCCAGCCTCACCCAGCATCCATTCCCTTCTAGTCCCTGCATCAGCCCATTTCCAGTCCTAGCAACCCCCCAAACCAATTCCAGTCAGCCCCCCATAGCCCATTGCCAGTCCTAACCCCCCATCAGCCCACAGCCCATTACCAGTCCTAACCCCATCAGCCCACCTCAAGTTCTAACCCCTCCCTATCAGCCCATTTCCTGTCCTAGCCCCCCCCATAGCCCATTATCAGTCCTAACCCCCCCCATAGCCCATTACCAGACAGCCCCCATCAGCCAACAGCCCATTACCAGTCTTAACCCCCCCATAGCCCATTACCAGTTCTAACCCCCCCAACAGCCAACAGCCCATTACCAGTCCTAACCCCATCAGCCCACCTCAAGTCCTAACCCCTCCCCATCAGCCCATTTCCTGTCCTAGCCCCCCCATAGCCCATCAGCACTCCTAGCCCCCCCATAGCCCATCAGAACTCCTAACCCCCCCAGCCCATCAGCACTCCTAACCCCCCCCAGCCCCCCCATAGCCCATCAGCACTCCTAACCCCCCCCAGCCCCCCCATAGCCCATCAGTTCGCCTAACCCCCCCCCCCCCATCAGCACTCCTAACCCCCCACCAGCCCCCCCATAGCCCATCAGCACTCCTAACCCCCCCAGCCCATCAGCAATCCTAACCCCCCCCCCCCAGCCTAGCCCAGCCGAGGGAATTTTTTTTTTTTTAAAGCTGTCTTCTCCTGCTGCCGGGGCCGCCGCGGCAGAATCGAGTGTGCCGCGGGGCCCCCCCTGCCCAGCACAGCCTGCCCTCCCCCTCTATCCGCTCTCTCGTCGCAGCTCACAGTGACACGCGCCGGCGGTCAGAGAGCGGGGGGGGAGTTTCCCTCGCTGCTCTGTTAAGCCCGCGGGGGCTGATGGGAAGTTCCCATCAGCCCCCGCGGGCTTAACAGAGCCGCGAAAGGGAAACTAATCCCTTCGCGCTCTGAAAGCCGGCGCATGTCACTGTGAGCTGCGACGAGAGCACGGATAGAGGGGGAGGGCAGGCTGTGCTGGGCAGGGGGGGCCCCGTGGCACACTCGATTCTGCCACGGCGGCCCCTGCAGCGGGAGAAGACAGCTTTTTTTTTTTTTTTTTTTTTTTTTTAATTTTACTTGCGGACCTTCCCACGTGCCAGCTGCAAGGCCTTCGCGTGCCACAGCTGGCACGCATGCCATGGGTTCACCATCGCTGCTCTAGGCCGATGTTCTGTTTTTCTCTGTGACAGCTTTCATGTCATCCTACTAGATCAGTGCAGACAGGTGGGTTGTGTTTCCTTACCAGCAGAACAGTATAGACAGAGCCAGTGAAATGTTCAGGTTTCAGTGGCATCACTCCCATGCCTTATCAGCTTGAGCCACTAAGGTTAAAACCCAGTACTTTTTTTTGTCTCCAGCAGATGGTGACTGGATTTGTTTCAGTTCTGATAGAATCTGAACAAATAAGGATCTGAGAGGGAAAAGAGAGATTGATTTTGCTCATAAATGACCACTTCTGGGTGAATCTCTCACTTGAGCATGACATGAGAAGGCTCCACTAGACTGAAGGCTTTTTGGTAGCTATAGGAGAAGGGAAAAATTTGGTCCATGCTCCTATCCTGTTAAGGGCCTGTTGAGCAGCCAGAAAATTGGAAGGATTGAGGAGAGAGTGTAGAGGCTGTTGAACCAATTGGCGATGTCCTGTTCTCAGTGGGTTCCCAGAGTTGGGATTATCTGCAGCTTCTCAACTTGATGGTGGAGGCAATCGAGATGATGCCGTGGGCATGTTTTTTGGTCCCGTAACCGTAAAGATTTGAGATTTGCTTAGTCCTAGCACACTTAGGAGATCAGATGGGGTGGTAGAGACTGCTATTGGGCTTAAACCATGTGGTCAATGTTCAATTTGTGAGAATACTGAAACTGTCAATACATTTGTCTATAGAGGTCAAATGTTGGCATGTGATTCTTGTTTTGTGGTGTATGTAATTTGATGTCCTTGTGATTTGTTATATATATTGGTCAGACAACTCGACCTTTTAGGCTACATATGGGTGAACATAAAAGCCGTTTTGCGGTGTGGGAGATTAGAGGCTCCTATTCAGCATTGTAAGGATTGACCAAGTATTGACAAGTGTAGGAGAGCGTACAAGGGATCAATCTTTGCTTTTAAGAGAGCAGAAATGGATTTTCAATTTACATACTGTATGTCCTAAAGGTCTGAATTCTCAGATTGATTGGCATCTGTGTGTCTGGCGGGTGGGAGGGTGGTTTCTGTTTTGCTGCTATGTTCTTTGAAGGGTGAAGGTGCTTTTGTATTTTTTGGTGAAGTTCTGTTTCATGCGATTCAATTAGATCTCTGCAGGCTTAGTATTTAAACACTGCTCATGCGCAGCGTTTTTGGCCGGCGGGGATCACTGAGCATGTCGGATGTGACTGGCAGTCTGTGGAGGTAAAAGGAATTTAATTCTTCTGTTCTTCTGAATGGGAAACTTTCATGTATAGATCATTGTTTGTTACGAAGGCATTGCCCCCTTAGGTTTCCGTTTTTTAAATAGCTTCTGTTGGGAGTATGGCTAGATATTCAGTGGTTCTGGGTTACTTTATATGAACCTGGGGTCTGTTAGCATTTGTTTAAAATATTTTTTTCTAATACACGGGTCTTTACTCTCTTCTATAGAATTCTGAATTTTTTCCTGGGACCCCTTGAAAAAGTGTTATGCGAAACCCTTAGTCGACAGGATTGTTGGCGTTGGGGGGGGGGGGGGGTGTTTGAAATCCTGGGTATTTAAAAGTGATCATGAGACTGCCTCAGTTAAGTTTCTGAATGACATGCTTAGAGAGCTTAAGATAGTTTGATTAATCTAATATGTTTGATTATAATATTTTCAGTTTTCATAAACATATTAATACTTTAGAGAGAATTCTTTTCTGGCCGCTGATGTTTTGGATGACAACATATGTTTGCTTTGATGCTCTAGCCTGAATCCGTGTATTCTGAGGCCTTATTCTCCTTTTTTAATACCTGTGCAAGCAATGTTGTTGGCATTTGTAGTTTGGCCAAATTAATACTTATAGTAGAGTGAATTTTTCTGGTTTATATGCCCTCTAGTTTTACAACTTCCCCGTCTTTGGAAGGAGTTTGTTCATTCAATAATACTCTTTAAGTATTTAAATGTCTGAATCATATCTCCCCTGTCCCTCCTCTCCTCCAGACTGTACATATTTAGGTCTTCAATTCTCTTCTCATACGTCTTCTGATGCAGGCTCCAAATCATTTTGGTCACCTTTTTCTTTACAGTTTCTAGTCTTTTTATATCCTTTGCGAGATATGGTCTCCAAAACTGAACACAATATTCCAAGTGAGGCCTCACCAGCGACTTGTACAGTGGCATTAGTACCTCTTCCTTTCTGCTGTCAAATCTTCTGCCAACAGATATCAGTCATGGGTTGGGGAGCCCATTGTCAAACCAAGCGGCTCGGGGTAAATGGAGGCCACATCACCTCCCCTGTGGCTATCAGCCATCTTGAAGCAAGGGTTATCTGGATGACCGCCTTGCATTTCCAGCCCTTGGTCAAGGTCATGGTACTGCGAGTGTTCTCGAACAAGTCCCTGGCAGTAGCATATGTCAAATTGGCAGGGTGGTATGCAGAGTGCTGGAGTGGCCCTAGAAATGACTCTCTTGTTCACCTGGGTGGAAAAGAACCTCCCCTAGCTTTGTCAGCTCAGTACATTACTGGGGTGGACAATGTGGAGGTGCACTTCCTCAGTCATCACTTTCTCGATCCCAGAGAGTGGAAGTTAAGTCAAGAGGTGTTTCAGATGATTCTTCATAGTTAGGCGTTACCCCAAGATGGATTTTGATGATGATCCAATCCAATGCTAAAGTGTGCCGTCTCTTCATTCGGCACACAGAAATAGGGTCCAAGGACGTTTGATGCCAAAGTGGTGCCTGCTGTATGTGTGTCCTTCATGGCCGCTTGCGAGACATGTACTTTGGCGCATTGAGCATCATCGAGCTCAATTCTGGTGGCACCGGATTGGCTGATAAGTCCGTGTTTCGGGGACCTGATGCGGCCCTTGCAGGAACCTCTTCTATGACGTCCCCCATTCTGGGGCCTTTTGTGCCAAGGGCCACTTGTTCTAGATGGCCTGGTCCCCCTTCTCGCTTATGGCTTGGCTCTTGAAGGGAGGCGTTTGACATGTACATTTATTTATTATTTGCAGTGATTTGATATACCATTATTGGTTTAGCACAATATAGCGGTTTACAAATAATACTTAGTTTTCTTGGTTACAGAAACTGCCAGGACAGACAGATGTAGATATCAACTCTTTGGGATACAGATTTAGCATGAAGTCTAAAGAAGGTGACAATCCAGAGGTAACATCACAACTACTATTTGTAGATTACCTGAAGCTCTAAAGTTCCAGTAAGCACCAATTAGCAGAACAACTCCATGTAGTGAAAAGTTTCTTGGATGATATCATGATGACTTTTGGCCTTGACAAATGTGCTAGGGCGCAACCTTCTTGGAGGACAATTGAGCAAAATGGAAAACATCTCCCTGACTGAGGGCTGTGATATGAAGGAAACTGAATAGGAGGATGTACATAAATATCTAGGAGCAGAGGAAGGAATTACTGAGAGAAAAGATCAGTAAAGAATACTAAAGGAGACTAAAATTGTTCTTAAAAATGCTTTAATGGCTTGTATCTTAATCTGTGATGTTACTTATCTGGCAATTACTGTACTTTCATAAAGCTTTGGGACTGTAGACTGGCTTCTTACACACACACACACACACACACACACACACACACACACACACACACACACACACACCCCCTCCAGGCCTACCTAACATCGTTATTAGTTATGTTTGCTATACCGCCCCTTCCATAGATCAGGGACGGTGTACAGATAACCAACATGTTATATATAACAGGTGTGAGAAACGTTTACATGAAAGGTGTAACATGCAAATGAACAGTTGAACAACAACTATGTACATGTTAACTATATACAAGATTTGTGTGTGCAGATGTGGGTAAGATTTGTCATTGCGTGTATTTGAGAGGCTGATTATTATCATTGTGTTACGTTATCTGTCAGATGTTTAGGTTACTTGGGAGTTTTTGAATCATTATCCTTTCTGTAGTGTGTGATGAAAAGGTGTGTGTTAAGTTCTTTTCTGAATATTTGTAGATCCTTATCTTCACTTAATATACTGCATCATAAGATCCGACTAAGCAAAAAGTGCTGAAATATGAAAGTAAACATCTAGAATCTGTTTCCATCATCAAATGTGGACAAGTGTTCTGATGACTAGGAAGAATGAATGAGAATCCACAAGCATGCACAGGGAAGAAAGCAACAGAATTTGCAAAACGGAAGAGAAAAAAAACTCTTCAAAGAATTAGATAAGCAAACGAGGAAAAACAAGTAGTAAATGCACAAATACAGTGGGAAATACAATGGTTCCTGGAGTAACACTTTGTTGATCAAGAACAGACACATGACTGGTTAAGGAGAGGTGTACTGAAACCGAAGGATGAGAGATTGATAGTTGCAGTCTAGGGCAGTGGATTACAGGTGAGATGGTTTATGGCGAGCATTGAAAAAATTGGCTAAATGGATGTTGATTCTGTAAGAGCTGGAAACGCTCACCTCATAGCTGGCTGCAAAGTTCTGATGATAGAAAATTCCTATACAGAAAGGCACAATTTATTTATTTAGCAAGGTTTTATATACTGCTTTTTGCCTGGTCAAAGCAGTTTACATGGAACAATATAACATTCCTTATCGTTCCTCCAGTTTAGTCCTCCACCTCTGGGTTGTGTACCTCCTCCTGTAGCTTGGAGACTGGGCATGTCAAAGTCGTGACATCACTGGATATAGCCTGCTGGTATCTCCCATCAGCCCCCAGTGTGTCCAATCTCCATGCAGCAGGCGGACGTAGTGAGCCTAGGTGCTGGGTTCACTTGAGGAACAGATAAGGAGCGGTTAGAGTAGCATTAGAATAGTTTGATTTACCTTCATACTTTCAATTTTGTTGATTTGGTTACTGTCACTTTAAAAATAAAATAGAATGAAATAAAAAGGAAATGCCTGTGGGCTTGTGCCGGTTCCTGCCTGCCCTCTCGTGCTGCGGTTACTTAACCTCTGGATTGTTAGGTCAGATCTCTCCCCCTTGAGAGTACGGGGGAGAGCTCTGCAGCAATCTAAGCAGCTGCGTTCCTGCTAGGTGCGTGTGAGCAGCGGCGGGAAGCCCGTCTGGCGGCTCTCACCTCGCTGTTCGGCTGAGCAGAGCCGTGTGGGCTGGAGCTCCACGCCGACGGAGGGGTGAGCAGAGCTCTGAGGTGAGGCACTTTTGTGCAATCGGGGGCAGAGAACCGGGCCGCCAAGCGGGTTTAGAGCCGTGGCAGTGCACAGGTCAGCGGGGAGCTTTTGGCGCCACTTCCTGGCTGGCAGCAGCGGCCATTTTAGCAGCGTGTGAGCCGTGTGGCGCTGGGGTTCGCAGGACTTTATTTTGATTTATTTTGACTTCTTTTGGGTTTTCTTGATTTAGTTTATCTGCCTGCACCTTCTGGAGGGTCGGAAGCGATGCAGGTGCAGGTCTCGTTCAAGGAGCTGCCTCAGGTCTCGTGGCAAGTCCAAATCTGTTGGTTCTTCCAGGTCTGTCAGTAGGTCTCGCTCTCCTAATCATACACCAGGGAAGAAATCTGCACATAAGAATTCAGATCTTCCTCCTGGCTTTCCTTCTCCTCGTTCAGCAAAAAGAAGATCTCGTGCTAGGTCAAGCTCTACAGGGAGCCGCAATTAAGTCTGTTTGAAAAGATGGTGGTTGTTTTGTACATGGTAAAGTTTCTATAATAAGACAGAAGTTGCCCTCAAAGAGAACCAAAATCATATATATTATGCCATGGCATGTAATAAGAGTACAAACGCAAGTGTTTTCGTCATTGCCCTCACGTTGATTTATTTTGATTTTATATTTCTACATTCCAGTTACGCCGTCGAGATAAGGATCCCCCTCTATCCCATGTAGCAAGCACTTCCATCTTTCAAGCTGCAGCTTGAAAATCCTCAGAAAGGGGGCCTCTTCCCTATCATGAGCTTGGTTATTTAGTGTGGTACTTGTTGTTTTAGCTTTCTGTTAGTGGACTGTATATTGGATAGGAAGGCCATTAAAAAAAAAAGAGAAATCTCTTGATTTGCAGTCATATTGAGGTTTTGCCTTCCAAGGTATATATTTTAAACTTCAGCATATCTGCCTTGCTTGAATATTTACAAATGTATTTTGATTTATTTTGTTTTTAGAATGCCAAGTATGTACCTTTTCTCTAGCTAATCCCTTAACATTGGCTAGTCGTTGCACTACCAACATCCAGTACTGAAGAGCTCCTGGAGACATTATGGCATTTGTCATTATGTTAGATGAGGTTATTTCAGTTGATTTCTTTGCAATGTTACATTCCATTATCCCTGTCTCTTAGGGTGTCTGGCTTTACAGTATATGTTCTGTTTGTGAAATGGACCACGTTCTGACTACTGGCAGCAAAGGAGCTAAATTCAGTCCCATCCAACATCATTCTTTCGGTACAGCTAAAATTCTCTTCATAGGCCAAGTATAGTATTTTTGGTTTTCTTATGTAATTTGGCTCATGATCCTGATGTCCTTTGGTAAACTTGCTTGGTTTGTAATGCTGTATGTCTCCTATATGCTGTGTACCTTTCAAAAACAAAAGGCATCAGTACTGGCAATTGTTGTGTTTGATCAGAGGTTTCTGTGTCAAGCTTCCCAGTTGCCCTAAGTCAGAGGTGGGAATTACAGTCTGAAAGGTATACCTCTTAGGTTCATTTCCAATGAAACCGCTAGTAGAATTGAATGGAAACATAATGGAATAAACTTGCCTTAGCAAGATTCTCTTAATTCAACTAGAGCTCTCTTCTCTCCTTGCAGTCAGTGGTAGCCTCCCATGTCGGTAGCTGCCTGATGACCATGTGAACAGTGATCTTCAGCAGTGCTCGGGGGCGCCGCTCTTGGCTCTAGCTGGTTGATTGAGTAGCAACAACTCAGAAACCGCAAGGCAGAGAGGTGGTCCCCGGTAGGAAGCAAGCCGATAGGCGGGCGACTTCGGGGGTTTTCGCCTGCCTGGGCCCAAATAATGACAGATCAGTGGATATTAGAGATAATTTGCGATGGTTATGCGCTGGAATTCAAGAAGCCAGTTCGAGAGTCATCTGTGCTGTCTCCCTGCAAAGGGCAGAGGAAAACCTTGGCGGTCCGTCGTGAACACATTAAATCGCCTGTTACAAATCGGAGCAGTCACGCCGGTGCCAATAGATGAATACGGCAGGGGTTGCTACTCCATTTATTTTGTGGTGCCAAAGAAGGACGGCGTTCGTCGCCATCTCTTGGACCTAAGAGGAGTGAACAGTTGTCTCCGAGTGTCTCATTTTAGGATGGAAAAGTTACGGTCAATTATAGTGGCACTGCGACAGGGGGAGTGCTTGACATCTCGCGGTCTGGCGGAAGCGGATTTACACATCCCGGTCAGAGCGGCCCACCAAAGGGTGGTGTTTCGGTCTCCCTTAGGGGCACTGTTAGTTCCAAGTGTTGCCATTCAGGCTGGCGAAGGCACTGCGCACTTTCACCAAGATCATGCTGGGGGTGGCGGTAGCGTTACAAAAGGGATGTACCAGAATTTCTTCTATCTCGACGTTTTGTTAATTTGAGCAAAATCCAAAGCCGAGAGCGTCAGCATGGCAGACGCGGTAGTGAAGTTCTTAGAGTCTCAGTGGGAGGTCAATTTGGCCGAAAGTCACTTGGTGCCTTCCCAGGAGCTCGAATATATGGGGTTGCAATTCGACACGTGGAAAGGGGTGGTGTTCAGCCAAATTGTGGAGTTCAAGTCCTTCGACATCTGCTACAAAGGTTCAGAGCCATGCCGGCGCCCTCGATGGGGAGTGATGGGAGCGATGACGGCAACCCTGGAAGCGGTGCCGTGGGCCTGCTTTCATAGGCGTCCGGTGCAGCGAGCTGCTTCTTCACTTCTGGTCACGTTAGGATGACTCGATGAACAATCGACTTCCCTGTCCTCTCAGAGTCAGGTGTTCTCGGCGATGGTGGCTACTTCCGGTCTCCTTGAGGACAGGGATGCCTCTGGAACAGCCGGAGTGGCTCCCATTGCTGGCGGACGCAAGCCTCGTTGGATGGGGGGCACATTGTGGAGAGCTTTTTGCGCAAGGTGTTTGGTCGGGTTAAGAGAGCAACTGCTCAGTCAGCCGGCTGGAGCTGAGAGAGGTGTCTCTGGTGCTGCAAACATTCAAAGCGGCGGTGACAGATCGGGCGGTGTGACGGTTGTTAGACAACTCCGCTACGGTAGCCTACATTTATTTATTACAGTTTTTTATATACCGCGCTATTCGGCATCAGCGCAGTTTACATCATAACATAACTACCATGACGACAAGGTGTCTGGTTTTACACTCGACAGGGTGGTACGGGAAGTACGGCCATGGAGGAAGAAGCAGAGGCATGGTTCGCTTGGGTAGAAATGTGACTACCAGCAAGTTCAGCAGCGCACCTGGCAGGAAAGGATGATATGATGGCAGAGTTTCTCAGCAGGGTTCAAATGGATGCCGGAGAAGGAGAGCTGCATCCGGAAGTGTTTGCGCAAGTAGTTCGCAGGTGGGGGGTCACCGGCCATGGGTTTCATGGCGACCCTTCGGTCAGCAAAAGCGAGTCATTTCTTCAGCAGACGGTGAGAGCAGATGTTGGAGGGAATCGACGCGCTGGGGCAGCGTTGGACACAGCCGGGTCTGCTCTATGTATTCCCGCCATGGGCGCTCATAGGTCGGGTGGTTCAGTGTCGCAAGGCTCATCGGAGGAAAGTGTTTCAGGTGGCTCCAGACAGGCCAAGATGGCCGTGGTACGCCGAGATCATATGGGGGAGCTGTGGAGATTGCAGACGTCTGAGACTCGGTTACTACCAGGTCTGCTTCGGCGGCCTCGGGTGGATCGATTCACGCTTGCGGTCTGGCCGTTTAAAGGGCGAGGCGTGTGGTCGCTTATGGCACATGTTTGAGGATTGGTGCTCGCCGGGGGCAAGTGCGTGCTGTGACTGCATCAGTTCCTGTAGTTTTGAGTTTTCTACAAGAAGGATTTCATAAGGGCCTGGTGGCCAGTGCCTTGAGAGTTCAGTTGGCAGTGTTGTCTTGCTATAGAGGCAAGGTGCATGGTCTGGCACTCAGTGCCCATGCAGAAGTGTCTCACGTTTTCTGAAGGCAGTGACCTGGCTGCGGCTCTCTCGTAGAATCGTGATGCCCCCATGGGGTCTCAATTTGGTTTTAGGGGCATAGGCTAAGGAACCTTTTGAGCCATTACACAAGGCGTCCGTTAGAGATTTGTCTTTGAAGACAATAATTTTGGTAGCCAGCTGGTTGGCGAGCCGGATTTCGGAGTTGCAGGTGCTGTCTTGTGGAGAACCGTTATTGTCCTTTTCTCGGGAAGAGGTGGTGTTTCGGCCAGTGCCGCCCTTTTTACCTAAGGTAGTGTCTCCGTTTCACCTCGGTTGGATGGGGTTTCGTCCAGGGTTAGGTTCGCTGGAGGGAACCGCGTCTGTCCAAGGGTTGCGCCATTTAGACATAAAGCGGGTGCTGCGGTAGTACTTATAGGTTTCGGAGACTTACCATACTTTGGACCGTCTATTTGTGTTCTGAGTCCCTCGCAAAGGGGAAGTGGCAGCGAAGGTGTCCATTTCTAGTTGGATTAGAGAGGCGATTGGTTCAGCAGATTTGCTGGGGGGGAGGGGCGATCGGTGTCAATGGGGCTAAGAGCGCATTCTACCAAAGTGCAAGCAATTTCTCAAGCGGAGCACAATTTAGTTCCGCCAGAGAACGTTTGTAGAGCGGCCACCTGGTCCACTGGTCATACTTTCAGTAAGCACTACCGTCTTGAGGTCTTAGCGGCAAATGATGCTTTTTTCTAATCGGCGGTATTGCATGCCGGCTGGAAAGGTCCCTCCCAATGATTACTGCTGTTACATCCCAGAGGTGGAGGACTAAACTGGAGGAACGATAAGGAAATAGGAATTACACTTACCTGGTAATTGTCGTTCTTTGAGTGATGACAGTTTAGTCCTCATTCCCGCCCGGAGGGTGATTTCTTCAGAGTTTATTTTCAGATGGAGTGGAGCATCAATTTCAAGGAGTGGAGAGATCCTTTCAGACTCTGGATTGCAGCGAGTATTCCTCTCTGATCTGTTTCTTCCTTCTAGGGGGTGGCTCATGAAACGTGATAAAATAAGAGAGACGTGAACATAAAGTGAAAAAAAAAAAGAGATATAAAATTTAATATGGTTGAAAAAGTTCCTCAGGTTGAGGAATGGATAGTTCATTTAAAGTTATGGTATAACTATTTATTTGTTGTTCCTTTTGAGTTTGCTTTGTCAATAGTACACTGGGGGCTGATGGGAGATACCAGCAGGCTATATCCAGTGATGTCACGACTTTGACATGCCCAGTCTCCAAGGTGCAGGAGGAGGTACACAACCCAGAGGTGGAGGACTAAACTGTCGTCACTCAAGGAACGACAATTACCAGGTAAGTGTAATTCCTATATCAGTTTACATAAAACATACAGTGAACATTGGGAAAGAGTTGGAACAGTTAACTATATACAGTGGGTGAATAATCGTCTGGTGTTTTGTTTTGCTTTAAACATCTTCAGTAAGCAATAGTGGATGTGGGGGCAGGGCAGGGGGATGTGGTTATGTTGTAGGACCGAAGTGCTCTGAAAAAAGGTGGGGTTTTGGTGGTTTTTGGAAGGTGGTGATGTCAAGATATGTTTCTTATTGTGGCAGGAAGGGTGTCCAGATGGACGGGGCATACATTTGAAATGCTTGATTGCAGGCTTGTTGGTTGTATTTGTGTTTTGCGTGGGGGATGGTGAGTGTGTTCTGTATGGATGTTCGTCTGGATCTGTTTGATTGTTGGGTGTGTGTAGGAGGATGTGAAGGTGTGTGGTGGAGTGTGAGTGGATAGTTTTGTGGGTTAGAAGGATGGTTTTGTATTTTATCCTGCTTGTTATTGGAAGCCAGTGGAGTTCTTTGAGGATGGGTGTGATATGGTTGTATGCTCTGTAGAACTGTGAATAGTGGGAGTAGGGTGGTTTGTGGGAAGACCTTGGTAGACTGAGTTGCGGCAATCGAGGTAGGGGAGGATTATTGCTTAGAGTACTGAGCAGAGGTCTAGAGGATTGAGGGGCACTCGGAGACATTGCAAGGTTTTGGTTTTGAAATAAACTGCTTTTGCAATTTTTTTTGTTTGTTGTTTAAAGGTGAGGTGTTAGAAGATGCAGGGTATTTCACTTCTGATTAAACTTGTACTTGAGTGTTTAGAGCTAGGGTGGTTGGAAGAGAAAAGGAATTGTCCTTTGTTATGAATAGGGCTTCAGTTTTCTTGTAGCTTATTAAAAGGTGGTTGTTCAGCCATTTGGAGACATCAGAAGCAGTTTTGGTGATTGGAGTAGTAGGGTTGTTTCATGTTGAATGGATCGTAGAGCATGATATTGTCAGCATAGATATAAAAGTTCAGATTGTGGGATTTGATTGAGAACAGAGGTTGAAGGTAAATGTTGAAGAGGATAGCGCAAAGGGTAGAGCCTTTGGGTACCCCTTCTGTTTGCTGGTAGAGGGTATCGGTGTGTGTTCCGATCTTTATCTGTTGTTGGCTGTTGGTTAGGTATGAGTTGAACCACTGGAGAACTGTTCCTTGGATACCGGTGGATTGAAGGTTTTGAAGGAGGATGTAGTGATTGATGCTGTTAAAAGCGGCCAAGGTGTCGAGGGACATCAACAGGAAACCTTGAGTAGTGTTTTGTATGCCTTTTATTAGAGTGTTGATGAGGGACACCATCAGTGTTCTGTGCATGGGGTGGAATCCATGTTGTTGGAGGTCGAGGGAGATGTTCCTTTCGATGTGATCCTGAAGTTGTTGCTGAACAGTCTTTTCAATGATTTTTGTAATGAAAAGTAGATGGGGGGGGGAGTGCAAGGATTGAGTTTGGTTGGGGGTGGAATTGCTTGTAGCGAATTGACAGCTGTTGGGGGGTGAGGGAAGGGGTCTCATTGTTGATGGTAAGAGTCTTGGTCAGCTGTTTGAGGGCAAAGAGTTCTCTTGGACAATTGATTGAGTTAAGTTTTGTGTGGTATTCATATTTGGCATTATCTGTTGCAGCACGGTAGTTGCTTAGGAGGTTTAAATGGTTGTGTCCTCATGGTTGTTTTGAACCATCTTCATTCAGTTTTTCGAAGTTGGGTTCTGAGTTTGTGGAGGGAAGAGATATATACCAGGGGGTTTTGGTTCAATGGTACTGAGATGCTGCATTTTTTATTTCATTCTAGCTGTCGACGAGATTGGTGGCATTGTTTTGAGAGGATTTTCAGTTGTGGGAGGACATCTTCAAGGAAATTGTCCTTGTTGAATTCTTTGAAATGTCTTGTTTGTTGTTGGTGGGTAGTGTGTGTGATTGTGTTTTCAGTGGGAATAGAGAATCTGATTAATTTGTGGTAAGACCAGGGTTCTGGTTGTGTCTGTACTGAGTGTGGGAATCCTGTGTAAGTGGTGTTTTTATTGACGAAGACTAGGTCTAAAGTGTTACCCTTTTCATGCGTGGGTGTTTGTATGATGTGTTTGAAGTCCATGGCTTCCATGAATGTGCTGACATTTTTTGAAGGGCTTGCAGGGAGATTGAAGTCTCCTAGTATGATGAGGTCTTCGTTTGATTTGGTGTTTTGAGAGTACTTTTCCCAGGAGGTTGGAAAGGCTGGCGGTGGAAGAGTTTGATTTTCTATATGTCAAGAAGATCGTTAATCGTTTATTAGTTATTGTGAGGGCGTCCATTTCATCTGAGCTCTCGGTTGAGAGGTTTTGGAAGTGGAGATGTGATTTGGCTATGATCATTACTCCCCCAATTCTTCGTTGAGAGGGTGTATCCATCTGGAATGAGTTGGTTCAGGAGTACATTGTCTGTCTGTGTCTATGATCCATGTTTCAGTTATGCTTAGTTTATTTATTTTATTTATTTATTTAGTAAAAACTTATATACCGCTACTTCCAGCGATCAGCAGCGGTTTGATTACAATTTTGGGATTTGTCAAAAAATCAAGACAGAAAATTTGGGGCATAGATAGAGAGAACAGGGGTAATACACAGCACACATATTAGGGTCTATATTTAGACCATAATTACTATCACAATCGATTATATATTTATACAAGCAATTATACATTTACACACGCGATTATCCGTCCTCTATGTACAGTTTTACATACAGCTATTCACTCTCTTTTATCTTCTTGGCTTTACATCTGTATATAGTGACAATTGAACAGGTGAACAGTTTTACATACAGCTATTCACTCTTTTTTATCTTCTTGGATTTACATCTGTATATAGTGACAATTGAACAGGTGCGTCTTTAATTTTTTCTGAAATCGGTTATGTCTTTAATTGCTCTCAGCTCGTGTGGGAGCTGGTTCCATAAAGTGGGGGCAGAGAAGGAGAACGCTCTGCGACTAGTACTGACTTTTACGTGCCTAATGCTGTTTGGGACTATTAGTGTGTCTGAGTTTATGGTTCTCCTGTTTCTGGTGGTAGGTTGTATGGAGATCAGGGTGGAGAGGAATGAGGGGGCCAGGTTTTGAATTAACTTGAATGTCGTTAGTGTGTCAAAATGTTTGGTGGTAAGATGATCCCTGATGGGGTTTTTGTTTCTTATGGAGCGTATGTTTGAGTGTACATTTGAGTGTGCCTGCCAGGGTTTTGAGTCTTTGAGTTCATGCCTCATACATTGGAAACTCTGTAAGCCATACAACATTACTGTACCTAAAAAGGACTAAAATCATGAAACAGAGAATGATGAGGTTATGATCACCAGGGATACTTCCATTCTGACTGATTAAAAATCTGGATGCAAGTAAGCCGGATATAGTGGTAAAGGAGAACAACAACAGAACGACATTGATTATAGAGGTGTCAGTCCCAAGTGTCTATTCTGTGAATCACATTGAGAGGGAGAAGATATTCAAGTACTAAGAAATGCAGTTGGAGACCAAGAAAATGTGGTAGAAAGATACAAAGTTATTTTCTATTGTGTTGGGTGCCACAGGTTTCATTAAGAAGAATTTCCAAGTACACCTTGATAAATTACCCATACGTGTTACATCTTACAAACTCCAGAAAGAGGCTCTCTTTTTGGCATAATGCAAGCATTATGCTAAGCATTTAGCAGTAAATTTGAGAGACACTGAGATTATACGCCTTATACTCTGGCTTAGAAGTGAGGTTCATGACTGTCATAGTATGCGCAAAGCTAACCCATTTGGAGAATTTGCCCCATTGTAGAAAATTCAAAGAAGGCCCATAAAGCTTAGATTTATAACATTTTAAAGGCCAATTTAGTGAATAGTGGAACAGCTGGCCATGAAGCATTCTGGGGTAATTGCCAAAATGCTATAGGCCCAGATGTTAAATATGTCACTGCTTCACTAGTGATGCGTAAACAAACCTTCATTAGAAATTAGGAATTAAGAACATAAGAACATAAGATATGCCATACTGGGTCAGACCAAGGTCCATCAAGCCCAGTATTCTGTTTCCAACAGTGGCCAATCTAGGTCATACGTACCTAGCAGTTTCCCCAAGGGACACAGGTTCCACAATGCTTGAATTGGTGTTGGTGCTGGCTGTACGCAATATAGAAAATCCTGAAGAAACAATTTGGGCCTTATTGGTGACCATCAATGTTCCCACTAAGCTGCGCTGAGTCCTCTGCTGGTGGTGGGGGGGGGGGGGTAATAAAGCGATCGCTAAAGCAGTCACGCTTAGGATTGTGCCCCATAGGCAGGTCCTAAGAGCAGAGAATGCTGATCCATATTCATCTCTTGGCCTCCGGTAGATACTAGATTAAAGAGGAAGCCAGTGTGTGATGCTTTGTGGCAGACTTTGCACCAACCTTCTATAAAAGCGGTTTGAAAATTAGAAATATACAATTCTGTTTCTTACGGGCCACTAAGAAGCCTGGTTTTCAGAGTATCCATGATTAATATTCATCAGATATATTTGCATACATTTCTCTGAGCACCAGTGACTTTTATAGTTTGAGAACCTAGAAAGCCAGACCTGCTGGTGGCCCTCACACTGCACGTCAAGTGGATGTAGATTTTCTTGGGTTGCACCTTGCTCAAGCCCTTTTGTACATTTAACTACATCTAATGCATATATATAAAAAAAAGCTTGGTAACAAACTGTGAAAACTGATTAGAAAGTGGCCAAGGTTGAAGCCTTTATAGTAGCCTTCATTGCTAACATTTTCACATTTGTGCTAATTATTTCATGGCATTTCTCTTTGTAAATGAATCAATCTGAAGCATGTTGTGCTTGTACCCCCATGTTTCTGATCCTCTGTCTTTTTTTTTTTTTGTTTTTTTTTGTTTGTGCAAAGCATTGTGCATGCTGCGTTCAGTTGGCCTAAAAATAGTGAAAAAACAAAGCTCAGATTTGTAATCTATACTAGTTTTAAATATCAGCACCACATCCTTCCTTGGTTTTAGTCAATTGAGTTATGCACACAGTAATTGTATATTTCATCTGGCTGAGTAATTAGGGTTACCAACTGGCTCCCAATGCATCTGACAGGCTTGATCCAATCCTGGGTTTACCTCCTTGCATGCAGGGACATGTAATCTTCCTTTTTCTTATGGAGTGCAGTGGAGAAATCAGAACTACATGTCCCTGCATGTAATGTTAAACCCAGGACTGGATCAAGCCTGTTGGGTGAATCTGGAGCCATTTGGCAACCTTATGAGTAATCCAGCCACTTTGTATGCTTCCATATTTATTACGATTAGAAACCTAGTCAAATTTGATTCTGAAAAGCTATAAAATGCAATCATCATTTGTACTTCTGGAATATGAGATCGCAGGGGCTAAGTGATAAAGGTGAGGAGAGAGGTGAAGACCATGCTTGTTTACAAATATATATGGGGTACAGTACATACACTGTGGATATCCTATAAATCAGATTGGTTGAGCGAAGCGGGCTTGTAAAACTGGATTGAGAACCACAGATCTAGAGAGATTACAGATACAGTCGGCCAAATTAGAAGAAGCAAGGCAGCCCTAAACTAGATGCTTTTAAAATTCTTTTTAGCAGATGGATCAAGGCATAATGAAAGGAGGAGGAAGACCAAGGACCCACCAACCAGTTTCTCATTTTCTCCTTAATTTAAGAGTAACTGTGTTTTCTAATCAAATGGGACCATTGTAGAAATGGAGAAAATAAACCCATGATGGTTTTTTCTGTTTCTGTATAAAGACTTTTCCCCCCTCCTTGCTGCATCTTAAAATATCAGGAAAAAAGGAGCTTACCCCCCACGCTGCCCCATTAACAGATGCCACTTTCATGTAGTTAGTGTCTTTTGTCTTAGATAAGTCCTAGGTTGAGCAAACAAAAGCACTGCAACCCATAAAGAATCTAGATAATTTAATAGTTACTTTTATATCGGATTCATTTTCCCTCAGGGATGGGTCAATGTGTTTTTCCTCTTCTGTTTTCTCTGATGTTTCACATACCGTTGATACATATCTTGCACGCTGCTTCTCTTTCTGTCATGTTCTGCCATGACCAGACACGCCTGGTTCCCTCTACAGAATGTAATTTAGAAAGCCTGCAGTAGGTAGGCACCATAATTGCAAACAGATGGTCCAGATTTTTATAAGCTATCTTATTGGTGGTAATAACAAAGGGAGGCCTCATGGAAGAGCTTGAGCGATTTTCTTCTTTTTCAGAGGCTGGCTGTAGAGAAAACGCTGGCATGCAGATGAAAAGCTGTCCAGACAGTAGAAAACGTTAACAGTTTGCTCATAATTTGAACTACCATCAAACACAAAGTATCACCAATACGAATGGCATTAAGAATTTTTATCAAATGATAAGTAATGATTGAAAGCTGCTCCTCCCCGTTTTAATTGCTAACCTTATGTTAAGGATGAACTTTGTATTTTGGAACCTCTTGCAAAAAAGGTGCTTTTAATATTCTCTGCAAACCATTATTTAGTTTTTTTATTATTAGTATTTACAGTAACTCACATCTCTCCATTAATAGTTTGGAGCTAGTTATTTCCCTGTTCCTGGAGGGCTTACAGTCTAACAGGCCGATGCAGAAAGCCAGCACTGAATTCACATTCTAGCAGCTTTTAATGCCTGTTTGCAGCGCACCGAGAGCGCATGACTTCAGCACAACCTTGAAGAAAGGGGCAAGCATGGAAATTAGCCGCATGTTAAAATGGGCACAAAATGGCAGCGTTTAAACTGGGAGAGCAAGCCAAACACATGCGCACAAGAAGTCTGCACTAGTTTGGTATGCTCTCCCAGGCAAATTAGCCACACAGAAATTAGAGTGGAGGAGTGGCCTGGTGGTTGGGGCAAGGTACTTCAGGACGGAAGATCGGGGGTTCAAATCCCACTAGAGGACAGCAACCTTGGGCCAGAAGGACTGGGGTTTCTAGTCCCACAGGTGCTCCTTGTGGTCTTGGGCAAGCCACTTAACCCTCCATAGCCCATGTTCCCTGTAAAATAGTTATCTCCAAGTTATAATGCCCTGTTCAATGTAATTTCAGTTTGTTCAATGTAAACCGCACTGATGCAGAATAGCACGGTATATAAGAGAATGCAAATAAATAAATAAATAAATAGCCATTTCTCTATCAGCCCCAACAGTATTTTGATGGCATCAGGAGCGATCACAGCATCGGGAAAAGCCCCCGATGCCATCAAAATACTGTCGGGGACTGGTGCCCCAACAGAAAGTGACTTCCTGATGGCCTAGTGACTCAATTTCCTCCCCCCCCCCCAACAGTATTTTGATGGCATTGGGGGTGCTCGCAGCATTGGGAAAAGCCCCCAAAGCCATTAAAATACTGTCGGGGACTGGTGCCTCGACAAAGTGACTCACTGGTGGTCTAGCAGCCTCTGAACCCCCATCCCCACACCCAGTACTTTTCAAAGCAGGAGTGCTGCCTACATGCACCTGCTTTTGGTCCGCCATCTTGAAAAATGGCGGCACCTGGCCCTGCGATGTGGATCTTGGGATTCACTGGACAGGGTCACACTTCCATATAAGGTAGAATATGCCTTATATAACAGTCTGACCCCACTTCGTGCATCCAAGGATGCACTATGCGGGGCCAGGTACCACCATTTTGCAAGATGGATTGAGAGAGTAGTTAGCACTCCCGCTTTGAAAGGTACCAGGAGGGGGGGGGGGGTTCAGGGGCCGCTAGAGCACTGAGGAGTCACTTTCTGTTGGGGCATCAGCCCCCGAAAGTATTTTGATGGCATTGGGGGCTTTTTCCGATGCCGCAATCCCCTCCTCTTCCCCCCCCCCCTGATTCCATCAAAATACCTGGGCCACCAGGGATTTGCTTTCTGTTGTTTTGATGGCATCGGGGGCTTTTCTCGATGCCTGGATCATCTGAGGGAAAGATGATCCAGCCATCGGGGAAAGCACCTGATGCATTCAAAATACTGTCGGGGGCATGTGTTAGAGGTTTAAGCCACCTCAGACTCAGATCTAGAGAGATTGGCGCTAAAGCTGGTTGCAAAATCCTCTACACCTGTCTGTACGGATGCAACCGTTATTTGCATACAGTTTAGCATATGCAGGTCATTTGCCTATATTTAAGTACTCTTGGCATTAATTGTACGCTAGTTTTTCTGTCGCTGTTTATGCACTCATTCATTTTTTTTTTCCTGCATTTGACATTAGCTTAAACCCACTTAAATGTGCTGCTTTCTGTACTTTAAAAGCTGCGCTAGTTTTTTGCATCGACCTGTAAGTTTGTACTTAAGGCAGGGGTGGGTTAAATGACTTGCCCAAGGCCACAAGGAGTGCCAGTGGGATTTGAACCCTGGTGTTTCTGGTCCCAGGCTACTGCCGTAACCACTAGGAGGCTACTCCACCCCATAATAACATGCTGCGGACCCTCTTCTGTAAATGTTCTATGTAGTTGCAACTATTGTTTCTTCACCATCGCAGACATATTAGGTTAATTAAAAAAAAAAAAAAGGTATCGTCTTATGATTTGTTTGTTTGAATCGTTATTTCCACATATCCATCTGGACTAAGCAACCACAGTTCTTCCATATATACAGAATAGGAGAAGTCCTTTGTGAATAAGGCTCAATGTTTGAAATAAAATAGCTTTTTAGGAAGAATGTCATGCAACATTTGCAGCCTGCACAGAGCATGACGAGCTGTAAATTTCAGCCGTGTTCAGACTTCATTTGAAACATCATGAGACAGCTTCCTGATTTCTTCTAGCATTGTCTGCAGAGAAGGAAACTGTCGTGTTTTTTGTTTTTTTTAAATTGGGCCAACTGCAGCTGGATTGGCAGCTGACTGTGATCTGTGGAAGAGTTAGCGGTTACCTACCAGCCTTCAAACACCGAGGAAGAACAGTCTGCTAATATGAAAACTATTTGATATGGGAGTTCCAGACTCGTCTCTGCTACTGTTTTGGTGTGATCTTGAGCAGGTCACTTAATCAACAGGGCTGGCATTAAAGGTGTGCAAATGGGCCCCCTTGCTTCAAGGATCCCAGTCCAGCTCAAAGTTGAAACAAGTACAGTCTGCAAGCTGGCTTTGGGGCTCCCTCTAAAATTTCTGTTCTATGACCAAGCACCTCTGAAATCAACCCTACTTGATCTTCTTGTGCCTCTGCAGTCCTATTTAAAAGCAAGGTATTTGACATAATATCTTTAGTCCCTATAACATTTCTGGAATGTTGCTAGAAGCTAACACCAGGTTTATTAGCAATGCTAGACTCTTATGAAAGGAAAACGGAACAGTTCATTTTTATGGTTGAAGTTATTTTATTGTTCCTCTTTCTCCATGCCAGACCAGTCCACACCAGTGGAATTTGCCCTTCTCCCAGTAGGCAGAGAGAGAGCAAACCTCCACCCACTTCCCCTACATATGGCGGTGCAGTCAGAAGGCTACTCAGAAGACAGTCTCCAACAGGCAGGAAATGTTTCTGGAGCAGTAAGGCCGAAGAGGGTATGGGTGGGGTGGCTGGCTTGTGTGCCAAACCCTGTAGGCCTAGGGTATTCAGTCTGTATTTCTATATTTTGAATCTATCTACATTTACCCGTTCCACTCCATCCATTAATTCATAGACCTCTATCATATCTCCCCTCAGCCGTCTCTTTTCCAGGTTAAAGAGCCCTAATCATTTTAACCTCTCTTCATAGGAGTATCCTTCCATCCCCTTTACCATTTTGGTGGCTCTTCTCTGTACCTTTTCTAATAATGCTATATCCTTTTTAAGATACGGAGACCAGAATTGCACACAATATTCAAGGTGCGGTTGCACCATGGAACGATACAGAGGCATTATAATATCCTTTGTTTTATTTTCCATTCCTTTCCTTATGAAATCTAGCATTCTATTTGCTCTCTTGGCTGCTGCTGCACACTGAGCAGAGGGTTTTAACATGTTATCTACGATGACCCCTAAATCTTTTTCCTGGGTGGTAGTTCCCAATATGGAACCTTGCATCATGTAACCATTGTTTGGGTTGTTCTTTCCTAGGTGCATAACTTTGCACTTGTCCACATTAAATTTCATCTGCCAATTGGATGCCCAGTCTTATCCTCTTGCAATGTTCCACAATCCTCTTGGGTTCTAACAACTTTAAATAGTTTTCTGTCATCTGCAAATTTGATAACCTCACTTGTTGTTCCCTTTTCCAGGTCATTTATGAATATGTTAAAAAGCAGCGGACCCAGCACACATCCCTGGGGTACTCCGCTATTCACCTTTTTCCATTGGGAAAATTGGCCATTTAGCCCTACCCTCTGCTTTCTATCTTTTAACCAGTTCCTGATCCACAATAGTGTGCTGCCTCCTATCCCATGACTCTTTAGTTTTGCCAAAAGTCTCTGATGAGGGACCTTGTCAAAGGCTTTCTGAAAGTCCAGATACACCAAATCAACCGACTCACCTTTGTCTAAATGTTCACACCTTCAAAAAAACATAACAGATTAGTAAGACAAGATCTTCCTTGTCTAAAGCCATGTTGGCTATCTCCCATTAAGCCATGATTATCTACATGTTGAGTAATTTTGTTCTTTATGATGGTTTCTACCATTTTTCCTGGTACTGACGTCAGGCTCACCGGTCTGTAGTTTCCCGGATCACCCCTGGAACCCTTTTTAAAAATTGGTGTTACAGTGGCGATCCTCCAATCTTCAGGTATTAGAGATGATTTTAATGATAGTTCACAGATTACTAATAGCAGGTCTGCAGTCTCATATTTCAGTTCTTTTAACACCCTTGGATGTATTCTGTCCGGTCCAGGTGATTTGCTACTCTTCAGTTTATCAAATAATTGTAATACATCTTCCCGGTGTATCGATATTTCTTTCAATTCTTCTTCAGTATCACCTTTAAATACCACTTCAGTCATGGGTAACATCCCTACATCTTCGTCAGTAAAGACCAAAGCAAAGAATTCATTCAGTCTCTCCGTTTATAGCCTTGTCCCCTCTTATTGCCCCTTTTACCCCTCTATCACAGGGCTTACAATCTGAAGTTTGTACCTGAGGCAATGGAGGGTTAAGTGACTTGCCCAAGACCACCAGTCTGGCTTCCTCGTTTCAAAGCCAGTGTTCGAACTTTTAGGCTACTTCCACGCCGGCCAATCCACTAAGCAAGCTAGGTGGGTGGGCGGCAGCAGTGGCTGTGCTGCCCCCCTCCCCAGCTGCTGCTGATTCCATTTGGGGGGAAGTGGGCAGCGGCAGCAGCAGTATTTCCAAAAGCAGTGGCTTTTTGCTGCCGCTTTATTGTCCCTGCGCCAGGCCATGTGTGCTGAAGGACATGGCCTGCTGTGGGCAAGAAAATGGCAGCAAAAAGCAGCTGCTTTTGGAAATATTGCTGCTGCTGCCTGCCTCCCCCCCTCCCAAGACGGAATCAGCAGCAGTTTGGGGGGGGGGGGGCGGTGCGGGGGCGGGGCAGCGATGCCGGTGTTCTTGCTTAGGGCATCAGAAACCCTTGGGTTGGTCCTGGCTACTCCTCCATGCCTCTTTCTTTGTCTGAAAAGCTTTACTGTGCTGTGCTATTTCCTTCTCCTTTCAGAAACTCTTTGTTTAGGCAGGAAAGCAGAGAGAGGTACACAGATTTGTTTCTGGAGGTGCTCACCTCCAGAATAGTGTTTGGGAGTCCCAGTTGTTTGATTACTTGGTTGTCAGAGCTGAAACAGGCTGAGAATAAAGCCTGGCCTGGATCACTGTTGCTGCAAGTTGGAAAGGTAAGGCCCAGCTAAAGCAGTTTTGCTTCAAAAAAATAATAAGGCAGCGGTGGAGGTAGCACATGCAAATATCTCGTGAATTAATGGTGAATTAACGCACGTTAAGGTTAGCATACCTCAGTAACTAGTCTCCAAAATCACTTAAATCCATTCTATGCACTCGCCATAGAATGGATCTTAACCCTCCTGTATGTGTATCCTCCTGTACCTCTTGTACTCAAAATTTTGCAATCATTCCAAAATGGCCAAGTGCAGTGATCCTTACAGAATGCTGCTGGCTTTCAGAAAACTACTACTACTACTATTATTAAGCATTTATAAAGCGCTACCAGTCGCACGCAGCGCTGTACAGACGTGTAGGAGACAGCCCCTGCTCGATAGGCTTTCAGAAAACTAGTTTCCTCTCTTTGTCCAGGAACTATCCATTCCTCCTCCACTAAGACGTCTTGTGTTCCCAGCTTGAACACTGAATGAAGGTATGCTATTAGCATTCTCTCCCAGAGACTGAGTGTTTTCTCTGGAGTGTTCCCAGTCTTCATTGGCCCCAGGATCAAGAATCAAATTTGAGAATTGAACTGGGGCATCTGGTAATGCACTGCCATGGGAAATGAGTACAAACTAAAAACCTCACAAAAATATATGGTGATTCTGGCAGGGATGTCTGTAAATACACAACAGGGTTGCAGTAAACACAAATAGTTTTCAAATGATTTGTTTCCCATAGGACAAACATGTGCCTGTTGCTTACATACAGATATGACCTTTTCTGATATTAAAAGAATCCGTCAACTTTTTTTTTCCCTGTCAAGTCTCAGTTTTGTGGAATCCTCTTCTGCTTGATTTAAGAATGGAAGCCTCTTGTCTGTGCTTTAGTGCAGTAAAGCTATGGCTTTTTGATCAAGTGTTTGGTGATATGGATTAGTATTAGACTACACCACTGGTAGGATTTGTTTTATTATGAATTCTTGTTTTTAATTCTCATGTCCATGTTTTTATTGTTTGATAGTTATGTCTTAATTTTTTTTCCATTTTCTGGTTTTATTGGCTTTAATTATGTAAGATAATTATGTATGTAATTAGTTCTTTCTGTGTGTTGATTTTTGTTTCTTTTATTCTGGTTGTTAGAACTTTTTGGATTGTACATTGCCATGATGTAATAACCAGAAGGTGGATATCAACTTTTATACAGGGCATCACAATGATTTTGCACCACTAGATTTTTATAGTGGTGTACATTGCCTCTTAAAACAAAAACAGTTTACCACCCTCCCCCAGAGATAGCGAGACCCAGGAACTGACTTTTCCCTTTCTTTGGTGGTGTGTGGGAAACCTGCTAGATCTGAGAGGGATATGTGTTGTAGCCCTGGTGTTTAGAGAAAACTTCTATTCCTTATTGTCCCTCCTGTCCAGTCCCGCACCTCTGGGTAGTGTACCCCCTCCAGCAGCTTGGAGACTGAGCATGTCATCTCCTCGATGACACCAGTGTACATATGCAGCTGGCACCGCCTACCAGCCCCAGTAAGCTTAGTCTCCGAGCAGCTGGAGGAGGTAGTGAACCAAGGTGATGGACTCGCTGAAGAGACTATTAGGTCTTTAGGCTGTTAGGATTTTTCCTGTTACAGGGTAAATTCATTGGTTATTTTTGCTTTTTGTTAGAACTCCTCAAGATATACGGGACTCGACGGAGAGCGGTGTTGGAGAAAGGTATCAACCTAGACTGCATGCAAGCGGTTAGGTCATTGGAGCTGGGCCTGCAGGACATGACGAGGCAGGAGAGCCCCCGCCGCCAGTCTCTTGCGACTGGAAGGGAAAGGGCACCAGATTACCTTTAGCAGATCCAGTCCCGGTCCCTAGCCAAGGCCCGGACGATCACCTTCAAGCCTAGGGAGCAATGCTCCCAGGGGAGTTCTCACTGGAGTTTATCTTACCTTTTGCATAAGGCATTTGGCTAAGTCAACAGGGCTTGATAAGCGATTCTTCAGCCCCGGAATGCAGGGCTAGGAGGGCGTTAAACGCAAAAGAGCACATGTCAGGGGCAGTGGCAACTAAGCGGGCTAGAGGCCCAGAGGGGTGGCAACAATCGCCATTGTTGGAGGGGCTGGATGGGGAAGGCCTTGACATGGGGCTAGGTCTGCAGGAGAAGTTAGAGAGGATCAGGCCTGGTTTGTTCAGATGTTCCACCGGAAGGAGCTGTCGGCACTAATAGTAGAGTCCTTCAAGGCTCTGAATATGCCCGCTAATCTCCTGGCAGAGGAACAGGCTCTGGAGGATCCGCTATTCCAGATGGTGTGGAAATCACGGAATGTCTTTCTGGTACATAGAGTAGTATGGTTGGTGATCCAGGATGAGGTCTGCCTTAAAGGGGTGTGATCAATGACGTGCCTGTACCTGCTACCTGAGCAAGAATGAGAGCTCCTTCGAACGCCCAACATGGACGCTGTGGTGTCTGCGATAGTAGAGGGAGACCTTATCTCGTCTCATGCAGCTAAGGGCCATGGTTCCGGTTCTGTGAGGCTGGTATGACTGCAGTCCGTACTCCCAGTTATTGGTGGTGCCCAAAAAGGAAGGTTCCATTTTGCCCTATTCTTGTCCTCAGGGGCATGCGCCGCTATTGCTGCTTACCGCATTTCCACATGGAAATGCTGAGATCAGTAATAGTGGCGGTAAGGAACAGAGAGGTCTTGTCGTCTCTCGACCATCACTGGGGTATATTTGCACATTCCCATTCATACAGAACATCAGCAGTTTCTCTGTTTTGGCAGTACCAAGGGGCCTTTTCCATTTCCAGTTTTGAACATTGCCCTTTGGTCTGGTGACCGTCCCCCTTGCCTTCTCTAAGGTCATGGTCGTGGTGGTGGCTGCAGCCCTCCACAGGACAGGGTTTTTGCCTACCCGTACTTAGATGATTGGCTGATCTAGGCAAAGTCAAGGGATGACAGCAAAAGAGCAACAGCGTGGGTGCTGGAGTTCCTTCAAAGTCAGGTGGTCATCCTGGCCAAGAGTAAGTTACGGCCGGCCCAGGAGCTAGAGTATTTGGGAGCGTGCTTCGATGCCCACATGGGCAGGGGTTTCCTGCTGGATCGCTGGGTGCAGGAGCTATGACAGTCGATTCGGCTGTTCCTGAAGTTGGCGAGACCGTTAGCATGGCATTAGCTGCAGGGCAGCCACTCCTGAGCTAGTCCCATGGGCGTGGGTACACATGCAACTGCTGAGAGGGCTCTGCACTGGTGGTGGTCCGATCGAGGTCAACCCCTGTCCCAAGTACTCCCCTACCTGCAGAGCACTAGGAGAGCCCTCTGGTGGTGGCTGCATATGGTGAGTCCAGAAGAGGGGTGTGTCACTTGAGTCCTCAGATGGGCTCCACTGCATCTCCGAGGGTCTTCTCTGTTGTTTCCCCCATGAGTGCTCATAGGCTGGGTAGCTCAAAAGATAGAGGCACACTGGGGATTACTACTTCTGGTGGCACTGGTGGTATACCGATCTGACATGGATACTGGCGGATCGACCATGTTAATTTCCTGTGCGGAAGGGCCTCTGGATGAAGGGGCCGCTTCGCATCCCCCTGGTGGACCCATTCTCAATTAGGGCATGACTCTGGAAAGAGTGAGGTTGAAGAAGAAAGGAGATTTGGGCTTGGTGATAGCGACCTTGCTACAGGCCTGGAGGATGTCTACGAACCTGGCGTATATCCCCATGTGGCGCATCTTTGGAGCATGATGCGGAGTCAGGCAGGTGAGCCCTTCCACTGCCTTGGTCACGTACATCTTGGTGGTCTTGCAATCCAGTTTTGATAAAGGCCTAGCTTCCATTTCCTGGAGGGTGCAACTAGCGGCGATTTTCCTGTTATCATGGCATTGGGTCAGACATACCCAGATGGGCTGAGATTTCTAAGGGCGGTGTCCCACCTCTGTCGGTAGGGTGGTAATATTGCCTTGGGATCTCAATCTATGGCTGATGGCGCTGTCTGCGGTATCCTTCGAGCCGTTGATTCGAGTTTCTCTGAAGGGTTTAACACTGAGAATTGTGTTCCTGGTGGCGGTTTGCTCGGTAAGCAGGATTTTGGAGCTTCAGGCCCTGTCGTTCCAGGAGCCGTTCCTTTCCTTCTCCAAGGAGGAAGTGGCCCTCGCCTGGTACCTTCATTTTTCTTTTCCTTTTTTTTTTTTTTTTGCCGAAGATGGTGTCAGCATTTCATGCACTTCAGGACGTTTTCTTGCCGGCTCTAGCCAGTGCGGATGCGGGCCCTACCATTCTGCAACTGCGCCGCCTGGATGTTATAATAGCCCTGCAAATGTACGGTAAATAGACATTGTCCTTTTGGAGATCGGACAGTCTGCTTGTTCTGTTTGGTGAGGCGGCAGCTAAGACCTCCATTTACAGATGGATCAGGGAGGTAATGGCATCGGCAGACATCTTGAAGGGTAAAGCAGTGCCAGTGGAGTTGCAGGCACATTCCACGAGGGTTTGGGCAGAGTAGAGTTTAATTCCACCAGTGGAGATCGTAGGGCAGCAACGTGCTCGTTGCTGCATATTTTCTCTAAGCTCTATTGCCTGGATGTCCAGGCGGCAGGGGACGCTCGTTTCGGATCGGCAGTGCTTCAGGCCGGTTGTGTAGGTCCCTCTTGTTAGTTTAACTGCTCTGATGCATCCCAGAGGTGCGGGACTGGACTGGACTTACCTGCTAATTGTTCCTTGAGGAACTCCATTCTAGTCCAGAAACCCTCCCTGAGTGCTTTCTGTAATAATCTGTGTGCTTCTGATCTTGAAGTGGGGTCCTATGGTGGACGAAGTGGCCAGGAGGAGCCGAGGAGTAGTATGTAATCGGCATTTGGAGGGGGGGGGGGGGGACCGGAAAAACTGTTGGTCGCTTGCTCCTTTGGGTTGCGGTTGCTTGGACCCTCGTCTCTTCATCCTGGAGAGGTGGACAGGGTATCCTTCCCAGGGGATGGCGGGTATACTTTTTTATTTGGGCATAGAAGTGTTTGTGGCATGTTTAACTACTTATTTTTGTTGCTCCTGTGAGTCTGCTTTATCAATAGGTACTGGGGCTGGTAGGCGATGCCAGCTGCATATGTACACTGGTGTCATCGAGGAGATGACATGCTCACCTCCTCCAAGCTGCTGTAAGAGGTACACTACCCAGAGGTGCGGGACTGGACTGCAGTTCCTCAAGGAACAACAAATAGCAGGTAAGTCTAATTTTCTCCTTTTTTTTTTTTCTTTTCTTTTTTTAAATTTTTCTGATTATTTTCTTTCTTACGGACTGTAAAGCATATTTGAATATAGACACATTTTTTCCAGACTAATGCAAAGGCTTTTGGAACAAGAATTTTAAAATAACTTCTTCCAAGCAGAGTTTTCCCATTTATGGTTAAAAATGCTGGTTTTTGGCAGATTGCTTTTTTCCAGAAGTCCATTACAAATTGTCTGAAGCTGAGGAAGCTAGCTTTGTCTGACCACAATTTGTGTGAGTCGCACATCATTAGGCCGAAGTTAACTGACTTAAAATTAAATGTTTAATCCAGGAATCCTGTGGGATGATTAGATGGCAACTATCTGGAAGCAAAAAAATATTTTTTAAACTTTTTTTTGTTTTTTACTTTACGCCTTTTCAAGCCATTAAATAATGTGGACCAACTGTGTAGGTTGACCACAACACTGTGTCCTGTGGTACATGACATGTAGGCTCTAGTTTCCAGGAAGGGGGGCTTGGCTGTGTTGTAGGGGTACAGTGCTTGATCTCCATTGAAAAAGAGGAGGAAGGCTGCTGCTGTTATGACTGTAGACCCTTGCACTTGAAGGGGTCTTGCTGGAGATTTCCCCTCCCTCCCTCCCTCTTCTAGTGAGGATTCCTGTGTTACCCAGGTAGACTGCCTCAGAATACATTGATGTAGGTTAAAATAGAAAGCGTCCAACTAAGTTTTTTTTTTATTTTTTATGTTATCTTCTTGTCTGATAGCACATGCAGTATAAATAGTCATTCTTGACAATGGAGTTCATATGGTTTCAGTAATAATTACTTCTTTGCATTTTAAGCATATTCCAGGGAGAAACAAATATCTGGTTGCCTGCAAGCACTGATTATTTATTTATTTATTTATTTATTTAGACAGTTTTGTATACCGCCTTATCCTTCAATCAAAGCGGTCACAGCACAATTGGGGGATACATTTAACACGCAGGGATATGAGACACATACTTACAGGGAACATGGGCAATGGAGGGTTAAGTGGCTTGCCCAAGACCACAAGGAGCATCTGTGGGACTAGAAACCCCAGTCCTTCCGGCCCAAGGTTGCTGTCCTCTAGTGGGATTTGAACCCCCGACCTTCCGGCCTGAAGTACCTTACCCCAACCACTAGGCCACTCCTCCCACTTAATAATGTTATGTAACTTGAACATGATTTGAAGTAGTTGAA